>JZKD02S1847064.1:757567-791957 GCA_000966675.3 Picea glauca
GGTCATATTTTCATATTTAGAGAGTCCGAAAAGAGCTTAACTATGGGCTGTGAGGGGTTACCTTTTCTTAAGTAATCTCCAAGGCCCCAAAAAGAGATAAACCAAAACTAAGCAGCTGGCGCACTTGAGGAAGGAAAGGTTTCCAAGGGGAACATACAACAAGCTCAAGATGAAGAAAATTGGGCCGTGCCGAATCCTGAGGAAAATGCATATGAGCTTGAGTTGCCGGAAGGCATCGAGATATCTCCGATTTTCAACATTTCGGATTTATATCCCTACAGGGCTGAAGAAGCAGGCACTGGAACTGAGGAACAAGTGGTCCAATGGAAGAAACAACTACCAGTTTCACAAAAGCCTGAGATGGAGTACATACTGGATAAACGAGCAGGGAAGAAGACCAGGAGAAAGCAGTATTTTGAATACCTGGTGAAATGGAAAAAACACCCAGTGGAGGATGCCAGCTGGGAGACAGAAGCAGTGATTTTGAAACATGGGCAGACTGTACAGGAGCTCATGGACAGGAGCCCATGAAATCTTTTGAGCAAAGGAGTATGATGCAGGAGCATCCACATTTTGATCAAACGAGCCAGCGCGCGGAGGCAAAGGAACAGCTGGACAGCGCCAGCACATACGATTTTCGAATCACTTTGGAGATTTGTTGCGTCGTCATTTAAATGAAGGCATTCAAAGCCGGGCGCACTTGTAATATATTATAGATAGGAATGCATTTAATAGTTTAATGCTGGTAGATAGAAATTAACTGTAGATTAGACAGTTTTAGCTTTCGAGAGGGAAACGAAGTATAGACACCCTCTCTTGGATGATTGTATCATGAGAAGATTAGATTATTCAGCATTAGCATATAGAGAAAGAGAGAACAGAGCAAAGAATTCGTGAAGAAACCCCTTATATAGATTGAATTAATAGAAGGAAGCTCTTGATTCAATTCCATGGCTGTGTTTGAGTTCTTTGTGCTGTTGATGTTATTTTGTTGCATACTTGCTTCTTTATATGCTTATCTTTTATATGCTGCTTATTTGATTGCATATCAGGTTCGAAACCTGAGAGAATGAGGGAATGAGCCCCAATTGTTTATCTTTTTGAGCTAGGATATTCCTGCATAGAGTGCAGTCGAATTCCTCCGCATAGAGTGTGTTGAGGAGGCTCTACAGTTAAACACTTGTTCTCGTTTTACCCAGAGTAAATTGGGTTGTTTGGACCGTGCAGGTGAGTGCAGGTCGAACTAGAGTCTCAGTAGCAAGTCTGGGAAAAGGAAGGTCGGGGTTGTTGCGATTGTGAACGCACAGGACCTGGGAGACTTGAAGCATAGTTGGAAGCGGTTAGAAGTCGAGCACCGGAAGTGTGTGAAAGTTCTCTGAAGGAGTCAGAGGAACAAAGCTCAGGAGGGATATCACCTTTGGTTCAGTTGCACAGGACAAAGGTGGGAAAGCTGAGAACTCTTCAAGAGGAAGAGAATCGACGACTTGAACTTCTTGAAGAAAGGAGTCTTCAAGAACGGGCAGAACCCGGAGGGGGCCATCGTGCATCGGCATATCGGGGTTGACGAGCGCGAGTATTGCATGCATGGCGAGATCACGAGTTGTGATTTATCGACTTAAACGAGACCGTCGATTTGAGCGCGGACAGGTGGCACGAGATCCTGCAGAGTCGGGATTCGACACTTTGGCGGTTTCGACGCTAAGGGGAGCACGTAGAGACAGCGAAGTCTCGAGTCGCAACAGGTCCCACGGAGGCTGCGTGGAGTATCGCACGTGGCATCGTCATTTTGGCACTCGGGGTTCCGGTATTCAAGGATTCAATATCGCGAATAGCGATATCCCGAAGTATTAACCGTTGATCGTTGGGGATCGGGGTTTCGACATTGAGTGGCACGAAGCGGAGTTGCGAATCTCGCGATATCGCGAGATCCGATCTCCTGATACGCGAAGAGGAGATCACCGAGAAGTATCCTGTGGGTGAAAAAAACTCCCGAGAGGAGTTAGAAGGGCGTTGACTCTTCGGGCCTAGGAAGCGAAGAAGGCCCTGGTGGAGTGACCGGCTACTGTGAGAGTGGGGGTTGCGTCAAAGTGGTATCAGAGCACTGAAAGTCTTGTCTGTATATTTCAGATAGGGAGAAAGAAAGAGGAAAACACTCTGATACTCACGACTTGCGTCAGGAAGAAACCTCAAACTCAACCTGCGAGAGGAGGAAGCTCACAAGGAAGGTAGTATGTTGATAGAAATACTTTTCCTCGAGCTAGAGGAAGAGGAAGAGGCAGAGGAGGTGAAGTGAAATGCTTCATTTGTGGAAAAATCAGACATAAATCCTATGAGTGTCCAGATAGGAAGAAAGAAGGTGGTGAAACTCACATTGTTGAAGCTCAAGGATGAAATTTTGAGGTAGAGGACGTTGAGGGTGGAATATCCTTAATGATGAGGAAAGTTCTCTTGAAGCCAGAGAAGGAGCAAAGAACCCAGACCAAAGAAACAGTCTGTTTAGGACTGCTTGCAAAACTAAGGATAGAGTATGCAAGGTCATAGTGAACAACGGTATCACAGACAATCTTGTATCTATAGAGATGGTAGAAAAGATGGAGCTAGAGACTGTTGCACATCCAATCTCATACAGAGTTTCATGGCTACAGAAAGGACATCAGGTAAATGTCACTAAACAATGTTTAGTTGAAATTAAAATAGGAGGATATAAAGATCAAATATTATGTGATGTCATTCCCATGGATGTTTGTCATCTATTGCTGGGTAGACCATGGCAATATGACAAAAATATGGTTCATGATGGGAGAAAGAACATGTACACCCTGGAAAAAAATGGTAAGACTCACATGTTGTTGTCGATTAAGGATAAAGAAGTGAAAACAGAGATGAGCAAGACCTTACTTCTCATGAGTGGGAAGGAACTTCTTTATGAGGTTAAGAAGAAGGAAGACACATAATTTATTGTGGTCAGGAAGCCCAAAATTGTTTTAACCAGTATAAGAATAGATGATTTACCAGAGGAAATCTAGGAGTTGATGGGAGAGTTTGTTGATATAGTAGTGGATGAACTACCTTGTTCGTTGCCACCTATCAGGAGTATAAGTCATCATATTGATATTATACCTAGATCCAGTTTGTCGAACAAAGCCGCGTATAGGTTGACGCTGCAGGAAACTGAAGAAGTTAAGAGACAGGTCCAGGACATAATGGACAAAGGATTGATTCAATAAAGCTTGAGTCCATGCGTTGTTTCGATAATGCTCAGCCCAAAGAAAGATGGAGGCTGGAGAATGTGTATAGACTGAAGGGAAATCAATAATATTACCATCAGATACATGTTTCCATTGCCAAGGATGGATGACTTGATGGATTGCTTGAGTGGAGCAAGATTTTTTTCAAAGATTGATTTGAAAAGTGGATATCATCAGATTAGAATGAGAGAAGGTGATGAATGGAAGACAACATTCAAGACAAATGAAGGGCTGCATGAATGGCTTGTCATGCCATTTGGCTTAACGAATGCACCCAGTACTTTCATGAGGTTGATGAACGAAGTTCTGAAGGATTTCATTGGGAAATTCGTCATTGTATATCTTGATGATATACTAATTTTCAGCAAAACAGAAGTAGAGCACTTAAAGCATTTAGCTACAGTAATGAGAAGATTATAGCAAGAGAAATTGTTGATCAATGTGAAGAAATCGTCATTTATGTGGATGAAACTCATTTATTTGGGTTTTGTTATCTCTGCAAATGAGTTGAAGATGGATCCAGAAACAATAGAGGCGATTAAGAATTGGCCATCGTTGAAGAGTGTATTTGAAGTACAAAGATTCCATGGTTTGGCTAGATTCTACAGGAAATTTATCTGAAATTTCAGTGGAATTAGTGCACCAATGATGGATACAGTGAAGAAAATAAATAAATATTTTCACTGGACGGAGGAAGCAGAGAAGAGCTTCAAGTCGCTGAAGAAGAAGATCACTGAGAAACCAATTTTGGTTTTTCCATATTTCAACAAGACATTCTAGGTCAGGTGTGACGCAAGTGGATTTGCAATTGGAGCAGTCTTACGCCAGGACAACAAGCCAGTCGCATATTTCAGTGAAAAACTGAATGAATCGAAGATTAAGTACTCCACGTATGACAAGGAATTCTATGCAGTCATACAAGCACTGAAGAAATGGAGACACTATTTGGTTCCCAAGGAGTTTGTTTTGTACAACGATAATCACACTTTGCAATTCGTGACTCGACAGGAGAAGTTGAACCAAAAGCATGCTAAATGGGTTGAATACATGCATAATTTTACTTTTTTGATTAAGCATATTTCTGGAATTGCTAACAAAGTTGTTGATGCTTTGAGCAGGAAATGTTTGCTTATGCAAGAATTCAGAGTCAAGACTTTGGGTTTTGATAAACTTAAGAAAATGTATAGGGATGATCTAGACTTCAAGGAGTCATATGAGGCATCTAAGAATCCAATTCTTAGATATAGAAGCCAATGGATTGAATACATGATCCAGGATGGATTATTGTTCAGGGGGGATAACCTATGTATTCTGAAATGCTCCCTGAGGGAGAACCTGCTGAATGAAAAACACAGCAGAGGATTGGCAGACACTTCGGTCATGATAAAATGTTCTCAAAGTTGAATAGCTCATATTATTGGCTAGGAATGAGAAAATATGTTAATAAATTTGTGGACAGGTGCATAATTTGTTAGCACACAAAAGGAAAAAGGAAGAACACAGGGTTATACCAGCCATTACCCATACCTGAAAGGTTGTGGGACACAGTGAGCATGGATTTCATATTGGAACTACCAAGGACACAAAGAGGATGTGATTCAATCTTTGTGGTAGTCGACACATTTTCAAAGATGGTACATTTCATACCATGCCAGAAAACCAACAACCAACTCATATTGCGAACCTGTTTTTCAAGGAAGTCGTCAGACTTCATGACTAACCAAGGAGTATCATTTTTTATCAAGATACCAAGTTCGTAGGACATTTCTGGAGGACCTTGTGGAAGAAGTTGGGGACAAGTTTGTCTTTCAGCTTAGCGTATCATCCTCAGACAGATGGACAGACATAAGTCGTGAACCGGAGCTTGGGAGATTTGTTAAGAAGCTTAGTGACTGAACACCACAGTCAATGGGATCACATTCTGCCACAGGCGAAATTTGCTTACAATGACTCAGCCAATAGAAGCACAAGGCAGAGTCCATTCCAGATTGTATATGGAATGCAACCAAGGGGAGTTTATGAATTGAAAGATTCAAAACAAAATGAATTCAGGAGTGCTAGAGAAAAGGACTTTGCAGAAGGAACGAAGGAGCTTCACAAATAAGTTAAGGAGCGATTGCAGAGTTCAAGTCAAGAATACAAGCAAAGAGCAGATCAACACAAGCGAGAACTTCAATTTGAATTTGGTGATCTGATTCTTATGCATATGAGGAAGGAGAGGTTCCCAAGCGGAACGTATAATAAGATGAAGATGAAAAAGATTGGATCATGCAAGGTCATAAGGAAATTTGGGGCAAACACATATGATATTGAATTACCTGATGGGGTTGGAATCTCTCTGATATTCAATGTCGTGGATTTGTACACTTACAGAGCTGGGGGAGCAAGAGCAAAGGATGAGAAAGGAGAAGTTCAATGGACAAAACAAATGCCTGTAGCTGAAAATCCACAGATGGAAAGTATAATTGACAAGAGGATTATCAAAAAGACCAGGAGAAAGGAGTATTTTGAATACTTGGTCAAGTGGAAGGGACATCCAGTTGAAGATGCCAGTTGGGAGGATGAAGAATAAATTCAAGAGCATGGATAGACCGTGCAATAGCTCATGAACAAGAGTTCATGAAAATTTTCAAGCAAGGGAGTATGATGCAAGAGAATCGTACAAAGCCGAAGAACGGGCCTAGCTAAGGGAAACATCTAGATGTGCAGATGGAAAAAGGACACACTTTTTTTTTTAAACATTTTGAATTTTGAATTTTGAAACATTAATGTAAATAGCTAAGGGAAGCGTACTTACATTTATATCTATATGTTGTAAATAGATCTTGAGAGTTGCTCTCATTTTTCGAATGTAGAGGCATTTATGCATAACAAATGCATGTAGGTAGATTTAAATTTAATAGATTAGACAGTTTAGAAGCGTAGGAGAGAAAACGGATATAGACACCCTCACCCTTGTATCATTGTAACATTATTATCATTCAGAATTCATAAGCTAGAGAGTTGTAGCAGAGAGCTGTAGAGAAGAACCCATGTACAGGAACACTTGAGTTAATATATAAAGCTTTGACTCAATTTTCATGGTGTTATGATGCTTATTGTTTACATTAGTTGAATGGTATGCTTACAATGATTTGTTTCTCTGTTACACATTTGTTTCAATGTTGTGTTGTGTGTATGATTTCATGTTGAATGTATGAAGTTTGAGATAGAAGAAGAATGGGTTTCAATTGTTTCTCTTCATGAGAATTCCTGCAAGGAGTGCAGTGAACGTCCGCAAGGTGTGAGTTGATGAGGGTCTGAGTTTTATCTCAGAAATCTCAGGAGAGATACCGTTGTTCTCATAACCAACATAAGTGTAGGTGAAGCACATAGCCCTACAAGGTGTGCATATACTATTTGAAGCCTTAGAACTTATCAACTAAGGTGAAAATTGAAGGACTATTATTGCAAAGAGTGCACAAGGTCAAAGACTCAAATAACTGGAGGTTATTTGAAAGTTTGCGACAAGGAGTGCGAGCAGGGCTCTTTTTGTAGACTTGAGTTTGCAAGTGAAAGCTCAAGAGGGATAACACCTTTTAAGTGTTCAAAGGGATATGAAGATTGAAACTGTCACATAGAAATTAAGTTTAGGAGGGAGAACACTCAGTCATTGGGCAAAAGTCATTGAGGAGTGAATTGGGCGGTTAGAATTCTCCATGGAGAACACGCAAAATCATGAGGACCATAGGATCCAGTGGAGCTATAAGTTGGTTAGGATTTGGATGAACTCAGCACCCTAATATCAAGAATCAACGTGAACCGTTGATCGTGGTCAATATGAGTCATTGATTTCATTTCAACCCACGTCATTGGATCATTTCGTGAATTAGGGGTTTGTGAGTTTGGAGGGAAGACCAAATTCTTGGTTTTTTGCGAAGTTCTAAGTTGCGAGGAACAGGGAAGGAGATCCAGACTGTTGGTTCCAAGTCACGGGAGAGTCATTGGATTAGAACCTTCGCGGGGTATCACGTA
The DNA here is from genome assembly GCA_000966675.3 of Picea glauca. Taxonomy (NCBI): domain Eukaryota; kingdom Viridiplantae; phylum Streptophyta; class Pinopsida; order Pinales; family Pinaceae; genus Picea; species Picea glauca. Next base: position 764,830 of record JZKD02S1847064.1, read on the forward strand.
TCAGGGGTTCGGGGGTTGAAAGAATTTCTTTTTGACTGTGAAGTCATGAAGTGTTGAGCGTCGAGGGCTCGTACAAACACATGGCACATCCGTTAGGTGGGGGTTGTGTGGTTGACAGGTGGTGTAACAACCAGTGCCCAGAGAAAGGTGGAAGTGGGTGACATGTGGTGGACACACGTCGTCTGGGAAGGATTCAACCCATTGTTGACTTATTGCGTCTCGGGGATTTGCAAAGGAGGAGCACGAGGGATCAACACTCCAACTCGTGAAGTCACGAGTTTCGAGTAGTGCTAGTGTTTATCCTAGCCTATAGTTATATGTAGTAGGCACTAGTGAGGAGGGAGCCATACCCATATTTCATCTCGGGTATCGGTGGTTGGAGAAAGAGGAGTCAAGGGTCTTCGACTCATGAACTCACGAATTGCAAAATGCACTTGCACTAAGGCCCGGTGGTGGTCACATGGAGACATAATGATTGCGCCTGGTGTTAAGTTGCATAGGGTGGGTTTTCACGAAGAATCTGTGGATCAGATTTGTGAGGTTCCAATAGGGATCCGAGGGAGCCTCTTTAGCTCGAGGTGAATTTAGAACAATCTTGTGCAGATTCAAACAGAGGGTCTGGGGTCTACGTCAGAAGCTCTTATTTTTTCTCGTCTATGCGTGCAGTGATATAAATAAAGTGTCAATTTGTGTGGAAATTCGTGAGGGGTCTGAATCGGTGCAAGGTGTTCGGCGTTATACAAGGGAAAACCCCAATAGCCCTCTTTAAATGTAGATAGTATGCGTGGAATATTGCGTTGTACTTCCATTGTTTTCCAATATCGCTCGAGTACCGGAGCATGGCGAACTTCACAGTGAGTGGTTTGAATGGCTTAATGTCTGGGAAGGTCGCACCTTCCAGCATCTCCCAGGAAGTAAAGGCTATGAGGATAAACAACTAGTTTAAATGGAAATCATAGCCCTGATCCTGAGCTTCGCGACAATCCAATTCAAGATGGTTGACTAAGTACTTCGCCCAGTTTATCTGTAGTCCTTATACACATTTTTCGGTGAGGTCAACAACGAACCCTGTGACCTGTGTAGGTCTGTTATTTCTCACTAGCTTTCCTGCAATCAATTAGCAGGCCAGGCACACTCTACCATTATGGATGGAAGCTACCTTGTAGCCTTGCGTCCCCTTTTCTACATCGCCATAGGTATCCTTAATCCTCTGTTCCAGGTCGCGATCTACAACCTTCCTTGGGTAAAAGTCTTGTGGGTCTAGTCCCTGCATGCTCAATCCAGTGATCCTATGGATCAACGTCGGATTGACTGTGATGCATTTTTATAGCCATAGATAAATGCCATGGTAACACAATAGCAGGAGCTTAAAACACGCATTAACCTCCTGGTGCCTTCCAAAATGTGGAATCTTCATCACATTCAATATGGTGGACTACGCGAGGTTCATAGTCCATGGTTAGAGTATTATCCTCAATTCTTCCCCTTTGTCCTAGTCAAGTACCTGTGAGGGGCGAGCATACTGTGGTTCTTGTGTTCCCTTAGGTTGAATTCGCTGAATTTTAATGTTGTGATCTTATCCTGCTATGTTCTAACTGCATGTATCCCCTTTGGGAGGTACGCAGTAACTAGGGTGTAATCAAAGTCTCTAGCGACACTATCACAACTCACTGCGCTAGCCAAAGGCGAGATGTAGTCGGGCAGGATAGTCAGGATTAACTTTTCATTCGCTAAGTCATCTCGATTCTTGGTTCTTTTCTCGACTGCAGCTCAAGATGCTCCAGCTCCGCGAGTAGTCAATGGGGAGGCTTGCACTCCTCTCGTCGATGAATCTTGAATCCCTGCAGACATTACCTTTTCAGCCATTAGATCTATTAAGACTTCTTCTACACACTTTTCAGTTATGTTGATTTTGTTCGACATACACGCTCTCGATCAGATAACTCAAGTTGATGAATGAATTCTCAATGCAATAGAACATGTGGTGAAATCTCAGTAAACACAGCGTGGTAGAAATGAGTTCTCTCGTTGGTGCGGATACAATTCACAAAAGTGTTTTCGGTGCAACAGTCGACGAACTAAGTAGACAACGAGGTAAAAAATCTCTCCAATGGGTGAGAAGTCTTCATCAATGCAGTTTTGTCCATTGCAGTGTGATCCCAACAGTTTGATGACAAGCTTTCTAGTCATAACTATTGTTCTAACCATTCGGGGTGTCGGTATAATGGTTATAATGCTTCCAACGGTCACATCGCTTCACCATGGTGAAGTTTCATGTTGTGTTGTTCTGATATCTCGATGAAGTTCTATTTTTGCAAGCCTTCCTTCTGTGAAGTCCCCTATGGAACCTTCTGCAATGTTTCTATCCTTTCTTTCTTCTTACTGAGTTTTCTAGCCTTCTTCCCTATGATATTTGTCTTGATATTCCTCTTTCCATTCTAGTTCTTATCTCCTTGTGGCATAGTAACTTCACGTTGTTGAGATTATTTCATAAGATTCAAGGGAAATACCTCTTTTATATCTAAGGTAGGTGATCCACTCTTTTGTGAGTCTTCTTGTGTTCTTTCAACTTCGACATCCAAGTTTCTGGTTCTAAACAACTTCTCCAATCAAGTGTGCTATCCTCTGAGTCATGAAATCTTTTAATTATTCTTCTTATGTTCTAAGACTTCCTCTTATTTTCTTCTAGCCTGATCCTTTTCAATCCAGGTTTTTCCTAGTAACATAGCAAATGGGGTGTTGTTCTCAATAAATTTAACAACCTCAAAATCTTCCTCTGTCAAAATTCCCCGAGTACTCATAGATATCTAGGTGAGTCTTCCACATAGGGTTATCAACTTTCCTCTAAATAATCTTATTCCTCCCAATGAAGGAATCATAGCAGGCTTTCCTAAAATTTCCCAGGTTCTTTCTTTCATGATATTCACCTATGTTTCCTCATCCAGAACACAGTCAATGTCAAAGTCTCCTATTCTTGTTTCTATGCACTCTTTTTCTTTGAATATCTCTGATAAGTTGACATTTTTGTGACCATTCAGGGTTTGTTTCATTCGTAGTAATACATTCTTTGATTCTTTCTGGGGTTCTTCCATGGTCTTAGTTTATTGATCTTCCTCAGGATTTTATGATCTCATATTCATCCTTTCAACCTTAGCAATCATTCTAGGGAAATCCAAAACTTCATGGTCCATAGATTTACAACAAAAATAACTAGGTATTCTATCAAGGCATTCTTTAGCAATATGTCTTGGTCTTTTGCAACTATAATAAAGAGTTAATCCTTGCTTTATGTTAAATGATCCCCAACCTTTCTTGTACTGTGCACTAGGATCACAATGACTAACCTGCAAAAAATTCTTTCTAGGATCATGCATCCATTTGCTAGTCCAAATATTCTTTCTATGCATAGGAATAACATACCTTTCATTATTTCTATCAGATCTACTCATATCAAATCTTCTTTCTTCTAATGATGCCCTAGTTTTCAAGCTAGGACAAAATTTATCAAATATACCTAGATTCATATTGTTGAAACAAAAATTTCCACTTATCTTTCTTTTCTCAGAGCACAAAGCTTTCAAATCCTAAAACTTTTCACTGTTCTTACCTCTACAAGAGCACAAGGCATTTAGACATTACCTCTTTTCTTCATATCTGACTTATCTTCTTAGCATAGAGCTTCACAAGTCAAGTAGAATACTACGCACTAGGGAAACATATATATGCGTGGAGCTTTCTTTTTTCCTCAATTCCCAGCAATCACAGTTTTAGGTCCCGACAATAGAACCATTTGTTGGCACAGGGGCAGAACCACAGTTCAACGCTTCAACAACACACCAACAAAACCCTAACTACTGGCCCTTTCAGAAACACCTGCGAAGTAGATGCAGTCTCACTCGAGGTAGAAGCAGGGGTGGTTGCAGGACTCCAGTGTCTACAACCTTGGCTGGGACACATATATGTGATTGTAACACCTTAAAAAAACACTTAGAAGTTATATATCATTAGTATTCAACCTTAATTCACAGCGCAGATAAATCCTAACAAGAGATTAGTGCAGTATTCACCCAAATCTAGTATATTTAAGTACTAAGCACATTCACATAGATTAGATATAGCATTCATTCATATTATTAAGCACAAATCATCAACAGATCTATCTATCATTCATCTATACCAAAGCACTAAGAAAGAAAACAAATAAACACATCAATACATCACACAAAACATAGAAACATAGGATATACGTGGTTCACCCCCAGCCTGGGGCTACGCCCACCAATTATTTTTCTCTTTTATTATCTTATGTCAATCTTCTACATGCAAAGAGCCACGAGATCCTACTCCGCATAGGACAAGAGATCTGCACACACTCTGCTATATACTCCTTCCCCGAGCTAGATCACAACACAAATCCTTTACATTGTTTCTTACAATCACTTGCACTTAGCCTTGCAAGGTTCTCACAGTATGCACAAAGCATGTACAACTACCACTTTCACTTAGCATATCATCACATAGATATCTACATCATCCTTCACGCCCCCTTCTTACATCGCCTATAAATCTATTTATACATTACAAAGTGGGCCTATACATGGATAAACCCATGGGCCGACATCCCCATACCTGTTACATAAGTCCAAAACCCAAAAATCCCTAAACAAGGGGCCAAGATCCCACGATCTCCACTTCAACTTGTGATCCACCTTCGATAGCCTGTTGAAGTCCCAAAATAGGTCAAACATGACCAAGGATCCTCAAAACGTTTTCAAGGGCCAACAATCCTCTTCCTCATATTCTTCCTTCATTACATTATAACATTACAATATCTTCTAGACCATCATCTTGGCTTTGTGCACACTACATAATGGTACTAATTCCATCATCTCTATCTCTAAGAAGATATTTGTTTGAATTACCTGTAGTGCATAATTTATGGGGGGAGATTCATGTTCAAATGTGAACGTGATTTCAAATCTATGGACCAATTCTGCCCATTCTATTGTCTCTCTATGCACCTCCAATTCTAAATACTAATTCTTCGGGATGGTGTCCAATGTGTGTATGAATATGTGTGTCTACTATATTTCCATCACTGAGCTCCATAAATCCTTACACCCTTCCATGTTACCCGCCGGGTCACACTCTCCTGTGTATTTCTGCACAATATCTGCTTCCTCGGGCCCAAAAATTATCTGCATAATCCTATTGAACTATGCCCAATCCTTCATTCCATTCCTCTGTGCAACCCACATCCAGTGATAACAACCTCTGTTGTTCAAGTACCTATAAATCAAATGATTGTATAAACATACCAACCTCATTTATTGCATCATACCTAGGTGGGTCACATACCTCTGTGCTAATCCAATACAAGGATCGGTTTATATGCACACATCATCTAGTTGTCACTGTTAAATTTAGAGATGTTTTTAAGTTGTTTTAAATTTACTAGACAATAATAACATCAACAGGATCACTCAGAGAAAACCAATCACAAGGTACACACCATTTTATCCTTTTATCCCGGGAAATCCTCACGGGGGAGAAAACCCATCAAAAAATTCCTTAATATAGATTGCCAATACAATGACAAGATAAAATACCAAACCACCAAGAATATCCAAGACCAAGCATGCGCCTCTCTTTTCTCCTTCTTCTAACTTCAACAATCTCCAAAGCTTTCACACTAGATGAGTGACTTGAGTGAGTGAGAGAATGAGGTGCCCTCCTTACTTATTTATACTGGTTGGGAGGTGCTAGGGTTATGTCCTTTCATTAAGTAGGGATGACTTCTCCAACTAGTGGTTAAAACCACTTTAATTATCCCTAGGGTATGACTTTACAAACAACACCATATAACCATAGTTTTACCAATCCATAAAAGGGGATTTGGTCTTATACAAATCCCGACATGATCAATCCACAAAATGGGATTTGATCTATAAGAAAATAAACCATTTATAAATAGAATATTCTTTGCAGTTACAATATTTCAACACTCCCCCATAACAAGAAGGGTATTCTACTGACATAACCCAACAAAACATCATCGTGAGAAGGAGAGGGAAGCAACATCATCAGCATATAGATCATATAATGACACATCTGTAAATCATCGAAATATTTTTTCTCATCATCAAAAACATCATCTTTCACAACATGGAGCTAGAGTAACATTATCATCATTATCTACATCAACATCAATTAGTGTAACACTAATACAACATCATCAATCAGTAGAATATTGATACATCATCATCAACATCTTCAACATGAAGTTGAAGTAGCAACATCATCATCATCTTCAGCATGAAGCTGAAATAGCATCATCATCATCATAATCAACAGGAATTTGAAGTAGCATCATCAATATCATGAATCTAGAATAATAACATCACCAACACAAGGCTGGTACACCAACATCAACAACACGAGGTTGGTACAACAACATCAACAACACAAGGTTGGTACAACAATATCAACAACACGAGGCTAGTATAACAACATCAATAACATCATCAACATGAGGTTGAGATAACAACATCATCAACACCATCAACATGAGGCTGCGATAACATCATCAACATCATCAACACAAGGATGAGATAACATAATAGACATCATATGGCAACAGAATGAGGAAGGTGCAACAACAACATTTTGTGGTACTATGACTGACCATCCTTACCAGAACTTTGAGGTCTTACTAGGAATCATAATATTCCCTAGGATATAAAATCCTAACAGAGCTACCACGTGGTACTTTGATAGACTTTCCTTACCAGACCTTTGGTATCTTCCTAGGAATCAAAAGATTCCCTAGGATATAAAATACTAACGAAGCTACCATTATTGACCAAAACTGACATATACATGCACATGTACTCTAACAGACCATCCTGACCGTACCTTTGAGATCTATCTAAGGATGATCATTCCCTTAGGATATAAATTCCTAAGTGAGCTACCCGTTAATGGTTAGGATACCATAGTATCATCAACATCACTCCCTCTTTCAAGGGAGGTCCTTTCGAAGAATACCAATCTTGTATTGAAAGTATTTAAACTTTACACGAGACAAAGGCTTGGTCCACACATCTAAAACCTACTCATCGATGCCAACATATTGGAGCTTTACAACTCCTCTCTACATCATATCACGAATGTAGTGATACATGATTTCTATGTGCTTCGACTTATCATGGAACAATGGGTTCTTCGTCATCTTTATGCAACTCTATTTATCACATATAATCACGATGGATTCCATATCCAGATCGAATAGACTTCTCAACAACTTTCAAATCCATATGGCTTCACAACTGGCAGGACATGCTGCAATGTATTCTGCTTCCACCATGCTTAGAGAAATATTGGATTGCTTCCTACTCTTCCATGAAGTTATGGTTGACTCCAGACTGAAACAACATCTTGAAGTGCTCTTTCTATTAGAAACACTTTCATCCCAATCTGAATCAGTATATCCATTCAGTATGAACTCATGATCTACAGTATAACAGAGACCATATTCCAACATACCCTTAAGGTATCTCATCACATGTTTTGCATCTACAAGGTGAACATGTTTAGCCTCTACTAGATACTGACTCAAGGTGTTCATAGCAAAGAATTTATTTGTCCTGGTATTTATCACATACATCAACGACCCAATAATGTTGTTTGTATAGAGTAACATCAAGAAATTCTAATGAAGTATCTACCAAGAGCTTCAACTTTGTTTCCATGGGTGTGTTCATGGATTTTCATTCCAACATTTCAAACCTCTTCATTACTTCTACTACATACTTCCCTTGGTTAAGGAATATATTCTCTAGGCTCTTCCAAACTTCAAGACCTAAGAAATAATGCATAAGGCCTAGGTCTTTCATTTCAAATTATGCAGCTAGCTTCTTCTTACAATCAGTGATGTGATTTTATTCTCTAGTTAAGAATAAGTAATCCACATACAATAGAAATATAACTAGCTCATCATTCATAACCTTGAAGTAAAGGTTAGAATTATCCTTACTCTTGGTAAATCTCAATCTCATTAGGAAACTATCAATTATGCCATACCAAGCTCCGAGAGCTTGGTTCAATCCGTACAGATCTTTCTTAAATCTGTAGACACGAGTCTTCTATATTCAACTTCAAACCAAATTTTCATATAACATTGTACCAACCTAGTAGACTTGATCAACTACAACTTAATATGCATAATCACGTGTTAGATCTATGTGCTTTATACAAAGCTCTATCTGTCTCACTACCTAAGAGTATGTTCTCTACTCTCTTTGCAATTATTGCTTCTGGAACCAAGACTCTGTACCTACAAATGATATTTTTGAAGCTGAGAATGACTTTCTCTATTCTCACTGTAGTTTTTGAACTCTAAGAGTAGCTTCTCTATTATACCATGGAAACATATTTATCTGAAACTGGGAGTGGATCAATAACTGACATTGATGGTAGTTTGTCTTATTTTATGGAGGTAACTCAATATCATATACAGGGAATGATCCCCCTTAATCTCATACTATATCAGAATCATGGTTGTTCTAGTTGTCTTCATGAATACTGGAACTCTTTCTTCATTTTTTGGAGCAAGTGTCTCATCATAGTCTCCTGCATCTTGCTAGGTGAATCCTCTGGAAAAAAATTAGTCTTTGTACATCTTTATATTGTTATCTGCAACATGCTTGATTTGGAATATCAATATTGGAGTTCATCACTAAATTCCCTTCTAGTCTCAAGGAAAAATCCATATCCTAGTCCTTATGATTGGCTTCCTCCTCTTTTACTGAAGCAAGGGAATTTTCCCAGGAGATTTCATGTCTCCTAGAGGTTTCTAAATCTAGTCTTCTCAACTCATGTCATCTATCTCCCAATCCTAAAAAAATGACTCTCCATATAATCCTTTCTGAGATCAGGATTACTCTGAGTCTTGATTTCTTCTGAGTGTACAAAAAATTCATAGTCTCTACATGATATACTTGGTGTTGAATACCAAGTCTTAATATGAAAAAATGAGTCAGAATTCAAACGAATTATGCTTCCTGTCAAGAAGGCTTCATTGACCAAGTCTAATGTTCAATCATCTTTGGAGCCTTTTTCTCATTACGATCAATCTTCATGTCAGATACTTTGTTTCTCAAAAGTAGCTTCTTCTTCATCTTATTTGGTACATGGATATATACCATCATGTAAATTGGATAGTCTGCTTCATGTCTCATTTAATATGTTTCCTTTTGCAACCTTCACTACAGTTTCCTTAATGTACCTATGACCTTCTCGTAACAAGAACAACAAGGGAGAAACAACAGTTAATAATAATACTCTTTATAATAATAATAAATGAATACCGAGAACAATGGTCATAGTGGTTCCTTTAGAGTTATCACTTGTGACCTGCTTGTAATGAGGGTTAAAGATAAGAAATAGAATAATGAGAAAAACACTCTTCTAGTGTTGTGATCAATCATTCCTCCATGGTAACGTGGAGACAAACCAAGAGCTTTCTCCTGGAGGAGATTTTATTTATATCTGGTAAATGATTACAATAAGTATTTATCTAAATATGCTCACATGCTACCAAGTATGCTATCTCAACTATGAGGTAGCTATCAAACTTGACATGTGCAAGTTTGAATCTTATCAACTTAATCAATCAAACCTAGAACCTAAAGTATTTGTACTCAAGAATGAGCATTTTTTCTTTTCTTCCTAGTCTCATTTACTCAAGATGGAAACCTGTCCTAAGATAATATGATTTCTTAATAGACGTCTAAGTTAGATAATAAACTCTATAATCTTATCTTTAATCAATCTAATACCTTGACTTTAATTTTGACTAATGGTTAGTATGAAGGTCATAGATTCATCATACAATCTAGATGTTCATAATTTCATACCAAATAGATGCATATCACAATAATCAAACTCAAGGTGCATTATTCCTCTGAATGTGTTGGATCTAAGATCCTTCTGGAACTATGGAAAAAGATCCCTTATCCTGCAAATACCATTTAAATATTCACAATTTAAACATATGTAAGTACATACCTCTGATAGTATTTGCAGGTAGTGGAACCATCCGTTAGCAGCAGTAATAGATACCAAACCTTTAAAAACTTCAAGGGTGTTGTAAAGTTAGCTGGGGATTTTCTGAGTTAAGGTGCACTAAGACAATAAAAAATAGTCCTAAATATTTCACTGCAATTGGTATTGTGGCTAGTGCTAGTACTACAACTAGTATTAAGGAACTAACACTACAACCGATGTTGATATTGTAACTACAACTGAAACTGCAACTAGTACTTCAACCGCAACTGCAACCTAGAGTCTTATGAGGAAACCCTAATTTTTCAAAATTCAAATTTTTAAATTTTGATCCATGGAATAGATGCATTGGGTTGAGGTGAGTAGGCTAGAGCTATCTATTTTTAAAAATTCCAAGTTTTACCCCTTAAAACTTGATCTATGAAAAATGAGACTGGTACTTCTGGTACTGGTTCTGGTTTCCTAGTTTTTTGGTACCAGTAAAAAATAGGGTTTCACTTTCCAGAGGCTCTGTCCACTGAAAAGGTTCACTTAAGATACCAAAGAGTCCATTAGGCTAGGGTGCACTTCCCTAGATGGTTTTTAGGAAAAATTTCCCTTCCAAAAAAAATCCCTAATTTTATTGTACGACAACAATGACGCTTTTGGTTACCCAATGAAAGATGGTCTATTCAGTTTAGCTCTGATTCCATGTTAAAATTATAGATTCTATTAATTTCTTTTCAATTTACTAGACATTAATAGAGTAAGAAGGATCACTGAGAGAAACACAATCATAAGGTACACAACATTTTATCCTTTTATCCTAGGAAACCCTCATGGGGGATAAAACCCAACAAAAAATTCCTTAATATATATTTCCAATACAATGCCAAGATAAAATACCAAACCACCAAGAATATCCAAGAACAAGCATGCACCTCCCTCTTCTCCTTCTTCTAACTTCAACAATCTCTAAAGATTGCACACTAGATGAGTGACTTGAGTGAGTGAGAGAATGAGACGCCCTCCTCACTTATTTATACTAGATGGGAGGCACTAAGGTTATGTACATTCATTAAGCAGGGATGAATTCTCCAACTAGTGGTTAAAACCACTTTAATTATCCCTAGGGGATGAATTTACAAACAACACCATATCACCATTGTTTGACCAATCCACAAAAGGGGATTTGGTCTTATAAAATTCCCAACATGATCAATAAAAAAATGGGATTTTATCTATGAGAAAATAACTCAATTATAAATAGAATATTCTTCATAGTTACAATATTTCAACAGACACTTCATGCATCCTTGTCTTCCAATTCTCTAGACCCACTTCTGAATCTGATGCACACAAAATGATACTTCTCCAACTTAGTGCACCATCCATTTTTGGGTCAGCATAGTCCTCCATCTGCGCAGTCAGATTATGTAAGTTATCAATTCCACTTATTCTTGTTGACTCTGTGTACCTCTTCAATTTTAATGGGTCCAAATGTGTTGTAACTTTTAGATACCCAAACTCAAATATGATATACCACCTTTTCAAGTTAATAATTTCCTAGTTCTCAAAGGACCATTCCAATCCCATTAATGTTGGATATGGTTGAATATCATCTATGATCTCAATAACTTCAAAGTTTGTCATGTTGCACACCCCATATATGTTCACAGGTACACCTGTTAGTCACCTAATCGGGACTATCTTATGTTGATTGGAATGTCTTAATTAAATAGGGGACCATACTATCTCAAGTTTTCCCATCATCTCCTAGTTCTATTTCGATAGTACATTCACATCAGACCCTATGTACAATATAACATTATCCACATCGTACTCTCCAATCTATGCATTGAACCTGAATTCTTCGTTGGTTCTCTTCCTACACAATACTTGTTTTACCATTCTCTATGTGACATGGGTTTCTCTTCCTTTGTGAATTGATTCATCATGTCATATAAAGTACTTAGTGCAGTACTATCTTTCATTAGTTCTACATAAATCTTTAAGAATTTTATTAGTGTACTTACCCATGCCATTAGCTTTTCTGGTATAGATTGATCTTCTATCTAAGACATTGCTGATGTTTATGCTCCCTCATGCAATCCAGGTATTTATTTTCGAGCTTTCTGATAGGTTTATTTCTCTTTTTGTGGATCGAATGATGGTATAGGCCCTGTCGACTTACCCACTACTCAGGCTACTTTCGTTAATTAGTCCCTATTCAATGTCCTTCACACGTAACAACTTCCATTGTTGGTCCTTCATTACGTATTTCATCTAATATCATCTGCACATTATTATTCTGATTCTCGGTTGGGTTTCATCTAGCATGTCATTTTGCAACTAGTTGGGGACATTCTTCTTTCATGTGATCCAGTGCTCTACAATATGTGCACGTGGTACATAGATTTTGACAATCCCAGGCCAAGTGTCCAGGTTGATTATAGTTATAAAAAATAATTGGTCCTCGTACTCCTCTACCAAAAGTCCCTCTACCTCGGCCTCTGCCAAAGTTTCCTTTGTTCCCCTAGTTAAAAGTTCTATGACTATTATATTGTGTACCGACCCCCTCTGTGTTGTTATTCCCTTCTTGGATCCTGTACATATCAAATGTACGCTCCCTTAGTAGTTTGAACATGTGAAAGTCCTTCTCTTCATGCCCCACCGACTTGCATAAATTGAAAAACAATTTATTTGGATTATTTTGATACTTTTGTAGTAATGGAAACTCAGTGGGGTGATGGCCCCATTTCTTATAGATTTCACAGTATCCTCCCCCTGTTAGTGGATTCGATGCTCCAACTTCAAAATATTGCACGAATGTTGGGAATTCATCCTTGTGTTCGCCCTTCATCCTGCACTTGGTACACCATACCTTCTCTTGCTTCTCCCTTCCCTTGGTAAGCTCAACCAGTTGAATTTCTAATGAAACTAATTACATCTGAACTTGTGTCATGCCTCTAATTTCTCCTATTGGTGATGACTCTGGTTTCATTTTGATTTCCAAAGCCTTGGGCTGAGACGCAACCTTTTTTTGAATTAGTGGTATTAGAATGTGGGTTAGAAGTCCTGCAATGAATCACTCTTGATGTTGTTGCTTTGGAATTTGGAAATTCAATATCCCCGTCACATCCTTAAAACATTGATTGTAATCCCATATTGACTCTATTTATACATGTTTTATCTCATTTAGTTGAGTGATGTACTTCGATTCTGACTTTGGATTCTCAAACTCCTTTAGTAGCACTTTCTTTATCTCTTCCAAAGCCCTATCCTTTTTGGTATGCATAATACTTTGTAACTTCATATTCCATACTAGTGCACGAACTATGAATGTTGTCTCTAACTGCACAATATTCATAACCTCATCTTGTATGTTCTTAGTATCCGAGACTGTTTTGCAGACAAACAAGTATTGTTCTGGATCCTCTGATCCCACTCCATTGAACTCAGGAAGTCTAAGAGTATTATCTACTCATGCCATGTTTGTTTGTGTAGTCCCCCCCCTTGGTGATGTTGGTGGAATCTGATTTTGTCTCTATGCATTACTCCCACTATTTTGACTACTATTATTTTTTCCTCCTTCACTAACTACGACGGCTTTCGAAAAATCTTCAAAGGTGATATATGATTGTGGTGATGCACATAGGGTCATGGATTCAATGAAGGATCATGTCTAAGAAGGACTTACCATCTCTTCTATCACTAGAGTCGACTGACACCCCTCTTCTCCTCCTCATAATTGTGCATAAGGGTCTCGTTCTTCTAGCTCACTATGCAGCTCTTCTCTCCCAGCCTTAGTATTTTTCCTTTTGTACCTCCTTCCTTTGTACAACTCTCCAAATTTGTAATAATCCTCTAGTGTACCTCTCTCTTTAATCCTCGGTCCCTTCCTTCCTTTTTCATTACTTATTTTCTTCTCTCAAACGATCTTCTTGTCATCCTCCAGCTCCCCCTATGTACACAAAGCCCCTTTAGTTGTTGGAATTCATTATCATCACATTCTTTTCACATAATTTTTTTTTTATCCACATATTAAATGATTTCAAGAACATTTCATGTGAGCATTTGAAAATTTTTCTTTTTGGAACAGTGTATGATTGAATGAAATCTACAGAAAATTCTGTAACATAAACCTATAATACACTATCCAAGCAAAATTCAATTGTTTGAGAAGTTGGGTTACATACCAAATTCATCTATCATACCAATTCAAGAGTCCAATTCTTCGACATTGCATCACTAAACCTTCATTTCTTCTCTACAAGCCTCTCTAGCCACTCAGTCAGAATTTTTGGAAATTCGCTAAAGAAAATTTCATGTTTATCCATAAACACATACCTTTGCATCCATTTCTTATCACTCATATGAGGGTTCCTTTTATCTTATCATGCAAATTCCCATTCTTTTCATTCTAACTAGTCTGTGATCTCGTTCTTAGTTGGCCTCTAAAACATTCCCTTAATCACAATGTCTCGGTCCCAACAACATAACCATTTGTTGATTTTTTATGATTTGCACATGGGTTGTAAGACCCAAGGCTTGGTTCAATTATGAACAACAAACCCTCAAGACACTAGCCCTTTCAACATCACCTACTTGTGTAGATGAAGTCTTACACGAGGTATCTATTGTGGCTATAGGAACTAGGCTTCTGAAGAAGCAAGGTAAGGGGAGGTGGATGCTCAAATCATTGTTCCTTATTATAGCCTATGTATGTTCTCGATTATTACATAGGATCACACAGTCATTCATGAATATTTCAGCATAATCAATCCATAAACTAAATCTAGTCTGTGAAGTATAACATCATTCATAAATGCACATAGACAAGCAAAGAACACAAGACACACTATCCTCTCTAAACTCCTTCTTTATTCGTATTTAGTCTTACCAACTTTCTATTACATTCATGACCTTTTCATAACATCGCTTACACACGCTCACCCCCTTAATCTCCCAATCTCATTACATATTTATACCTAAAATCCCTAGACACTTTATCCCCAAAATTAACTTATTACAATGCATGGAATAACCAACTTCAGTTAATTGATTGCTTGTTTTCTCCTACTTTTCTCTCTTCATGCAACATTTTTGTCATTCTTCTATTTTTGGAAAGGTTCATTATCATCCTTTGCACTTTATTATCTCGCTCACTTGCTTTATCCTTATGTCTGTGCATTGTATTCCTCTGGTGCACTTTCCTTCCTTCTGCTCCCTTTCTACATTTTTTGCGCTTTCTTCCTTTTGTATGCTTACTTCCTTCTATGCACTTTCTACCTTCTATGCACTTTCTTTATACTTAGGATTTTCCTCCAAAAATTTCATTCAAAACTGCATGTCCAATGCCTTTCCTTGTCATTACATGCCTTTCCTTTTCATGCCATGCCTTTCCTTTCCTTTCCATGTCATTCCATTCCATTCCATGCCTTTCCATGCCATGCCATTCCTTGCCATGCCATGCCATGCCTTGAATTTACATTCCATGACATGCCATGCCTTGCCTTGCTGTGCCTTTCCATGACATGCCATGACATTCCTTTCCTTTCCATGCCATGCCATTCCATTCCTTGTCTTTCCGTGCCATTGCATGTCTTTCCTTTCCTTGCCATGCCATGCCTTTCCTTACCATGCCATGCCTTTCCTTACCATGCCTTTTTCACACCATGCCTTTCCTTTCCATGACATTCCATGCCTTTCCATGCCATGCCATGCCATGTGTTTCCTTGCTATGCCATGCCATGTTTTTACTCACCATGTCATGCCATGCATCACCTTTATATGCCATGCCTTGCCTTTCCTTTCTATGCCATACCTTTCCATTTCTTTTCATGACATGTCATACCATGCCTTGTCGTGCCATGCCTTTCCTTGTTATTCCATACCTAGACTTTCCATGTAATGTCATTCCATTCCTTTTCATGCCTTGCAATTCCATGACTTTCCTTTCCATGTGAGTTCATGCCATGCCTTGTCATTCCATGACATGTCATGCCTTGCATTATTATTCCATGCCATGCCATGCCATGCCTAGCCTTCCCATGCCATGGCATGCCTTTCCACTCCATGCCATGCCATGCCTTTCCTTTCCATGCCATGCCTTGCCTTTCCATGCCATGTCATGTGTTGCATTTCCATGCCATTCCATGACTTTCCTTTCCATGCCATGCCATGCCTTTCCATGCCTTTCCTTTCCTTTCCATGCCATTCATTTCCTTGCCTTCACTTTCCATGCCATGCCATGCCATGCCTTACCTTGCCATGCCATGCCTTACCTTTCCATGCCGTGCATTACATTTATTTTCCTTTCCATGCCATGCCTTGCCTTGCCTTTCTTTTCCATGCCTTTCCTTTCCTTGCCTTTCCATTCCATTCCATGACTTACATTTCCATGCCATGTCATGCCTTGCTTTTCCAAGGTAGACCATTCCTTTCCTTCACTTTTCACGAAATTCTATTTCATGCCTTGTATTTCCATGCCATGCCATGCCATACCTTTCATTTTCTTTCCTTTCCATGCCATGCCTTTCCTTTTATTTTCATTCCTTCCCATGCCATGCCTTTCCATGCCTTTCCTTTCCATGTCATACCTTCCCTTGTCTTCACTTTCCTTTCCATTCCATGTCATGCCTTACCATGTCTCGACTTTCCTTGTCATGCCATGCATCACCATGCATTTCCATGCCTTGCATTTACTTTCCATCCCATCCCATTGATGCAAGAGCATCGCTCCAATCTAGCTATGCACCAGCCAGCCAGTACATCAAAGCATGCATTCAATGGAGGAGAGAGGCACAACCCTCTCACTTTCAAATTTTGAATTTTGAAATTGTATTAAATGATTGTAAGGATGGTAGAGCCAAAAATCTGTGCATAGGCACAGGGTTTAGATAAAGGTTTCCTTAAATGGTTGTAAGGTCGAGGAGCCAAATCTATGCCTTTGAGTAGGCTGTAGTTAGTGTCTCCTTAATGGATGATAGGTAGAGGGGGATATAACTCTGATTCGGATTAGATGACCCATTCAATGTAACTGAATGTAAATTAATGAGAGTAGGTAGCTTGGAGGGAAGAGCTCAAGGAGCCCCTCTTTGTAAAAAGATCTTCTTTGTATCTAGTATTTAGTTTTAGAAGGGGAGAAGATAGCCGAGAATCTGTTGCAGTCCGAGCTTGAACATATTGTAATCATGCATTCTTGATTAATACAAGCAGAGAAGTTTTTCCTGCATGTTGTTGTCCACATGTTTATGAGTTCATGAATGAATGTATTTATGTGTTGATGATATGATGTAGATGTATGTTAGGTATGCATTTGCAGGGATAGACATAATTTACTGTCTGTGAGTTCTTTGATTCTAGGTTTGGTTTCTTTGAGGCTTCATGCAAGAGGTTGCATGACATAATAGTGCAGGTTCTGTAAGCCAGTGCAAGGAGTGCACTTTTGAATTCTATGGATTCAGAAAAAGATGTGCCAGGAGGGCACACCAGCTGAAGTCACTGACTCAAGGAGAATCCTCAAAGTTGTTGAATACCTTGGAGGTAAGATTGAGAAGAAGAGATCATAGGACAAACCGGAATCATTGAGGGATTCTGTAGAAGCTCTGCAAAGAGGGCATTGAGCAGGTGCATAGAAGGCAGAGAGAAGACAAAATTAATGAAAATTATGTAAGGCACTACCAAGAGGGAATTGAGCGAATGCACCTGATGCATTAGGACAAGAACTCTATTTCAAGTTTGGAAAGAAGACAGAATCACTGAGGATTATGGAAAACTCTACCAGGAGGACATTGAGTTGGTGCAGGTGTGCACAGAAAGAACTCTTGTTTGAGTTCAGAATGGAGAAGAAGTGTCAGGAGGAAGACCTTCACAGGGTTACTGAACACCCTGCAGGATCATCAAGGAGTGCTTGAGTAGGAATTTGCCAGAGGGTATTTCCATCCTTTCAATGAAATAAAGGGGCAGAGACCTTAGAGGTATGAGAAATTGAAGCTCAAGAGGATAAAGACTTGTGTAAGGAGTGCACCGGGCCAACACCTGAGTAAAGTGTTGACAGACAGACAACCGTTTGAAGGCTTGTCAGGAAGCAGGAGTGGGAGACGAGAGAGAGGACTTATTGTAAAGTCCCAAAGCTCAGGACAGATAGCACCTTTGTATGCAGAGACTCTGTAAAGAGTGCAGAAGTCGAGAAACCTTTCAAGGTTTCAGAGAGGACTAAGCTCAGGAGGAAAAGAGCCTTTGTGCATAGACCCATAGCTGCAAGGAATCGCAAAAGTTGAGACACCCTTTGGTGGGTAAGAGTTTGAAAATCTTAGGAGGGATAGTGTCTTTATAACGCAAGCAGGAGCCGAGCATACAGGCTTCACAGCAGGAGCAAAGGCTGAGACCTTTGAAGTGTTTGAAGTCTTCCAAGTTCAGGAAGAAGTGCAAGCTCAGGAGGGAGTACAACTATCGTTAGATCAGCTGGAGAGGATGAGATATGGACCGTTGAATCTATGTCCAGGCAAGCACGAGGAGAGTGCGTAGAAGAAAGAGATCTAGGTCGTCAGATCTGGGCACATGAACCGATAGCCATCAGATCCAAGAGAAGTTCCATGAGGTTTAACCCTCGTATGTGAAGAGGGGAACGAAATGCCTATTTTAGCATTTCAGCTACCGAGAGATACAAAGGGAAAGAGTCAGGACTCTTGACCCATGAAATCCTGAAAGAATCATGATCGTCCAACAGGAGGACATGTGGCAAGCGATCGAGGTTTCAGGGAAATCCTTGAAAGGAGGATTTTGGAATTTCGGCTACCGGGAGATACAAAGGGTAAGATTTCATAAATTTTGACCCACAAAATCCCAAAAAGACACAAGTCATCGGATCAGGAGAGGATATGAGCCGTTGAGCCCAGTTTGGAGTAGAATACTGACGTTTCGGGGTTCGTTACTTCGGTATTTCAGATATTGGGAGCTCGAAGGGCAGGGCGTTTTTTTAGCTAGGATCGCGAAGTCTCGAAGTGAAAAAACCCAAAAGCAAATGGAGGAATAGCATCGGGCTATGGAACAGGGTCAACCATTTCAGCATTTTGGGATTCAACATTTTGGCAATCCCGGGGACAAGAATTTGAGCACTTGACATTGAAAGTCCCGAAGTCGTGAAAAGCAACATACCTTCATAGTTAGGTTGTGGTCACGGAGGAAACAGTCACATGGATCGAGATGTGGGCCAAGGGATAATTGTTGATTGAGTCCATTTCAGCATTTCAACATTTTGGAGTTCAGGGGATCAAAGAGTCAGATACTAGCGACACCAAGATTCGCAAAGTCGTGAAACCCGAAATTTCCTTTTTTTTGGAAAAAGGTCACGGTCATATTTGGAGGTCCTGAGTAGGTGAAGACTCATGCTGAGTGCATGTTGTGCAGAGCCGGTTTTCATGAAGGACCTGTGGATATGATTCATTGAAGGTTCCAACAGGGAACTGAAGGAGTCGCTTCGGCTCGAGGAGAAATCAGAATGATCCTAAGACTAGGAGGTCATGTAGAACTTGTTGAGGAAGGGGGGTGGTGCGTCTAGTGGTATCAGAGAAGGACTTCATCTATATATTTCAGATGAATAGGATTGAAGAGATTCTTGCAGGATGCAACAACAATTAGACAGTCAAGTCAACTATAAGGAAATGCTGGAAGCACTCACGGTTGCAGAGTGACAGAAGAAAGTTTTCCAGGAGGGAAGATAGGAACAGAAAAATGGCTACTGAAGGTCATGGACATGGTGGAAAGAAGAACCACCAACAGAAGAGAAAATATGATATGGATAAGGAACTCACCGAGATAAGAGTGAGGATGGAGGAGCTTGCATTTCAAATGCATCAGGATGAAAAATCATGATGGGTATATGAATGGCCCATGAAAACGAAGGTGAAATGGTCGGTTAAGGAGTTATTGGCCTGAAGGCAATGAAAGTTGTTGAAGGAATGGCTGAGGTATGTGGAAGACCTCAGGGTTGAAGAAGAAGTGGTTCATGTGTGTGAACTAGAAGTTGGGAGAAATCTCAGTGATGATGATGAGAAGAGATCACTGGAAGATCTCAGAGACTGCCAGGTGGACAGTGAGGAATTTTCAATTTGCCAGGAGGGAAATAAGAAGAGGTCACAGGATGAGAAGGAGGTGGAGAATCCAGTGCAAAGAAACAGTCTTTTTCGGACTGCTTTCAAAACTAAGGATAGGGTATGCAAAGTCATTGTGGACAGTGGTATCACATATAATCTCATTTCTACAGAGATGGTAGAAAATATAGAGCTGGAGACGATTGAACATCTGAGCCCATACAGAGTTTTGTGGCTACAAAAAGGACATTAGGTAAATGTCACTAAATAATGTTTAGTTGAATTTAAGATAGGAGGGTATAAAGATGAAATACTTTGTGATGTTATTCCCATGGATGTTTGTCATCTATTGCTGAGTAGACCATGGCAATACGACAAAAATGTGATTCATGATGGGAGGAAGAACACATACACCCTAGAGAAGAATGGGAGAACTCACATGTTGCTTCCAATCATAGACAAAGAGGTGAAACCTGAAGTAAGAAATATTGTATTTCTCATGAGTGGGAAGGAACTTCTTACAGAGGTTAAGAAGAAGGAGGAACCGCAATTCATTGTGGTCAGGAAGCCTAGAATTGTTTTAACCAGTACAAGGGTAGATGATTTACTGGAAGAGGTTCAGAAACTGTTGGAAGATTTTGTTGACATAGTAGTGGACGACCTACCTTGTCCGTTGCTACCGATCAGAAGTGTAAGTCATCATATTGATCTCATACCTAGAGCTAGTTTACCAAACAAAGCAGTGTACAGATTAACGCCGCAGGAGAATGAAGAGGTCAAAAGACAGGTCCAGGATTTAATGGACAAGGGGTTGGTTAGAGAAAGCTTGAGTCTATGTGTTGTTCCGACAATACTCAGTCCGAAGAAAGATGGAGGTTGGAGGATGTGTACTGACTCGAGAGCGATCAACAAGATAACCATCAGTTACATATTTCCATTGCCAAGGATGGATGATTTGATGGATTTCTTAAGTGGAGCCAAAAAAAATTCGAAAATTGATTTGAAAAGTGGATATCACCAGATTCATATGAGAGAAGGTGATGAATGGAAGACAACCTTCATGACTAACGAAGCATTGTATGAATGGCTTGTTATGTCGTTTGGCTTAACAAACACACCGAGTACTTTCATGAGGTTGATGAATGAAGTCTTGAAGGATTTCATTGGAAAATTTGGCATTCTGTATCTTGATGACATACTGATTTTCAGTAAAACAGAGGCAGAGCATCTGAAACATTTGGCTATAGTGATGCAGAGATTACAGCAAGAGAAGTTGCTGATAAACATGAAGAAATATTCATTCATGAAGACAAAGCTCATTTATTTGGGTTTTGTTATTTCTACAGACAAGTTGAGGATGGATCCAGATAAGGTGGAGGTAATAGAGAATTGGCCATCACCGAAGAATATCTTTGAAGTTTGAAGTTTTCATGGATTGGCTAGTTTCTGCAGGAAGTTCATCAGGAATTTTAGTGGAATTAGTGCAGCGATGATGGACACAGTGAAGAAGAGACGCAAGGCTTTTCACTGGACAGAAGAGGCTGAGAAAAGCTTCAATTTGTTGAAGAGGAAAATCACGGAACAACCAATTCTAGTGTTGACATATTTTAAAAAGACATTTCAGGTAAAATGTGATGCAAGTGGATTTGCAATAGGGGAAGTCTTGAGCCAAGAAGACAGGCTGATAGCATATTTCAGCGAGAAGCTAAATGAAGCCAAGATAAAATACTCCACGTATGATAAGGAATTCTATGTTATTATTCAGGCATTGAAAAAATGGAGACATTACTTAATTCCTAAGGAGTTTGTCTTGTATAGTGATAATCATGCATTGCAATTTGTGACTCAATAGGAAAAGTTGAATCAACGACATGTTAAATGGGTTAAATACATGCAGAACTTTACTTTTGTAATTAAGCATATTTCTGGAACTGCTAACAAACTTGTTGATGCTTTGAGCAGGAAATGTTTGTTGTTGCAAGAGTTTAGAGTCAAAACATTGGGTTTTGATGATCTCAGAGACATGTACAGAGATGAACCAGATTTTAAAGAGGCGTATGAAGCAACTGAGAATCCGATTCTCAAGGACAGAAGCCAATGGGTAGAATACATGATCCAGGAAGGATTATTGTTTAAAGGTAATCAACTTTGTATTCCAAAATGCTCCATGAGGGAGAATATGTTGAAGGAGAAACACAGTGGAGGATTGGTTGAACATTTCTGTCATGACAAGATGTTCACAAAGTTGAATGAGTCATATTTTTGGCCAGGAATGCGAGCAGACATCAAAAGATTCATGGACAGATGTAGAATTTATCAACATTCAAAAGGAAAGAGGCAGAATGCAGGTTTTTATCAACCGTTACCCATACCTGACAGGCCATGGGATGCAGTCAGCATGGACTTCATATTGGGGTTGCCAAGAACAAAAAGAGGGTTTGACTCAATCTTTGTGGTAGTGGATAGATTTTACAAAATGGCACATTTCATTCCATGTAAGAAAACCAGTGATGCAACTCACATTGCAAACCTGTTTTTCAAAGAATTCATTTGACTGAGTTGAACAGTCGAAGGTTTTTCATCAAGGTTCGCGAAGCCATGAAAGGAGAAGTCTTGAAAGGGCGAGAAGTTTTGTTGTGGGACCGCGTGGATGACGTGTCAGAATTCGGTAGTTGAAGAGTTGAGATATTAGAAGGAGAAGTCACGAAGTCGTGAGATGCGATAAGGAGTATAGAGGAGATTGGGATCTCAGCACTTCGGGTGTCGTGATATAAAGGAGAAAACACTTCAGGGAGAGAAGTGGCGAAGTGAGAAGTGGAGCGTAAGGGACACGTGGCAGAATCGCAAGGTGAGCCCGTGGAATAAACAGGTAGACACGCATTGTTCATTGAAGAGATTCAACACCCCGTTGACTTTTCGTGTCTTGGGGGTTCGTAAGATAAGGGGATGGAAGCCCAACCTTTCGACTTGCAGAGTGGAAAAAGGAGAGAACCTCTAGTGGGAAGCCTAGCCGGTGGTCACGCGCGGAGGGCGCTGACAAGGGAAGGAGTTATACCCGTCTCGCGATCTCGGATATCACAAAATTGAGGAGGAAGAATCGAGAGCCTAGAATCGCGAACCCACGAAGTCGCGAAGTTACGACAAGGGAATTTGAGTAAGACCTTGGTCATAACATTGTGGTCGTTAGGGAGTAAAGGGGCTCGCGCCTAGTGCTATTCACACAAGAGAGCTCCTGAAAAAGGACCTGTGGATTAGAAACTTGTAGATTCTAGTAGGGAATCTGAAAGAGCTGATTTGAACCAGTAGAAATAAAGAACGATCCTATGAAGTGGACATCGACCAGAGGGCCGAGTGGGTTTGCGTTTGCACGATACACAGACATGTAAAGACCAATAGTGTAATGTTAATCAAAATAATGAATTAGTTATTTCAATTATATTTCAACATATCGATATGATCATTTTCATTGTTGTAGTTAACGACCCTACAAAGATGCCTCGACGCCCTTCTCAGTGATGTACCATAAGTATGGTACATGAGCGCATGGAAACACAAACAATATAAGGACAGGGCGCACAAAATACAATGTCCTTGGATGATTATGATACCCCAATTGTCAATTTTATGAATGTAAAAAAACATAAATCAAAGAAAAATTAGATGTACAAATTCATGTCTTGTATTTAGATGTTTATCAGTGTTTATATGTTCATATGATTCAATGTTTATATGTTCATATGTTTTTATGACTATCCTAGTTATGGATGAATGTCTATATGTTTTCTATATAAACAAAATAATTTGTTGGGTATGGGGAATTGAGAGCAATGTGAGGGCGGGGAGGGGCCATATGAGCTTCCACTTTCACGTGGTTGGCCTTGTTCAGTAGATAATAATATGTTCTTGAAACAAAGAGAATCTCATTAAGGTATGCAACCACTTAAGCTTTTTCTAGAGTATTTTATATAACTAAATGCATGTTTATTTGCTTATATATTATTTACTCATATAAATTTTTTGTCTTTTATGATTCATGCAGGTCTTGGTGATGGAAATGCATCTCTTGGACAACTCTTATCAATTTGTATGGGCTAATGGATCTAGCGAAAGGACACCGATAAGGTAAAGGTTTTGATGTGTTTTTTAAAGTAGGATTTATACTAGTAAAAGTTCACAATCCTCTGCATTTTTGGTAGACAAACATCAATTGTTTTAACAAAGTATGAATCATAGACTGTGGGAAAAACCTTTTTTTGTATTCTTACATTGACCAATACAACTATAACATATTTTTAGTACAAAATCTTAACCATACACACACACACATATGAACCCTAAGTAAACAAATGATAGAAGATAAAGGGAGAATATGTACTGATAGGAGTGAATGAAGATAATAATATGAATAATGGAGTGGAGAGTGCACTCCACCCTTGAATTGAATGGTACTTTCATCCAACATGCCTCATTGTAATGTATGTTGTGATAGTTGTGTCTTCTCACTATATTGTATGTTTCTATGTCCATCATGGGATTCCTAGAGCACCACCTATCATTCATGATCCAACACATAGTAGTCAACAATCCCATCCATTGCTAATGTGTGCAAGTATAGTAGGATTAACTAATAATTTGTATCCTTAATTATGAGCTATCAATCTTTAATATCACCCTGTGCATGTAGATTTATATTTGAAGTTGGAAATATTAGTGAAGAATTCAAGAACTACTTCCATGCAAAAGATATCTACATTCAAAACTTTATGAGCTATCCCAACATTGTTCCAATTGTGGATTTTCAAGAGGTGATTAGGTCCCACATTTTATTTACCTAGTTTAACCACCACTTCGAAATCAAACTCCTAAAATAGTAGAAAACATCGATAGAATTAACCTTCCAACATTGTGTTGTTAACCAAATACTTGACAACTAAATTATCAATGTACAACTTGAAGGACTGGTCCAGAAGATAATACTTGAAATTTTGCAGCATATATGCCATCACCAGGCCTTTGCATTTCATGGTTGTGTAATTACAATTGTTTTCTAGAAAATTACCTTGGGTGGTGTAGCATGTGTTCCGCTAGTTATGCCAACATGTTCCCAATGCAATGGTAGTGGAATCCACATGGAAATGAAAAGTTTTTGATCAATTAGGAAAAACAAGAATTCGATCCATAACCATCCACCCTTTTAACTTGGAAAAATCTTTTTCACATTCTACAATCCATACAAATGGGACACCTTTTCATAGTATTTCCTCCTTCTACATTATTAGTTGAGCATGCCCCGTGATAAATATATGGTAATACCCTGCATGACCATAGCATAGGGACATTCTCTAGTGCATACATATTCTAAAATTACTATGATTTTCATTAGTTTGACTAAACATCCTTCCTTCTAGATAATATGATCCAAGAGGATGTTGAATGGGATGTATAAAATGAAATTCTTAATATTTAGGTACAACTAGATCAATCAACGTATTTCCATCACCAACATTAGTTTAGCCATGTGACCCTTTATCTAGATATACATTGCCAATAATTTAAAATATAGCTCAAGGAAATTATGGATATACGCATTGAACATAAAAAACATGATTTTAGAGAACATAATTGGTGCATTAATTGGGCCAAAGGGCATGAGATTGAATGCATACAATCACCATTCCATAGAAAAAGTGGTGTTCATCTTAGCCTCCTTAATGATACAGATTTTATGGTAGACAAATAATCCTACTATGAAGATGTAAGGTTCATTCCTTGCCACTTTCTTGGTAATATCGTGATTAAAACGTGTATGAAAGGGATCATGTATGTAGGCCTGACTCAATCTAAAGAATTCCACAGAAAATTTTATTCCACCTTTTTCACACCCTAGATGACTATTAAACTAATGGAATCTTATTGTTCCACTGAAAATATCTAACCAATCGTTAGCATATCACATATCTATTGTTTAGCATATTCCATATAATGTGAATGCATCCTATATAGTCACTTCTTGGTAGATCAGGTGCCAGACTTCAATTCTATATTCATCTACCAATGTTCTCCTCTCACTCTTTTCATCTCAAAGATGATACATGGGAATAGGTGAGTGTACTCTCAAATAAAATATACAATGTCTGCAATGATGTTTTCATACAAATAGTCACCAATAATAGCTAACTTAGACACATACTCCATACTGAAATTGACTATTTGTCTTCAATATCCCATGAAAGTGAACTAGATAGTTGGTATTCTTGGCTTATGTGACTACATGGTGCACCTCTATTTATTCAAACCACGGAGAATAAAATTATTTTGTGACATCATCCTCTACAGAATCTATGGTCAAACATTATGGTAGTTCCATTAGTGGGAAACATTGAATGTGTTTTATATCCCCACTAATCAACCTATCTTCCTCAAAAAGTCGAAAAGTGTCATAGAACTTAAATTGTAGTTATGGTTAGTAGGTCATCTATCATTACATTTTTCTTCTGTAGGCACCAATTCTTCAACAATGACTCTAAGGTGGGCACACATTTATGCACCCACTACTAAATAGATATTCCTTGTGTATACTAGTGAGTTTCACAATGATCCACATGCTCCACGATATAAGAAGTACCATTGAATTGTAGGGACTATTTGGAAAATATTGATGTATGTTCATGATCCTACTCTTCGACAAAAGATTTTGTGGGTGAGACTCCTTGAGTGTCATTTTTCATTTATTACTTATATTCAAGTGGCTAGTAGATGCAATGAATTAACTAGTTCATTAGCAAACAATATCCTTTAATGAAAGAGCCCAATGCGATAAAATGCATGTTCAGTTCTTGGAATAGTTCAAATTATTTTGATAATAAGAACTTTGATCTATTCTAGCAAGAAGGTCTACGGTTCGAGCCCGTATAGCTCTATATATTCCACTAAGTTACACTACTCTTATATATATATATATATATATATAGATATAGATATAGATAT
>JZKD02S1847064.1:805497-823849 GCA_000966675.3 Picea glauca
TGAGTTGTAACCAATCTCAAGTCTAGTTCTAAGTTGGAACTAAAGTATGAAGCTAAGTTATGACTAATGCATGCAATCAAGTTACTATCTCGAGCTTCTCCTCTTCCCCTCTTCAGCCTATAGAAGAAGAGGTCGAACCCTCTCCTCAACACAGTTTCACAACACAATTCTGCACATAGTTTTGCAACACAATTTTGAATCAGAGTTTTCATATGCAGTTTGAGGGTGAAGTAATAGAGGAGCACATCAGTGATAAAGAGGCAGCATATCAAAAGTGTATTTCAGCAAGGTCTTGTAAGTCTTTGTCAGATCAGAGTCATCTTGGCAAGCTCTTTGAGAGAAGTACATTCATGGTGGATATTTGTAAGAGATCTTACATTCTTAATGAAATAAAGGAATATTGTTTGTTGGGGTTTTTCTCCCTGTACAGGGTTTCCCCATGGTATATGTGTTTTTGATATGCATGTTTAATTATCTACATAATTATTTATATTCGATTATGATTTGAAATTGTTGAAGTGTATTAAGCTGGAATCAAAGTATTGAAGAAAATAAAAGAATTAATCCGCATAAGAAATCAGTCTCATAATTTAACATGGTATCAGAGCTTAGGGTGTGTTAAACATGTTGAAGTGCAGCAATAGGTACACACAGATCCAAGCTAGCTTGATTAAGTTTCTAGTGTGAGGACCATGGCATCCTCCATTTTAGTCAGGGCCGAAGATAGCCTCGAAGGAGCTACCAAATTTAATGTGGGGAAGCTCCATATAACAAATATATTGCAAGAGCATGATCTTGAGTAGTATGTGACCACAATGGTGGAGGAACCAACGAATAATTCAGGAAGAACGACCTTCAAGAAGAGTCAAGCAAAGGCCAAGTGAATAATCTTTGACTCTGTCAAAGATAGTATAATGCCTGCAATGACTTCGTTGATGACTGCCAAGGACTGTATGGATACCTTGGTGAATCTATATGAGAAACAGGCTCCAATTCAGAAGAGGACACTTAAGCAAAATCTTAAGTATTTGAAGATGGAGAAAGTTGAATCAATGGCATCTTTTTGTTCTAGGATAGCTCAGATCAAAGATCAGATTTTGGTCACAGGGGTGACAGTGGACGATGATGATTTAGTGCAGGCCATTTTTTACGGTCTTCCTGCTTCATGGGAGACCTTCTTATGTGGTGTAAGTGGGAGAGAGATTCATCCCACATTTGAGAGGTTATGGCATGATTTCCTCTAGGAAGAGATTCGCATAGCTACCAGGAGCAAGCCAACGAAAGAAGAGAACTCATCTTTAGCATCAAGATTCAATGGAAAAAAGAAAGGCACTTTCCAAAAAGGCTCTCAATGGAAGCCAAACACCAAAGGTAGATTCAAAGACAAGAATATTGATACATCTAATATTAAATGCTTTAGTTGTAATAAGTTGGGTCATTTTTCTAAAGATTGTTGGTTTAGAAAGAAATATCCTAGGAAAGGGAAACATCATGCCTCAACTGCTGAGGATAATGAATCCAAAAGAAATCAGAAAAGTCCTTCTAATGAGAAAGAAAATAGGATAGAATATTATTTGGTTTCTTATTTATCCAGTTCAGTTTCCATGGGGCCGAAAACTTGGTTAGTAGACAGTGGTGCATCAAAGCACATGACAGGGTACAAGGAGATCCTCTCAGATTTCAAGACAAAATCTTTTGCAGAGAAGGTCAAGCTTGGGGATGAAAAATGTTACAAGATAGAGGGAGTAGGCTCTATCTCCTTCAGATTGGAATATGGGGCTAGACTTCATGTTGATGAAGTATTATATGTTCCAGGATTCAATAAGAATCTACTATCAGTTGCAACCCTTGAGGATAGGGGATATTGGGTGATCTTCAAGGACAAGAAGGCACTACTATGGGCTAAAGGTAGCCACTTAAGTACATCAAAACCCATTGGAACTCATAGTGGAGGATTGTACGTCGTGTCAGGACAGTCAGTTTAGGCATTGGCTCATGATGCGACTAGCTCCAGCGAGTTGTGGCACAAAAGACTTAGACATCTTCATTACAAATCTCTTCCAGATCTACAGAACATGGTATGTGGCATGCCCTCTATTTCTCTTAGTAAAAATGAGATTTGTAAGGGATGCATGCTAGGTAAAAATAAAAAGAAATCATTTCCTAGTAGTGACAATAGAGCTTAGAGCATCTTAGATCTGGTTCATTCTGATGTATGTGGTCCCATGTCATCTCTCTCACTCAGTGGTTGTTTGTATTATGTCATTTTTATTGATGATTACTCAAGAAAATGTTGGATATATTTTCTTAAATCTAAAAGTGACACATTTGATAAATTCAAAGAATATAAAGCCTTTATTGAAAAGCAGACAGGGAAACACATCAAAATCCTTAGAATAGTCAATGGAGGAGAATTTGAATCTCTTCAGTTTGAGGATTTCTGCAAGTCAGCAGGAATCAAGAGACAGTTGACCGTGCCATATAACCCTCAGCAAAATGGTGTTGCTGAGAGGAAAAACAGGACTATCTGTGAGGCAGCGAAAACAATGATGTTTGACCAGGATCTGCGAAATTCTTTATGGGCAGAATCTACCTCCACTGCTGTGTATATTCAGAACAAGTGTCCACATGCTATTTTGAAGGACAAGACTCCTGAAGAGGTCTTCTCAGGGATCAAGCCTGAGGTAGGACATCTAAGGATATTTGGATGTCCTATGTATATTCATTTCCCTAAGGAAAATAGGACAAAGATGGAACCCTGATGCAGGAGCATCTCAAGCAAGCCAACGCGGAAGTAAAAGACAGCTGGACAAGCGCCCAATGCAAAATTTGAAATTATCTTGAAGTTAATGCGCCAATCTTAAATGAGATAATTAAGAAGGAGCACACTTGTAAAATGTAAACGGACCTTGAGCGATCCTCTCTCATCCTTAGTAGGTAGAAGGCATTTATGATAGTTAATGCAAGTAGGTATAATTGAATTCTAGATTAGACAGTTTAGAATGAGAGAGGGAAACGGGATATAGACACCCTCATTGTGTAATTGTAACATAGAAGAGGAGAATAGAGGAGATTATGCCAATTGAGAGCATAGAGCATAGAGAGGAGAAGCAAAGAGCTGTGTAGAAGAACTCCATGTACAGATGTTCTGGATTAATACAAGAATGTTTTGATTCAGACTCATGGTGTTCAAATATTCTCTGTGTATGCATCTTTGAATGTTGTGCTCATGGTTATTTTACTCTTTCTATTGTACATTTGCTTTTATGCTATGTATGAATGATTTCTTGTTGAATGTCTAAAATCTGAGAGAGAGAGAGAGTAAAGGAATGAGTTTCAATTGTTTCTCTATCTAAGCAAGAGTTCCTACAAGGAGTGCAGTTGCATTGTCCGCAAGGAGTGCATTGACAAAGAGTTCAGAGGTTTGTCTCTGAAAGCTCAGATAGAGTAGCTTTTGTTCTCATTCACTCAGAAGGGCAGTTAGGCATAGGAGCCGTGCAAGGAGTGCGCAGGCCGAGTGAAGTCTCAGAGTTGTGAACTTGAGCAAAGTATTGAGAGACTGCTACTGCAGGAGTGCGCAGAGTCGACAGGTTCCAATTCCTTGGAGTAATTAGGGAATTTTCCGCAAGGAGTGCGTGTAGGAGTCTTATTCAAGACTCAAAGTTGGAGAAGGTTCGAGAAGGATAAAGCCTTTAAAGTCATCGAAGGAAGCACCAGAAGTTTTTGCACTGAAAACAGTGAGAAGGCATTGCAATTTGGGTCGCAGGTGATTAAGCACCGTGGAAAAACACTTTGGTAAAGAGTTGCAGATGTCCTTGAGAAGGAAAGAATGGATGGTCGAAATTCTCTGTGGAGAATTTGTGAAGTCCCGTGAACTGTTAGATCTCACGGAGGAGCAGAGGAGTTACGGAAATTGTTTTTGACAGTTTTAAGCTCAGGAAAAGTAGAACCATACATCCAAGCCATAGGAGCCATTGGATTTACCCGTAAACTTCTATTTTGGGTTTTCATGAGTGGAAGTCTCCAAACTTTGGCAACAAGACTTGCGAAATCACGAAACGCGAAGTCTCGAAGGATAAAGGGATCATGTGGGCCATATAATTGGCAGGTGGATAGGTGGCGCATTTTCGACACGAAGTCAAACTCCATTGACCATTTCAGAGTTTCGTGGGGTGAAGACCCGAACTCTTTGCATTAGGATTCACGATATCACAAAGTCCGAAGTCCCGACGGATTGAAAGGTCATTGAAAGGTCAAAGCTTGCGAGCGCATCGGAGTTTCAGTAAATCGGGTTTCAGGAATCGCGGGAACGAATGGCTTGACACCTCGACCGCCGAAATCGCGATAAGGAGAAGTCCGAAAGAGAGAGAGAAAAGGTCAGCGTTGACTGTTTTCAAGTTTTGGATATTTGGAGACAAGGCGCTTGACCACTGGATTCACGAAAGTGCGAAGTCCGACCTCTCAAAGTATAAGGGAGAATTTCTCGAAGTTAGTTGTGGGTGCAGATTTCCCGAAAGGGAAATAGAAGAGCCATTGCAAAAGCTCTTCAGGCCAGTGTAAAGGAAAAGATCCTGTGTATGTGACCCTTCGACCCGTAGGTTGAGGAGGGGTTGCGTCAGGTTTGGTATCAGAGCCCAGAAAGGTTTCTTTGCTTTCTATAGCAGGGAAAAGCAGAATTCACCATGTCTCCAAGGAGAAGGGACAGGCAAACACCCAATCCACCAGAGGAGAGGGAAATGTCGAGAAGAAGAGGTAGGCAGATGACTGATCTAGCCATGGAAAAAGAAATGCGTGATTTACGCACCAGACTTGAAGACATGGAGACAACACAGAGACGCACAGCCAGTGCTAGGGATCTTAGTGATTCCAAAAGTGAAATTGAGGTTGAACATGAAGGAGAAGAAGTTGCAGCCAAAGATGCAGCAAATGAACGTTTGATTAGATCTATTGCAAGAATGGGTGCAAGAGAGAAAATGGTCATTCCAGTTTATGAGGGAAATCTGGATGCAGAGGAGCTTCTAGACTGGATTAGAGCCCTGGACACATACTTTGACTATGAAGATGTCAAAGAGGACAAGAAGGTCAAGCATGATGTCACAATATTAAAAGGACATGCAGCATTGTGGTGGGATGAGCTACAAGCTGACAGACGCTGCAAAGGCAAGTAGAAGATCAAAAGTTGGGATAGAATGATCGCAAAGATGAAGGCGAAATTCATCCCCAGAGATTACCAGATTACTCTGTTCAGGAGAATGCAGAACCTGAGACAGAAGCTGATGACAGTGAAGGAATACACTGAAGAATTCTACAGGCTGAACATCAGGGCAGGTCATCGGGAAAGCGATGATGAAAAGGTTGCCAGATACATGAATGGTCTGAGATATGACATTCAGGATGAGATGAGCATGGTAACCATCCAACCGGTGGAAGATGCATATCATATGGCTCTAAAGGCTGAAGAGAAGCTGAGCCGAAAGAAGGGTCAAAGAGGCCGAGGAAGAAGTTAGCCCAGAGGCAAACCAGCTGCCCGGGATAAAAACCAGAAGCCTAAGGAGGACTGGAAGAAACCTCAGACTCGATCTGAGAGAGGTGGAACCTCACAGTGAGGGAAGCATACCGAATAGAGAGGAGAGTATACTGATAAGAATATTTTTACTTGTACTAGAGGTAGAGGAAGAGGAAGAGGTGGAGTAATAACATGCTTCACATGTGGAAAGAATGGGCACAAGTCTTATGAGTGTCCAGACAAAAATAAAGAGAATGGTGAGACTCACATCGCTGAAGCACAGAGGTGGGATGTTGAGGCAGAAGATGTTGAAGGCAGAAGATCGTTGATGATGCGAAAAGCTCTTTTGACACCAGAGAAGGAGGTGGAGAGTTTAGTCCAAAGAACCAAACTTTTCTGGACTGCTTGCAAAACCAAGGACAGGGTATGGAAGGTCATCGTGGACAGTGGTAGCACAGATAATATCGTTTCTACAGAGATGGTAGAGAAATTGGAGCCGGAGACGATTGGTCATCCAAGCCCATACAAAGTTTCATGGCTACAAAAAGGACATCAGGTAACTGTCATTAAACAGTGTTTAGTCGAATTCAAGATAGGAGGATATAATGATAAGATATTATGTGATGTTATTCCTATGGATTTTTGTCATCTATTGTTGGGTAGACCATGGAAATATGACAGAAATGTGATTCATGATGGGAGAATGAACATATACACCCTAGAAAAGAATGGGAGGACTCACATGTTGCTTCCAATCAAGGATAAGGAGGTGAAATCGGAAGTAAGTAACACCGTAATTCTCATGAGTGGGAAGGAACTTCTTACAGAGGTCAAGAAGAAGGAAGAACCGCAATTCATTGTGGTTAGGAAACCTAGGATTGTTTTGACCAGCCCAAGAGTAGATGATTTACCAGAAGAGATTCAGGAACTGTTGGAAGAGTTCGCTGACATAGTAGTGGACGAACTACCTCGTTCGTTGCCATCGATCAGAAGTGTGAGTCATCATATTGATCTCATACCAAGAGCCAGTTTTCCAAAAAAAGCCGCATACAGATTGACACCGCAGGAGAATGAAGAGGTCAAAAGACAAGTCCAGGATTTATTGGACAAAGGTTTGGTCAAAGAAAGCTTGAGTCCATGTGTTTTTCCGACAGTACTCAGTCCGAAGAAAGACGGAGGATGCAGGATGTGTACAGACTCTAGGGTGATCAACAAGATAACCATCAGGTACAAATTCCCATTGCCAAGGATGGATGATCTGATGGATTGCTTGAGTGGAGCAAAATTATTTTCAAAGATTGATTTGAAAAGTGGTTATCATCAAATCTGTATGAGAGAAGGTGATGAATGGAAGACAGCATTCAAAACCAACGAAGGGTTGTATGAATGGCTTGTTATGCCATTTGTCTTAACAAATGCACCAAGTACCTTCATGATATTGATGAACGAAGTCCTGAGGGAGTTCATCAGAAAATTTGTTATCGTATATCTCGATGACATACTAGTTTTCAGTAAAACAGTGGCAGAGCATTTGAAACATTTGGCTACAATCATGCAGAGGCTACAACAGGAGAAGTTGCTGATAAATATGAAGAAGTCCTCATTCATGAATACAGAGCTCATTTATCTTGGGTTTGTTATTTCTGCAGATGAGTTGAGGATGGATCCAGACAAGGTGGAGGTAATCAAGAATTGGCCATCACCAAAAACCATATTTGAGGTGAGAAGTTTTCACGGATTGGCTAGTTTCTACCGAAAGTTCATCAGGAATTTTAGTGGGATTAGTGCACCGATGATGGACACAGTGAAGAAGAGACATAAATCTTTTCATTGGACAGAAGAAGCTGAGAAGAGTTTTAATTTGTTGAAAAGGAAAATCACGGAACAACTAATTTTGGTGTCGCTTGATTTCCAAAAGACATTTCAAGTGAAATGCGATGCAAGTGGATTTGCAATAGGGGCAGTCTTGAGTCAAGAAGACAGGCCGATAGCATACTTCAGCGAGAATCTGAATGAAGCGAAAGTGAAATACTCCACTTATGACAAGGATTTTTATGCTATCATACAGGCATTGAAAAAATGGAGACATTACTTAATCCTGAAGGAGTTTGTCTTATATAGCGACAATCATGCACTGCAGTTTGTGACTCAACAGGAGAAGTTGAATCAAAGACATGTTAAATGGGTGGAATATATGCAAAATTTCACTTTTTTGATTAAACATATTTCTAGTACTGCTAACAAATTTGTTGATTCTTTAAGCAGGAAGTGTTTGCTATTGCAGGAGTTCAGAGTCAAAACGTTGGGTTTTGATGATCTCAAGAACATGTACATAAATGATCCAGAATTTAAAGAAACGTATGAAGCAACTGAGAATCCAATTCTCAGAGATAGAAGTCAATGGGCAGAATACATGATCCAGGAAGGATTAATGTTTAAAGGTAATCAACTTTATATTCCAAAATGCTCCATGAGGGAGAATTTGCTAAAGGAGAAACATAGTGGAGGATTGGCCGGGCACTTTGGTCAGGACAAGACGTTCACAAAGTTGAATGAGTCATATTTTTGGCTGGGAATGTGAGCAGACATCAAGAGATTCATGGACAGATGCAGAATTTGCCAGCATTCGAAAGGAAGGAGACAGAATGCAGGATTTTATCAACCATTGCCCATACCTGAGAGGCCATGGGATGCAATCAACATGGATTTTGTATTGGGGTTGCCAAGAATACAATGGGGTTTTGAATCAATCTTTGTGGTTGTGGATAGATTTTCCAAGATGGCACACTTCATTCCATGTCAGAAGACCAGTGACGCAACTCACATTGCGAATCTGTTTTTCAAAGAAGTTATTCGACTTCATGGCTTGCCAAGGAGCATAGTTTCGGATCGAGACACTAAGTTCATAGGACATTTCTGGAGGACCTTATGGAAGAAGCTGGGAACTAACTTGTCATTTAGTTCAGCTTATCATCCTCAGACGGATGGACAGATAGAAGTGGTGAACAGAAGTCTGGGAGACTTGCTGAGGAGCTTGGTGATAGAACACCACAGCCAGTGTGACAACATATTACCACAGGCGGAGTTTTCTTATAATGACTCAGCTAACAGAAGCACAGGGAAGAGTCCATTTCAGATTGTCTATGGCATGCAACCGAGAGGAATTTTTGAACTGAGAGATTCAGAACAGACGACAATTAGGAGTGCTAGTGCAGAAAATTTCGCAGAGGCGATGAAGGAACTTCACAGCCAGGTGAAGGAGCGATTGCAAAACTCGAGCCAGGAGTATAACCGAAGAGCAGATCAACACAGGAGACAACTTCAGTTTGAGGTTGGTGACTTGATTCTGGCACATTTGAGAAAGGAAAGGTTCCCGAGAGGAACATATAATAAACTGAAAATGAAGAAAATCAGACCATGTAAGGTCTTGAAGAAATTTGGGGCAAATACTTACGAGATTGAATTACCCGATGGGATCGGAATTTCTCCGATATTCAATATCTCATATTTGTACCCATATAAAGCTGAGGAAGAAGAAGAAGGAAATGAACAGCCAGAGGTCCAGTGGACAAAGCAGATGCCAGTTGCAGAAAAGCTGCAGATAGAGTGAATACTGGACAAAAGAGTGAGCAAAAAGACCAGACGAAAGCAATACTTTGAATATTTGGTCAAATGGAAGGACCATCCAGTTGAAGATGCCAGCTGGGAGAACGAAACAGAGATCCAGAAGCATGGACAGACAATGCGTGAGCTCATGGACAGGAGCCCATGAAAATTTTCAAGCGAGGGAGTATGATGCAGGAGCATCTCAAGCGAGCCAGCGCGAAAGCAAAAGACAGCTGGACAAGCACCCATCGCAAATTTTGAAATTATCTTGAAGTTAATGCGCCAATCTTAAATGAGATAATTAAGAAAGAGCGCACTTGTAAAATGTAAACGGACCTTGAGCGATCTGCTCTCGTTCTTAGTAGGTAGAAGGCATTTATGATAGTTAATGCAAGTAGGTAGAATTGAATTCTAGATTAGACAGTTTAGAATGAGAGAGGGAAACGGGATATAGACACCCTCATTGTGTAATTGTAACATAGAAGAGGAGAATAGAGGATATTATGCCAATTGAGAGCAATGAACATAGAGAGGAGAAGCAGAGAGCTATGTAGAAGAACTCCATGTACAGATGTTCTAGATTAATACAAGAATGTTTTGATTCAGACTCATGGTGTTCAAATATTCTCTGTGTATGCATCTTTGAATGTTGTGCTCATGGTTATTTTACTCTTTCTCTTGTACATTTGCTTTTATGCTATGTATGAATGATTTCTTGTTGAATGTCTGAAATCTAAGAGAGAGAGAGTAAAGGAATGAGTTTCAATTGTTTCTCTATCTGAGCAAGAGTTCCTGCAAGGACTGCAGTTGAATTGTCCACAAGGAGTGCATTGACGTTCAGAGGTTTGTCTCTGAAAGCTCAGATAGAGTAGATTTTGTTCTCATTCACTCAGAAGGGTAGTTAGGCACAGGAGCCGTGAAAGGAGTGCGCAGGCCGAGTGAAGTCTCAGAGTTGTGAACTTGAGCGAAGTATTGAGAGACTGCTGCTGCAGGAGTGCGCAAAGTCGACAGGTTCCAATTCCTTGGAGTAATTAAGGAATTTTCCCCAAGGAGTGTGTGAAGGAGTCTTCTTCAAGACTCAGAGTTGGAGAAGGTTCAGGAAGGATAAATCCTTTAAAGTCATCGAAGGAAGCACCGGAATTTTGTGCACTGAAAACAGTGAGAAGGTGTTGCAATTTTGGTCGCAGGTGATTAAGCACCGTGGAAAAACACTTTGGTAAAGAGTTGCAGATGTCCTTGAGAAGGAAAGAACGGACGGTCAAAATTCTCTATGGAGAATTTGCAAAGTCTCGTGAACCGTTAGATCTCATGGAGGAGCAGAGGAGTTACGGAAAGTGTTTTTGACAGGTTTAAGATTAGGAAAAGTAGAACAGTAGATCCAAGCCACAGGAGCCATTGGATTTACCCGTAAATTTCTATTTCGGGTTTTTGCGAGTGGAAGTCTCGAAACTTTGGCAACAGGGCTCGCAAAATCATGAAATGCGAAGTCCTGATGGCCGAAGGGATCATGTGGGCCATAGAATCAGTAGGTGGACAGGTGGCACATTTTCAACACGGAATCAAACTCCATTCACCATTTCGGAGTTTCATGGGGTGAAGACCCAAACTCTTTGCATTAGTATTCGCGATATCGCGAAGTCCGAAGTCCCAACAGAGTGAAAGGCCATTGAAAGGTCAAATCTTGCGAGCGCATCGGAGTTTCGGTAAATCGGGTTTCGGGAATCGTGGGAACGAATGGCTTGTCACCGCGACCGTCGAAATCGCGATAAGGAGAAGTCCGAAAGAGAGAGAGAAAAGGTCAGTGTTGACTATTTTCAGTTTTCGAAGATTTGGAGACAAGGCGCTTGACCACTAGATTCGCGAAAGTGCGAAGTTCGACCTCCCAAAGTATAAGGGAGAATTTCTCGAAATTAGTTGTGGGTGCAGATTTCCCGAAAGGGAAATAGAAGAGCCATTGCAAAAGATCTTCGAGCCATTGTAAAGGAAAATATCATGTGTACGTGACCCTCCAACCCGCGGGTTGAGGAGGGGTTGCGTCAAACCCTCAGGCAATAAAGGGGTTTTTGTGGGGTACAGTGAGAAATCCAAGGCTTACAAGATTTATGTACTAGGTCAGAGGAAAATAGAGGTAAGAAGGTATGTGACTTTCCATGAGGAAGCCGCATTTAATAAATCTAGAGAGCTTCAACAGGATTCAGAAGTAGTTCAGCCAACTTCACTCTCTTCTGAAAATCAAGAGTTAGATGATCAGAGGGAGGAACTTCGTGAAGGGCCAAGTAATGAGCCCCTAGAACCCACTGAAGTGTTAGAAATAACTCTTGAAGAACCTCCAGTCAAAAGGAAGCCAGGGTGGCTTAAAGAAATAGTGTAGGAAGCAAAAAGGATAGTTTCTCCCAAAGGAACTTTCAGGGAAAGGAAGAGGCCTCATAGGTTTGGAGGCTATGTTGCACTGATGAGAAACATTAGTGATGCTAAAAATTATTCATTTGAAGAAGCAAATAAATTGTGATTATGGAAGGATGCCATGCTTGAGGAATACATGTCTATTATAAAGAACAATGTTTGGGACATTGTGCCAAGGCCAAAAGTCAAATCAGTGGTTTCTTCCAAATGGATCTATAAGATCAAACATGCAGCTGATGGAAGTGTGGAAACGTTAAAAGAAATATTTGTAGCCAGAGTCTTCACTCGGAAAGAAGGAATCGACTACGAAGAGACTTTTTCTCCTATATCCAGGTACACCTCCATTCAAGCTATTATTTATTTAGCTTCCGTACTTGGTTGGAAATTACATCAGATGGATGTAAAAACAACATTCTTGAATGGAAATATTGAACATGAGGTCTTTGTAGAACAACCAGATTGTTTTATACTGCATAATAAAGGCACTTATGTATGCAAGCTAAGGAAGGCCTTGTATGGTCTTAATCAGGCTCCCTGAGTTTGGTATGACAAGATTGATGACTTTCTTAAAAGCTTGGGCTTTCAGAAAAGTGATGTTGATGCAAATATATACTTCAAGGTAAGAGGTAACCAACCTTTTATACTAATCCTATAAGTTGATGATCTCTTTTTAACAGGAGATGAAGGGATAATAGCCTGGTGTAAGAGGGAGCTAACCTCAAAATTCGAGATGAAAGAATTAGGCTTGATGCATTACTTCCTAGGATTGGAAGTGTGGCAAAGATAAGGCGAGATATTTCTGGCACAAGGAAAATACACAGTGGATGTACTAAATAGGTTTGGTATGATGGATTGCAAATCCATGTATACTCCGATGGTTACCAACCTGAAGAAGCTGCATGATTCTGATACAGGTTCAGATTTGGTGGATCCCACCATGTATAGGCAGTTGATTGGATCATTGATGTACATGATCCACACTAGGCTAGATATATGCTATGTAGTGATTGCAATGAGTCAGTTCATGACTGAACTGAGACAAAGACACTGGGTGGCAGCAAAGCACATCTTGAGATATCTCAGAGGGACCATTACTTATGTTCTGAGATATACATCC
This sequence comes from Picea glauca, assembly GCA_000966675.3. Taxonomy (NCBI): domain Eukaryota; kingdom Viridiplantae; phylum Streptophyta; class Pinopsida; order Pinales; family Pinaceae; genus Picea; species Picea glauca. The sequence continues at coordinate 818,130 of JZKD02S1847064.1, forward strand.
AGTGGTGGTTTATTTTTGCATGGGTATGTAGATGTTGATTGGGTAGGAAGCCCAATGGATCGAAAGAGTACATCTGGATACTGCTTTAGTTTAGGATCCAATATGATCTCTTGGTCAAGACGAAAGAAGGGATCCATTTCACAGAGTACAACAGAGGCTAAGTACATTACATCAAGTGATGTTAGCAAGGAAGCAGTATGGCTTAGAAAATTGGTTTCCGGGTTGTTTGGTGACAAGCTCAAGACGACGATGGTTCATTGTGATAATCAAAGTTGCATAAAATTGACAGAGAACCTGGTATTTCATGACAGGTCAAAACATATTGACATGAGGTACCACTACATCCTAGACTTGGTCCAGAGAAAAACTGTAAAGTTACAATACATAGCCACGAGAAAGAAGGTAGTTGATATCTTGACCAAGCATCTGACCTCAAGATAGTTTGTGCAGCTTAGAGCGAAGCTTGGTGTGGCTGAGAATGAATCCCTTGCTGAGAGGGAGTGTTAAATTTGGAAACAACGACAGTCATTCTCCAATGAGAGGCCATATGGGCCACCCTAAGGCTAGCCAGGGAGGTTTGGAGAATCAACAAGTCTTGTGAGGTATTGACAAAATCCAGGGGGAATAGACAACCTCTGTGAGTCAAATAAAAAGTCAGGATGAGCGAGATGCTATGTGAGTCTAATGAAAAATTCAGGGGGAACGTACAACCTCTGTGAGCATAGACAGTCTAGTGCAAAATTCATGGGGAACGTACAACCTCTGTGAGCATAGAGAGACTAGTGCAAAAGTTAGGGGGAACATACAACCTCTGTGAGCCTAGTCAAACCTTGTGATCCATGAGCAAATGTCAAGGTATCTAGCAAAAGTTAGGTTGAATGTAAAATTCCTATGAGCTAGAAATAAACGATATTCCTAATATTGCAAATGATGTAATTGTATTGATCTAGTGCGTTGGCACGTGTAAACATTATCCACCATGAAGAGAATTTCGAATTGCCTTGTCAAGAGTTGTAACTAAATTCTTGAGTCTAGTTCTATCTTAAAACTAAAGTGTAATGTTGAGTTGCAACTAAAGTCTTGAGTCTAGTTCTATTTTAGTAATGTTGAGTTGCAACTAAAGTCTTGAGTCTAGAACTAAAGTGTAATGTTGAGTTGTAACTAAAGTATTGAGTCTAGTTCTATCTTAGAACTAAAGTGTAATGTTGAGTTGCAACTAAAGTCTTAAGTCTAGTTCTAAGTTCGAACTAAAGCACGCCAGTCTCAAGTCTAGTTATAAGTTCGAACTAAAGTGTAATGCTGAGTTGTAACCAATCTCAAGTCTAGTTCTAAAGTTCGAGCTAAAGTGTAATGCTGAGTTGTAACCAATCTCAAGTCTAGTTCTAAGTTGGAACTAAAGTATGAAGCTGAGTTATGACTATTGCATGCAATCAGGTTACTATTTCGAGCTTCTCCTTTTCCCCTCTTTAGCCTATATAAGAAGAGGTCGAACCCTCTCCTCAACACAGTTTCCCAACACAATTCTGCAACACAGTTTTGCAACAGAATTTTAAATCAGAGTTTTCATATGCAGGTTGAGGGTGAAGTAATAGAGGAGCACATCAGTGATAAAGAGGCAGCATATCAAAAGTGTATTTCAGCAAGGTCTTGTAAGTCTTTGTGAGGTCAAAGTCATCTTGGCAATCTCTTTGAGAGAAGTACATTCATGGTGGATATTTGTAAGATATCTTACATTATTAATGCAATAAAGGAATATTGTTTGCTGGGGTTTTTCTCCCTGTACAGGGTTTCCCCAGGGTATATGTGTTGTTGATATGCATGTTTACTTATCTACATAATTATTGCTATTCGATTATGATTTGAAATTGTTGAAGTGTATTAAGATGGAATCAAAGTATTGAAGAAAATAAAAGAATTAATCTGCATAAGAAATCAAGCTCATAATTTAACAGTGGATTATCCATATCTACAAACTCCTTCACACAACAAACTCACAACAAATTCAAAGCAATGTTTCGAACAAAAGAATGACAACTTTACCAGGGCAACAATCTGGACAATATGGATGAGCAACGATCTTCAAATCTGGACAATCTGTATGAGCAATGATCTCCAGATCTGGACAATTTGGATGAGCAGGGATCTAGATGAGAGCAACGATTTGATAATTAGAGTAGTGAATTGGTTATAATTTTTATATTAATCTAATCCAACAACAACGATCTCCTTTTTATTTATTATATCTCTAACCCCTCACTCCACAATAGTGGTCAATGATATCAATGACAACCCTGATCAAATTAATGTTCTATGATTAACTGAAAGCATCAGACTGAAAATCGAGTTGTAACATTGTATCAATAATTTGGCTTGGAGGAGGCAGAACTAATTAAGGCAACTACGGACAAGAGACCGAAAATGAGATTCAACAAATTCTTAAAGGGGAAAAATTTTATGCTCATACAATGGCTCTATGCGATTTGGCAAATTGCTAGGAACACCACCTTTGTAAATTTCATAGATCTATTATCTGTGCTAAATGGAAATGATCCAACAAAACCAATTCAAACAACAAAAAATTAAATTTGGAGATGCCTCTATGCTCGGCTCCACCCTCCCTAGAGCAACGATCAATTGGAGCAACGACCAAAGTTCCCTCTATACACGACCTCGTTTTTCTCCGTTGGAGCCCGGTGCTTTCTCCGTTGGATATGCATTGCCAATCTTAGTCAGTTGTTCTTATCTTCTTACGTTGGGTTCACCAACAACATTCAACGCTCTATGGATAAGCGCCCAAAGACCAAGCACCAATCGCTAAGGACGAAGTCCATGAGGGAGCAGGTGGTCGATACGAAAAATCGATCTGACTGCTTGCTTCTCTCTGCAACAATCGAGATGAGAAGAGACGACCGAAAGTGAACCCTTGGACGAACAAACGTAAGCACAATGACTAACCCAAGGTTAATTTTACTGGCCTGGAATTAATGCGATCAAGGATTAAGCTTTCTCTCCTAGTGGCTCTCACAATCCCACATGAACTAAGACTGGAAATGTGCTCTGATACCAACTTGAAAATAGGAAGAATCAAAAGGAACCAACTGCTCTCAAGCGAGGCAGCACCTAGAGGCCATCACAAGAAAGTCACACTACACTTTTATAAAATCAAATGAGGAGTACATTATATAGGATGATATTCGGTTTAGATGGTTGAAACCATTATTCGATTTAGAGGAGTCTCCATTATTAACTAATCTCCATTATTTCTAAATAAAGTTTCCATCATATAAATGCAATTTTGATTTTCAACATAGTTTTTTTTCCAAAAATTATCTTAAAACCAAAACTTTGTAAGGATAAAGTTTATATCATATAAATGGAATTTTGATTTTCAACATAGTTTCAGGGACGGTTGCACCACCAAACCTTTCTATGCTTTGGTCCCGGTCGGCCGATGGGATCCTTGGAGACATTTCAATGCCGTATGATGAGGGAATCTTTAGTCACATCTGGGGTCCTTTACGATTTAAGATGAAATTTAATTGAAAAAACAATACGATTTGAATATCGTTTATCCTACACTCATATAATGAAACGAAACAAAATACTAGTTTCAACTAGATTTAAGATGAAATTTAATTGAAAAAACAATAAGATTTGAATATTGTTTATGCTACACTCATATAATGAAACAAAATACTATAAAACACAATTTAAAAAAATATATTTTAAAAATAAATTTAATCTTTATTTCAATAAGTAAAACAAAAAATTATGATGTTAAGGTATTTCGTGCATCGATCGAGATTTTTTATCGATTTTTTATTAAAAATCCAAATTGATTTATATTGTTTTATTTAAAGAAAAAAAAACAATTGATACAAAATTATATAATTTATTTGTGTTATAAATATATTTATTACCCTTTAAATTATTTAATATAGTAATTTATTGTGAACTATATAATATTATATTTGATTTATTGTATTATAAAAAAAACAGTATTAATGATTATAATGGTTAATGTTTATATATTAAACTTTAAAAAAAAAAGGTAAGGAATTACTTGCTTTGTTTTAGAATTTTATTTTTGTGTTAAAAAAGTTTTAAGAAAAAAAATCCTAAATGAACACAGTTTTGATGAATTAAAAGGTTAGAAAGGTTGGTATTGTAATAAATGTTTTGAAGTTGTGATTTAATGTTGGTGTATGTAGGACATTCTAAGAGAAAGTGCTTTTCATCTTCAACCTTCTTAGTGTCGTAAAGATGACAAATTCTTTTGATTCACAATGTTTTAGGAATTGTCCAATGTCTTGTTTCACTATGGAGCTCGTGAAAGTTTGTTCCTATTTTAACAATGTTGATTTTCATCTTTACACTAGTCAAAACAAAGATATACTTTTAATCTTGTAGATTGGGGTTGATCACCTCATTATAGTATCTTTTTTTTTATCATCTAATTCTTTATCGCACCATAATTTCTCGTTAAGTTTCGATGTAATAATATTTTTAATATCATCATTATTTTAGAGAGTGACCTCTTCCTTGACTCCCTAATGATTTAGCTAAGACTTGGCATTCTTATGTCAACCCCACTTGAGTCGTAAGTGGTTTTGATTGGAATTTGAAGCGATCTTAGGAAGCCTCTTGTATTCCATGTTGTTTATCGCATTTTTGTACGTTAAGTGCCTAGTCATAAGCATGCTCTCAATGGGGTAAATAATCGCTTCTATGAGGATGATGGATATGGTGTGTTTTCTTTAGTTTTGATATTATAATTTATAAAACACTTTTGGATTTCCTCTGCCTTTCTTCGTGATTATCTAGAGATGCTACAACCCCAAATTTCATGACCATATAAGATAATAGGAGTGATGAGAGTCTTGGAGAAGAGTTTTGTATTATCCCATAGCCAAAAGCCGATGATTTACAATTGTTTTCGAGTCCATAGGAAGCTTTCCACCCTCCATTTATCCTTTTCTCAATGTCGTAGTTTCAGTCAATATTGTGATGAAGATCGATTCTACGATATTTGTATGATCTCACTTCCTCCAAGATATTGTCATTATACATGAAATTAGCATAAGTGACCTTTTTGGATTTAAGTATCATAACCTTCATTTTGTTAGTGTTAACGATCATACCTATACTAGAGTAGAAATCCTTGAGAATTTTTAGTTGCTTGTCAAAATCATATTGATGTATCGTCATAAAAACAATATTGTCAGTGTAAAGAAGAAGAATGATGACTATACCAACAAGAGTCGAGATGACACAACCTACTTTTTCCAAACAACCCCCTAACATATCAATGCATATGTCAAAAATAATAGGAATAGAGGATAACTCTGCTTTACTTCTATATTACAATTAATTTCTTCCAACCCTCAATGTCTCTAAACTTGACAATAATATTCTCGTACGACCTTGACAATAATGTAATATAAAAAACAATGTTATTATATTTAATTACTCAATTATATAATTATTATATTAAAAAAAATGAAATTAGATTTTTTTTCACAATACTTTAATCATGTAATAACATAACATAGATGCATTGTAATGGCATTGTAATGGGAAGAAACGTGTCACTCTTAAAAAAAAATATTATTATGTGTTTCTCATTTCCCGTTTCTTGATGAGTAACCCAATGATTAACCCAGTTCTAAAGAATTCCTCTCGCTTACTTGTGGAACATGTTTGTTTATTTATAAAAAAAA
>JZKD02S1847064.1:830668-850212 GCA_000966675.3 Picea glauca
AATTTTAATTTACCTAGCTATTCTCAGTGCAATAGTTGAGCCCACTTTATTTTTTTTATGTTTTTAATGCAATGCTATCTAATTTAACATAATGATAAAAGGAGTTATGATTAAATAAAATAGTTAAAAAGTACAAAAAGTAAAGTCAATACATTAAAGGGGAGATATTCCTCACTTTATAAGGTTGAGTTAATCCGCCCACTCTTAAAAGAATTATTGTGTTCATAATATCTTTCATGGCTATGGATATGAGAGTAAATATAAACAATACGTGAACATTAAAAAATGCAAAAAAAAATCATATCTAAAACAAATGTTGGTGTTTATTTCTTGCCCTCATCGACAAAGGTGCTAGAGTGATTTTCTTCTTCTTGAATATTATTGTTTATTTCTCTTTTCAATAATGGAATGGTGTCAACAGATTCTTTGATTGTAAATTTCTCTAATATGGTGATCTTCTTGGGTTTTTGTAGATCCTTTGATTTTAAATTTCTCTAATATGGTTGTTACAAGGAAAATATCTATGGAAAGGGGTAAACCACAACAGACAGAACGACACCCATAAATCAACTCTAAACTCAAGCATGCTAAATAAGTAGAAATGTTAACAAGAGAAGCCTAAAAGCCTATGTCGTTCGGACATCTGAAGAAGACCATGTTTGAGCTGACGATCGAAATCTTGAATTCTTAAACTTGTCCTCAAAATCCAAGATACATAAGAATATATAAATTATAGAGAACATTGTTGGCCCTCGACCAAGTTTTGGGGAAACTTTGGTCAGTTTTGGAGGTTTTGGCCCACTTTTGAACTTCGACATGTTGGTCAAAGAAGGAGCGCCCAGACGGAGCTAAGATCATGAATCTCACCTATTTTGAGGGTTATGTGGACCCAGTAAGGGGACCTCTAGGGTTTTGTAATGGGTTTATGGGATGTTGGCCCATGGGTTTTCCCGATGTTTAGGCCTTATTGTAAGATTTTTTAAAGTATAAATAAAGAGGAATGTAGAGTAGAAGTGGTAGTCCCGTGTGAAGGAATACATGTGGTCGAGGATTTTTTCTCGACTATGATTTTTTAGCAGTTCTAAGTGTCATGATAAGAGAGTTTGGCTCTGTGCATTTGACCTATTGTTGGAAGGTGAAGAAGGAGGATATAGTGCTTAGTGCGCAAATATCCTGTCTTGTGCGAAGTTCGACTCTGCGGATTAGTGAACAAGAGTGAATGGATGTAAGATTTTGGCACATAATAAAGAGTCGAAGTGGTTTGTGGATGTAGCCCCACCCTGGGGTGGACCACATATATCTGGTGTCTCATGGTTTTCTTTGTGCAATGTCATTTATGTTATGCATTTTCTTAGTTCTTTGATTATGATGTGTAGTGAATGTATACTTTGTTGCTTAAGTACTTTACTTATGTTAAAGGGTAAATGAAGATTAGACTTAACTCATAGTGTTAAGTGCTCAGGGTGCATAATCACTTATTGTTACTACACTTATTTTTCTTTGATTATGCTCTGTGATGTTAATGAGGTTAATAAACTAATGCATGCTCACTTCCTAAGAGTTAACAAAATATTCTGCAAAGTGTTCTTATCATAGAATCATGTCCCATCCTGGTTATAGGCACCTACATCTTGTAACCCCCCCTGCTTCTACCTCAAGTGAGACTTCGCCTACTTCGTAGGTGTTGTCAAAAGGGCCAGTAGTTGGGGTTTTGTTGGTGTGATGTGAAGCATTAAACACTGGGTCTTCCCCTGTGCCAACAAATGGTTCTGTTGTCGGGACCTGAAACTGTGATTGCTGGGAACTAAAGTAAAGAAAACGAAAAGCATTGTGCGTAGGTCTGTTGCTGAAGTGCACAATACTCTACTTGACATGGGAATCTTTGTGCCAAGAAAGTAATTTGTTCTGAATAATATAGGTAAGATTCTAAAAGAGGTAAGCTTTGTGCTTTGGTAAGAGAATGTTGGACAACTAAGATGGGGGGGGGTGAATCAGTTGTTACTATGCTTAAACAATTATGCCCATTTTAAACTCTTTACATAACACTCAATGATGATCACAATAATGAAGGGAAGTAAGCAATAGAATATTCAACATCAATCACACACATGAAATATGCAGAGACAACTATTTCCCGAGGAAACCCATAAAGGGAAAAACCTCTTCTTCTTGATATGATAAGTAATATTTATTTTCTGTACATTATCATTCTTATGATCTCAAGCTCCTCTTGAGGCTACAACCTATATTTTACAAGAAGCAACTTGCTAAGAGCACCAAATCTCTAGTTTATCTAGCACCTACTAGAAGAAAGAACCAACTCCCTAAGTGTTCCAACACCAACTTCCAGTCACACAGGCACCAACCTGTATAATAGAGAACAATAGTTCTCCCTTGCACCACCCTACCACCCTGATTGTTTTTCTGGATACAACTAGATGGAAGCTACAACTTCCTCTGTTCAATCACCCACTTGAAACTCTGAGTACAAAAGTCCTCCCTAGCACCTCCCTACCACCCTAAAATATAAATATTTGCTTACTGAAATCTATTACAGTGATAAAGTGAATATCGATGGCTTACTAATCTCATCATTGTTTTGCTACACAACTCTAGTCTGCCTGCATTAGTGTCCTCCTGCTCGCCCCTTGTTTCTCTTTTTGTTCCTCTGCCTTTTATTCTCTGTGCGCCATATGAATTCTAAGCGCTATGCCTCTGCATGCTCTTCATTATGCCACCGTTCTGCCCTTCGGGTTGTTCACTGCGTCTCCTCTTGCCCACAACCACACCCACAATTGTGATCACCACCCCTTCTTTGTTATGCATCTCTTTCACATGCAGAGTCCTCTGCATGATCATCATGGAAACTCTTCATCTTCTTTGGCGGTTATGTTGAATGTGTTCATCATCAGTGGGTGTTACCCTGAGATTCCTTGGCTTCTTTGGCAGTCACAACTCTTTGTCTTCTTTGTTAGTTACAATTAGTCGTCACTGGATTCTTTGGCTTCTAAGCCTCTTCCTTCATGTGACCATCGATGGTGACCAAATGCCTGCTCAAAAGGCGCTTCTCAAACTTGGTCTTGTGAGCGCTAGCTCCATTTCTTGATATGACCTTGGGTGATGGTCTCTAGTGACCAAATGATTGTAGGTGCAAGCTCTCTTCATGTTATCCCCCTGCCGCATGTGACCTCGGTCTATGTACTTACGTAGGCAAATGCTTGCGGGCACGTCCATGAGTGGTTTGGGATCAACTGCTTTTCTCCCCGCAATCCACCTCCAGCTACCACGTACCCTTTCTAAAAAATTGTGGTTTCAATTACAGCTCACCCACGAAAAACTAAGGCCTGAGCATGTTCTGACCCTGCAATGCGATGGGACCATCGATATCATGATCTTGATGATGCTCCTTCGATCAACGGATCCAATATATCTTCTTTTCCTCCCTTCTTTCATCTATCCATGCGTGATCCTTAGTCTCAATGATCAGGTGACATGTGGCCCTCCAAACCAATGGACGACATCGATTTCACCTTTCAGGTTTTGGGATTTTGATTCTCAAACTTCGCTTGCTCTTGGAGAATTTCACCTGGAGTCCACGATCCAAAGATGTGTGTCCCTTTTGGATTGACAGTCACAATCCCTTCGAGTATTCGGGGTTCGTTAATCTCAACTCTCAAATTTATTTCATCCTTCCTTTTCTTTTTCTTGGAGTTGACAATCCACTGACATGTTTCCTTCTCTAATCCAATGACTATCCTCCGCTCTGGGACTTTGGCCTTCAACAATATCAAACCTTTCTCCTTCACGTTTTTCCAGAGTAGTTTCGCCAAGAGTTCACGATCCGTTGACACGTACCCTCCTGCATGATCAAATGATCATAAGTAATTTATTCACTTCGAGACTTTAAGATGATCACTGCTTCATTCTCCTCTGGAGTGGTCACCTTATGAATAATTCATAGGTGGTGGAAACCTCTTGTTGTCAGTTAACACTTCCACTTACACTATCCTTCCACTGTACTAGATCAACGGTTGAGAATGCATCTGAAGTGATCTTCAAATCAGACGACTCGTATCAACTCCAGGACTTCGGCATTCGGGAATTCAGGACTTAGGCCATTTGTTGGTGGTAAAAATCTCGAAGTAAAACTCCTAGAGTGATGTCACTTACTTATGTCACTTGATGACATGTCATGAGCCTAATAGCTGCCACATGTCACTCGGAGTTGTGATTTGCACATACCTGAAATGTTGAATCAACTTGACACTTGTCATTGTCTCATTGTGCCACATGTCCTTGCTGATGTAGTCTTGCTGACGTGGATCCTCATTCGCTTTAGGACTTTGACCTTCAAGACTTCGAGTATTTCAAATTTTCAAGTCGCCAATTCTTCCGAAGTGATAATCCTCGAACAATAACTGCCTCGCAAATTTTAGATCTGAACTAAACATTGTTCGTCGATCATGTTCTCAAATCGATGACTCGATCTTTCTGTGATGCTGAGTTTCTAGATTATCCTATCCTTCCACTTCAAACTAATATGACGACTTTCATTTACTCTGGCTCTCCGGACTTCATTGGCTCCCCGATGTTTAGATCCAATAGATCAGATCTGTATTTCTCCTCTACGCTTCCTCTGTTCACTAGACATTGATCTAATGGTAATTGGGTATTTAGGATTGATGATCCAACGACCACTTTCATTCTTCTTCCTGAGCTTATGATCTCTCCAACTTCGAAGGTTTTCTAAGTGTTCAAAGGTCTCGACCTTTTCTCCTCCTACAAGTCCGTTTCTTGGACCTCATCTCCACTTCTGGACCACTATTTCTTCTAAGATTTCTCATCTTCTGTGCTCTCCAGGTTTGGTTCATTGTTGTTCTTGCCATCAATTACAAGCATGCACTTCATGTAAAACATGCCAACAATCTACCCCTTTGGAATTGATGGAAACCCTAAAAGGTTGCGCCATTCTGCTTGGACCTCCAACTGTAGCATCCAAACCACTCCTTTTCTCCCCCTTTGACAACAATGTCAAAGAAAACATGCGCCCCCTGAGTTGTTGCAGTACTTTGCAGAGGTATCATATATTCAAACAATCACATACTCCCTCTGACATGATGGACTCTCTTAGGTTGATATTGGGGTCACGCCCAACTTTTGGTGTAGATACTCAAACTGATCTTTTGCAAGCGGTTTAGTTAAGATATCAACAATATGATCTTTGGATGGAATATAATGAAAATAAACAACAGTGTTGGTCACCTATTCCCTCAAGAAGTGATACTTGATGGGTACATGCTTGGTCTTGGAGTGAAATACAGGGTTCTTTGACACACTGATTGCACTGGTATTATCACAATTAATTGGGATTGGTGCATTATATTTTACCTCCAAGTATGCAAGTGTATGAATCATCCACAATAATTAGGTACAACAAGTGGCAGCTACAATGTATTCAACTTCTATAGTTGATAAGGAAATGGAGCCTTGCTTCTTGCTCAACCATGATACAAGGGAATCTCTAAGAATAATTCACCTCACTGGTGCTTTTCCTTTCATCCATGCAGTTAGCCCAATCAAAATCTAAATAGACTGATAATTGAAAATTTTGATTCCTACGATACCATAGGCCATAGTCCATTGTTCCGTTCAAGTATCTGAATATTCTTTTGACAACTAACAAATGACTCTGTTTAGGTGCAGCCTGATACCTTCCTACTAGTCCAACAACATGCATTATGTCTGGATGGGATGATGTGATGTACAATAGGATTCCTATCATAGACCTATATGAACTATGATCAACACCAGGTGAGTCATCATCCTTTCTTAATTTGCATCCAGTGACCATAGGTATGGAATCTTCCATTTGATAACCTTTTCAACATTTCTCTTATATTTCTCCTGAGAAAGAAATAATCCTTCAGACCTCTGAGTAATTTGTAGACCAAGGAAAAATGACAGTTCCCCAATCATAGACATTTTAAATTCAGACTACATGGAAGAAGAAAACCATTGTACCAATGAATCATTATTGCTTCCGAAGATGATGTCATCTACATAGACCAACACAATGAGAAAATCATTACCCTATGTTTTTATATACATATTGTTGTCAATTGTTCCTCTCTTGAACCCTTTGTATTGAAGATACTTATCCAATCTATAATACCAAGCACGAGGAGCGTGTTTCAACCCATATAAGTATTTCTTCATCTTGCAGACAAAGTCAGGGTTATCTGATAGTTGGAAACCCTCTGGCTGTTCCATATAGACTTCTTCTTTTAGATATCCATTTAGAAAAGTTGGCTTGACATCCACTTGATAAAATTTAAACTATTTATGACAAGCATAGGCAAGGAACATTCTGATAGCTTCTAATCTTGCTATGAGCGCACATGTTTCATCAAAATCCAGTCCTTCTATTTGAGCATATCCTTTGCAAACAAATCTAGCCTTATTTCTTACAATATTTCCTTTCTCATTCATCTTATTTTTGTAGACCCATTTTGATCGTATTACATTTTTATTTGTTGGCCTAGGAACGAGTTCCCAAGTGTCATTCTTTTCAATCTGGTCCAATTCCTCATTCATTGATTTTAACCAATTTATGTTTTTACTAGCTTCATTAAAGTTCTTGGGTTCTACCATGGATATGAAGGCCACATGAGATTGCTCGGTGTCTTTGATTATCCTTCTCCTGATTTGTACACCTTTGTCTTTCTCACCAATAATCTGACTTTCAGGATGATTCTTTTGAGTAATTATAGAGGAAGGATTTGATGTTGATTATGTTCCTAACTCTTCTTGTCTGGGTGTCTCTTCTCCATCTGATTCTTGGACCTTTTGATCTTTAGTTTCAGTTGTGACCTCTGTAGTAGAATCAATATTTCTCACCTCTCTTACAGGGACTCCTTCATCAACCTTTAAATCAATGCAATCAACTAATTTATGAATTTTTTTATTAAAGCATCTATATCCTTTACTACTGGTAGCATATCCTAACAAGATGCCTTCATCATCCATGTCATCATACTTGCCAATGTTTTCATTATTATTCTTTATGTAGCACTTACTCCCAAATATTTTGAAGTGTTTGATTGAAGCAGGTATTCCATACCACAGTTCATAAGGTGTCTTGTCACTATGTGGTTTGAGGTGGTCTTTGTTAAGAATATGGACTTCTCTGTGTACTTCTTCTACCCAGTAAGTTTGACCAATTTTCTTCTCATTCATCATTGACCTGACCATTTGTTGCACTATTCTGTTTTGCCTCTCAACTACTCCATTTTGTTGTGGAGTTCCCGGGTTTGTGTATTCTCGCTTGATACCATGTTTATCACAGAAATCCTTGAAATCACTTGACATAAATTCTCCTCCTCTGTCTGATCTTACTGCCTTTAACCTCTTTCCTGTTTGATTCTCAGTTAAAGCCTTAAATATTTTAAATTTCTCAAATTCTTCAACTTTTTCTTTGAGAAAAGAAACCCAAGTAATTCTGGAGAAATCATCAATGATCAGCATAAAGTAGTTTTCCTTCCCCGTGCCTTCATGTCTTGATGGTCCACATAAATCCATATATCCGATATATCTTCCTTTCCTCCCTTCTTTCATCTATCCATGCGTGATCCTTAGTCTCAATGATCAGGTGACATGTGGCCCTCCAAACCAACGGACGATATCGATTTCACCTTTCAGGTTTTGAGATTTTTTATTCTGAAACTTCGCTTGCTCCTGGAGCATTTCACTTGGATTCCACGATCCAATGATGTGTGTCCCTTTTGTATTTACAGTCACAATCCCTTCGAGTATTCGGGGTTCATTAATCTCAACTCTCAAATGTATTTCATCCTTCCTTTTCTTTTTCCCGGAGTTGACAATCCACTGACATGTTTCCTTCTCTAATCCAACGGCTATCCTCCACTCTGGGACTTTGGCCTTCGGCAATATCAAACCTTTCTCCTTCGCGTTTTTCCAGAGTAGTTTCGCTAGGAGTTCACAATCCATTGACATGTACCCTCCTGCATGATCAAACGATCATAAGTAATTTATTCACTTTGAGACTTTAAGATGATCACTGCTTCATTCTCCTCTGGAGTGGTCACCTTATGAATAAGTCATAGGTAGTGGAAACCTCTTGTTCTCAGTTAACACTTCCACTTACATTGTCCTTCCACTGTACTAGATCAACAATTGAGAATGCATCTGAAGTGATATTCAGATTGGACAACTCATATTAACTCCGGGACTTCGGCATTCGGAAATTCGGGACTTGGGGCATTTGTTGGTGATCAAAATCTCAAAGTAAAACTCTCGGAGTGACATCACTTACTTACGTCACTTGATGATGTGTCATGAGCCTAGTAGCTGCCACATGTCACTCGGATTTGTGATTTGCACATACCTGAAATGTTGAATCAACTTGACACTTGTCATTGTCTCATTGTGCCATGTGTCCTTGCTGATGTAATCTTGCTGATGTGGATCCTCATTCGCTTTAGGACTTCGACCTTCAGGACTTCGGGTATTTCAAATTTTCAAGTCACCAATTGTTTCGAAGTGATAATCCTCGAACAATAACCGCCTCACAAATTTTAGATTTGAAGTAAACATTGTTCATTGGTCATGTTCTCAAATCGACGACTCGATCTTTCTGCGATGCTGAGTTTCTAGATTATCCGATCCTTCCACTTCAAACCAATCTGACGACTGTCATTTACTCTGGCTCTCCGTACTTTGGGTTTTTCAAGCCTGAAACTGAAAAATCCTCGAAGTGATTTTCTCTGGAGTTGAGGATCATGTGCCACCTATCAGTCTTGACGATGGATGTTCCCTGCTTACTTCAGGACTTCGGGACTTTGACAAGTTTGCTCTCCTATGCTAATCAAAGGCTTAACCTTCTTGCATTTATTTATCGATCCAACGACTGTTGATCCTCAATGTTTAGATCCAACAAATCAGATCTGTATTTCTCCTCTGTGCTTCCTGTGGTCACTAGACATTGATCTAATGGTAATCGGGTACTCAGGATTGGTGATCCAACAACCACTTTTGTTCTTCCTCCTGAGCTTCTGATCTCTCTGACTTCGAAGGTTTTCTAAGTTTTCAAAGGTCTCGACCTTTGCTCCTCCTGCAAGTCCATTTCTTAGACCTCATCGCCACTTCTGGACCGTTATTTCTTCTAAGATTTCTCATCTTATGTGCTCTCGAGGTTTGATTCATTGTTTTTCTTGCCATCAATGACAAGCATGCACTTCCTGTAAAACATGCCAACAATCTACCCCTTTGGAATTGATGGAAACCCTAAAAGGTTGCGCCATTCTGCTTGGACCTCCAACTGTAGCATCCAGACCACTCCTTTTCTCCCTCTTTGACAACAATGTCAAAGAAAACATGCTCCCCCTGAGTTGTTGTAGGACTTTGCAGAGGCATCATATATTCAAAAAATCACATACTCCCTCTGACAGGATGGACTCTCTTAGGTTGATATTGGGGTCATGCCCAACTTCTGGCGTAGATACCCAAACTGATCTTTTGCAAGCGGTTTAGTTAAGATATCAACAATCTGATCTTTGGATGGAATATAATGCAAAGAAACAACAGTGTTGGTCACCTATTCCATCAAGAAGTGATACTTGATGGGTATATGCTTGGTCTTGGAGTGAAATACAGGGTTCTTTGAAACACTGATTGCACTGGTATTATCACAATTAATTTGGATCAATGCATTATATTTTACCTCCAAGTATGCAAGTGTCTGAATCATCCACAATAATTAGGTACAACAAGTGGCAGCTACAATGTATTCAACTTTTGTAGTTGATAAGGAAATGGAACCTTACTTCTTTCTCAACCATGATACAAGGGAATCTCCTAAGAATAATTCACCTCCACTCGTGCTTTTCCTTTCATCCATGTAGTTAGCCCAATCAACATCTGAATAGACTGATAATTGAAAATTTTGATTCCTACGATACCATAGGCCATAGTCCATTGTTCCTTTCAAGTATCTGAATATTCTTTTGACAACTAACAAATGACTCTGTTTAGGTGCAACCTGATACCTTCCTACCATTCCAACAACATGCATTATCTCTGGATGGGATGATGTGATGTAAAATAGACTTCCTATCATAGACCTATATGAACTATGATCAACACCAGGCGAGTCATCATCCTTTCTTAATTTGCATCCAGTGACCATAGGTGTGCTCATAGGTGTGGAATCTTCCATTTGAAACCTTTTCAACCTTTCTCTTATATTTCTCCTGAGAAAGAAATAATCCTTCAGACCTCTGAGTAATTTGTAGACCAAGGAAAAATGACAGTTCCCCTATCATAGACATTTCAAATTCAGACTACATGGAAGAAGAAAACCATTGTACCAATGAATCATTATTGCTTCTGAAGATGATGTCATCTACATAGACCAACACAATGAGAAAATCATTACCCTATGTTTTTATATACAGATTGTTGTCAACTTTTCCTCTCTTGAACCCTTTGTATTGAAGATACTTATCCAATCTATAATACCAAGCACGAGGAGCTTGTTTCAACCCATATAATTATTTCTTCATCTTGCAGACAAAGTCAGGGTTATCTGACAGTTGGAAACCCTCTGGCTATTCCATATAGACTTCTTCTTTTAGATCTCCATTTAGAAAAGTTGGCTTGACATCCATTTGATAAAATTTAAACTATTTATGACAAGCATAGGCAAGGAACATTTTGATAGCTTCTAATCTTGCTACGAGCGCACATGTTTCATCAAAATCCAGTCCTTCTATTTGAGCATATCCTTTGCAAACAAATCTAGCCTTATTTCTTACAATATTTCCTTTCTCATTCATCTTCTTTTAGTAGACCTATTTTGATTGTATTACATTTTTATTTGTTGGCCTAGGAACGAGTTCCCAAGTGTCATTCTTTTCAATCTGGTCCAGCTCCTCATTCATTGATTTTAACCAATTTAAGTCTTTACTAGCTTCATTAAAGTTATTGGGTTCCACCATGGATATGAAGGCCATATGTGATTGCTCGGTGTCTTTGATTATCCTTCTTCTGATTTGTACACCTTTGTCTTTCTCACCAATTATCTGACTTTCAGGATGATTCTTTTGAGTAATTATAGAGGAAGGATTTGATGTTGATTGTGTTCCTAACTCTTCTTGTCTGGGTGTCTCTTCTCCATCTGATTCTTGGACCTTTTGATCTTTAGTTTCAGCTGTGACCTCTGTAGTAGACTCAATATTTCTCACCTCTCTTACAGGGACTCCTTCATCAACCTTTAAATCAATTCAATCAACTAATTTATGAAATTTTTTATTAAAGCATCTATATCCTTTACTACTGGTAGCATATCCTAACAAGATGCCTTCATCATCCATGTCATCATACTTGCCAATGTTTTCATTATTATTCTTTATGTAGCACTTACTCCCAAAGACTTTGAAGTGTTTGATTGAAGTAGGTATTCCATACCATAGTTCATAAGGTGTCTTGTCACTATGTGGTTTGAGGTGGTCTTTGCTAAGAATATGGACTTCTTTGTGTATTTCTTCTACCCAGTAATTTTGACCAATTTTCTTCTCATTCATCATTGACCTAACCATTTGCTGCACTATTCTGTTTTGCCTCTCAACTACTCTGTTTTGTTGTGGAGTTCCTGGGATTGTGTATTCTCTCTTGATCCCATGTTTATCACAGAATTCCTTGAAATCACTTGACATAAATTCTCCTCCTCTGTCTGATCTTACTGCCTTTAACCTCTTTCCTGTTTGATTCTCAGTTAAAGGCTTAAATATTTTAAATTTCTCAAATTCTTCATCTTTTTCTTTGAGAAAAGCAACCCAAGTAAGTCTGGAGAAATCATCAATGATAAGCATAAAGTAGTTTTCCTTCCTCGTTCCTTCATGTCTTGATGGTCCACATAAATCCATATGAACTAATTGGAGTACTTTCTCTGTTGAAGTAGAGCTCTTGGATTTAAACTGTGTCTTGGTTAGCTTTCCTCCTTGGCAGGGTTTGCACACAGAGTCTTGTGGCTTTGATATTCTTGGAAGATCTTTTACTGCCTCGAGATTTTTTATCTTGATAAGTGGTCAAATTTTATATGTCCAAGTCTCCTATGGCATAACCAACTTTCATCATGTGTTCTTATATGACACTCTTCTTTCATCACATATACATTATTTTATGTCCTTGTGCCTTTAGCCACCACTTGTCTTGAGTTTACAAACATTATCTTACAATCCTTGGAAGTGAACACCACTTCACATCCTCTGTCACACATTTGACTTACACTGAGAAAATTATGTTTCAACCCATCTACAAGGAGAACATCCTGGGATTTTCCTTTACCATTACTCAAACTCACCATCCCTTTTCCCTTGATTTTACCTGGTTCAACATTTCCAAAGGTTACATTTCATGTTTTTCTTTTACTTATAGACATAAACTTATCCTTGTCTCCAGTCGTGTGCTTGGAACATCCATTATCTATATACCAGGGGTCTTTTTGTTTTTGAGCTGAAAGTACTAGACCACATTTTTCACTATCTTTCATTTTCCATGTGTTGGCATTTTAGTCTAAAGAATTTATCCTTGGATCTACCTTGTACTTCTTTAGATGGTAGTTTGCAGCTTTGAGGCTAAAGTTATGACAGTTATAACATTTGAGCTCATTGTTCAGTGGGTCAAAGTGATTGGTGCTACATTGTCTATTCATTGGCTACTTAGTTCTATGTTGTAAATATTGTTTATTTCTTGACCTCCTCAGTTGCATGTCTCTAAAGTTAATTTGACAATTTTCAATCTTATGACTAAAATTATAATAGTAAAAACAGTAACCATGGAAGAAATTTTGGTACCTGAAGGATGGCCTTCTTCTTGGCATTTGTTGCTCCATATTCTGATCTCTTTGTTTTTTATCAGGGATCATTTTGTCTTTATTAGCTTTTGGTGACATAGTACTCTCATGGTCTGATTGCCTGCTAACTTGGACCTTGATCATATTTATTGGCTCTTTGCTTTCTAGTTGTTTGTTGCTTGATCCATTTACATAACTTAAACCAGTATTCAACAAAGGCGATCTATGTTTTCTCAAAATGTCGTTTAGTTCTGCAGTGGATTTAATGCTTGGAATATTTTGGAGATACAGTGTTTTAAATTTCTCCATCTCTTTTATGGTTTTTGCTACCTCTTCTTCCAAGGCTTCACATCTTGCCTTCTTTTTTGATAATTGTTGTTTCATAATATCCTCTATTTTATTTGCCTCTTATAATTCCACTTTTAGCAGGGCAAAGTCTTCATCAGGATCTTTATTGTCTTTCTCGAACCGTATCAACAATTTTTTTTGCTTTTTCTTCTTAGATCTGAGTCTATCAATTTCTTCTAGAGCACTAATCAGTTCTCCTTCCAAGTCAACCACAACTTCTTCATCGTCAAAATCACTTCCTATTCATTTATTATCATAATCCTCTTTGGCCATAAGCATAAAGTCATTAATATTATCTTCATAGGAAGAGTCACTATCTGTGTATTATGAAGAGTCATCATTGTTTACACATAAAATTTTCTTTTTAACGAATCTCTTGGGTTTGTACTTCTTTTCACCTTCAAAATTCTGATCCCATTTCTTGTTTCCACAGTTAAAATATTTGAATGAAAATTTTCCTTGGTACTTATCTGATCCTTTCTTTAGTCTTCTCACAAATTTTTCTTCAATTTCATGATGCTCAAAATCCTCATTCTTATCTTATTTAAATGATGCTTCTCTAGAGGTGGGTTTATCTTTACCTATCCTCATTTCATAGGAAGTCAAAGTTCCTAGGAGTTGGTCAATAGACATAGATTTTAGATCATTAAGTTCTTCTATAGTAGATACCTTTAGGTTGAACCTATCTGGCAGAGATCTCAAAACTTTCTGAACTAAAGAGACATCCTCAATTTTTTCACCAAGTCCTATAATTGCATTTACATGTTCTTCAACTCTCGGAAAGTACTTCCTAACAGTTTCATCATCTTTCATCTTTAACTGTTCAAACTGTAATTTGTAGGTTTGAAGCTTGGCATTCTTTACCTTCTCATTACCTTCATAACTATTGATGAGTTTGTCCCACATTTCTTTGGCAGATTCTAAGTGCATAACTTTTACAAATTATGTTTCTGCAGGCTCACTCATAATAGAATTCATAGCCTTAGCATTGAAGCCGAATTATAGCTTGTCATCCTTAGAAGCTAGTACAACTAGCTTTACATAACCAGTCTCTACCACATCCCAGACATATGCACCAAAGGCCATTATGTAGGTTCTCATCCTAACTTTCCAGAAGGCTAATTTTGTTTCATTGAACAGGGGGGACTTATTGGTTGAATTTCCTTCATGGATAGTCATGTTTAAGCTCTAGGATCTACTCTTAGATAAAAGGAAATCTCTCTGATACTAATTATTAGACAACTAAGAGGGGTGGGGGGGGGTGAATCAGTTGTTACTGTGATTAACCAATTATGCCCATTTTAAACTCTTTACAGAACACTCAATGAAGATCACAAAAATGCAGGGAAGTAAGCAATAGAATATTCAACATCAATCACAGAAATGAAATATGCAGAGATAAATATTTCCCAAGGAAACCCATAAAGGGAAAAACCTCTTCTTCTTGATATGATAAGCAATCTTTATTTTCTGTACATTATCATTCTTATGAGCTCCAAATCCTCTTGAGGCTACAACCTCTATTTTACAAGCAACAACTTGCTGAGAGCACCAACTCTCTAGTTTCTCTAGCACCTACTAGAAGGAAGCACCAACTCCCTGAGTGTTAGAACACCAACTGGATGGAAGCACCAACTTCCAGTCACACAAGCACCAACCTGTATAACAGAGAACAACGTTTCTCTTTTTCACCACCCTACCACCCTGATTTTTTTTCTGGCTGCAACCAGATGGAAGCTACAACTTCCTGTGTTCAAGCACCCACTTGAAACTCTAAGGACAATAGTCCTCCCTAGCACCTCCATACCACCCTGAAATATAAATCTCTGCTTACTGAAATCTATTACAGTGATACAGTGAATATAGATGGCTTACCAGTCTCGTCATTGTTCTGCTACACTGTTCTTCTTTGCTTGCATTAGTGTCCTCTTGCTCGACCCTTGTTTCTCTTTATGTTCCTATGCCTTTTATGCTCTGTGCGCCATATTAATTATAAGCACTATGCCTCCGCATGATCTTCACTGTGCCACCATTATACCCTTCGAGTT
Organism: Picea glauca; assembly: GCA_000966675.3. NCBI lineage: Eukaryota > Viridiplantae > Streptophyta > Pinopsida > Pinales > Pinaceae > Picea > Picea glauca. The sequence goes on from JZKD02S1847064.1 coordinate 845,936, forward strand.
GTTCACTGCGTCTCCTTTTGCCCCCATCCACACCCATAATCGCGATCACCACCTCTTCTATGTTCTGCATCTCTTTCATACGCCGAGTCCTCTGCATGATCATCATGGAAACTCTTCGTCTCTCTGGCGGTTATGTTGAATGTGTTCATCATCAGTGGGTGTTACCCTGAGATTCCTTGGCTTCTCTAACATTCACAATGTTTCATCTTCTCTTTCAGTTACAACCAGTCATCTTTGGCTTCATTGGATTCTAAGCCTCTTCCTTCACATGACCACCGGTGGTGACCAAATGCCTATTCAAAAGGAGCTTCCTGAACTCAGCCTTGTGAGTGCAAGATTCATTTCTTGATATGACCTTGGGCGATGGTCTCTAGTGACAAAATGATTGCGGGAGCGAGAAATCTTCATGGTAGCCCCCTGTCACGCATGTGACCTCAGGATATGTCCTTGTGTATAAAAAATATTGTGGGCACTTCCAAGAGTGGTTTGGGATCAACCTCTTTTCTCCCCACAATCCACCTACAGCTGCCATGTACCCTTTCTCCAAAACCGTTTTTTCAATTGCGGCCCACTCACGAAAAACTAAGACTTGAGCATGTTCTGACCCCACAATGTGATGGGACCATCGATCTCATGATATTGACAGTGATCCTTTGATCAATGACTCTGATTTATCTTCCTTTCATTCCTTCTTTTATCTGTCCACGCGTGATCCTTAGTCTCAATGATCAGGTGACATGTAGCCCTTCAAACCAACAGAAGAGATCGATTTTGCCTTTCGGGCTTAAGGAGTTTTGATTCTCAAACTCCGCTTTCTCCCGGATCATTTGACCTAGAGTGCATGATCCAATGATGCATTTCCTTTTGGATTGATGGTCACAATCCCTTCGCGTATTCGGGGTTCGGTAATATCAACTCTCAACTTTCTTTCATCCTTCCTTTGCTTTTTCCCATAGTTGACAATCCACCGACGCATGTCCTTCTTTAATCCAACGGCTATCCTCTACTCCAGGACTTCGACCTTTGGAAATCTCAAACCTTTATTCTTCACGTTTTTCTAGAGTAGTTTCTCCCAGAGTTCATGATCCGTTGACACGTACCCTGCTGCACGATCAAACGATCATAAGTAACTTTGGCACTTCGAGACTTTAAGTTGATCGTTGCTTCATTCTCCTCCAGAGTGGTCACCTGCTAAATAAGTCATAGGCGATGGAAACCTCTTGCTATCGGTTAACACTTCCACTTACATTGTCCTTCCAATGTAATAGATCAACGGTTGAGAATTCATTCGAAGTGATCTTCAGTTCGACCGACTCGTATCAACTTCGAGAATTTGCATTCGGGACATCGGGACTTAGGGCCTCTTCTGGTGGTAAAAATCCCGAAGTACAACTCCCCTAGTGACGTCACTTCCTTACCTCCCTTTATGACGTGTCATGAGCCTATTAGCTCCCACGTGTCTCTCGGATTTGTGATTTTCACGTACCTGAAATGTTGAATCAACTTGACACTTGTCATTGTCTCATTACATCACATGTACTTGCTAACGTGGATCCTCATTCACTTTGGGACTTCGGACTTCCGGACTTCATGGATTTCGACTTTTCAAGTCGCCAATTCTTCCGAAGTGAGAATCCTCAAACAATAATCTCCTCGCAAGTTTTAAACCTGAACTAAACTATAACAGCCCCATAAATAAATTATTTTAAAGTCTGAAAATACTTAGGAATTTATTTCCGTTTTTGATAAATTCAAAATTTGGAAAATGATTTCTATTTATGGAAATTTTGAATTTCGAATTTAATTAATTGTAAATTATGATTATGACTGTTGGGCAAAGATTTGATTTGACCCAACCAAATTTTTGACTATGACACTTGTAAGAAGCAAATATTTTTATATTTATCGTGGATGGACAAATGGAACAACTAGGTTGAAATCAACTGACCATGACTCCATGAGTGGGGAACATGTTGGAACTACCTCAGGGTTGAATGCTACAAATGGAAAATCAGAAATTTGGCCATTGGTTGCCCCTGAAAATCAGGGATTTGGAAAGCTGCAAAAATTCCCAAGGTGAAACGACCTAGGAACAAATGCTTTTGGATGAATATAGCATATGGGAGGAGGCAGGACGCTGCCTAGTGTGTTGGGGGAAATAATTATCTCTTGTTGTTATGAACACTATTTTTTGAGTGTGAGGAAAGGAGAAGTTGCTAGAACTGAAGGACTATTGCTGAGGAGGATTTCTGGAGTTCTCCCTCATGGGTTAATGGTCAGGCTAGAGGGTGAACGAAGCAAGTAGATTTATTGTTCCGTTCTATGGTTGGGAGGAACTTGGATGTTCCTTTTGTTGTCCCATATTTTGTTCAGATAAGTACTCCTATCTATTGTTTTCTCAATTATTTTATTGTATGATGGCTAAGTGAAATGAATGATTTGTAGGATGAACCTTGGAAGTTGATTCTATTATGAAATAAAGTAATAAGGTTACTGGATGTTAACTGCTTAGGTAGAGTTTGAGTTTGTTAATAAAATAAGTACTGAAGTTGCTATGTATTAGTTGTTAGAATTACAGTATGATTTTAGTTAACGAACTAAGTGATGAAACCCTGGTGTATTAGCTATGGTAGGTATCTAGTAGATACATGTAAGTCAAATAAAAATATATTTTCAACGCTATTTAAATTTCCTATCAAACATGTGAAGTATTGACACATGGATATTCAGTTTTCTTTTCCAAGTTCTATTCAACTATACAAATGTTAAAGGATATTTTGGAAGTAAACTTGATATATATATATATATATATGGTTGTAGGGTAAATACCCAAAACTATTGTGATAGTTAAGTATACCAAACAGAGTAAATGCCAAATGAGAACTTAGAGGAATTCTCCATATATGCATAGATAGATATATAAATATATGTATAGTTGTTGTAACAAACGTTGCATAACTATTTCCACATCTAACTACTCATACAATAAGGTTATCAGTGCTTGAACATGTGAGAAATGGAGTAAATCTCTTATTATTATGTCTATGCTAACTGTATAGAGTTGTACAGTTTAGTTATTCCACCACATAGGGTCCTCTGTTGATATACAATAACTTGAGAGAAAATACTCTTTAAATTAAAGTACATAATCATCCCAATAAGTTAGATAAGTAACCAAACTCTGCAAAGCTAGGATACATAACTATGAAACAACAAAAATCTCATAAAAGGGGGTTTTCCCTTACTGTTCGTTCTATAACAATTACAGAGATAAAAAATCAACCATCTATACGAGCCTGAACAATTTTCACCCACGATGATATCATTCTAGAATAGAATCGTATCATTTCCTTAGAAACTAAGGGCACTCCCTTAAGAGCGGTAAAATGAAACCCGAATACCTTTTCTTGTGCACAGTCCTAAATATGGAATTTTGAAGGGTCTGTTGGATTAATGAGAGGGGGGGTGAATCAATAATAGAGCAATTTAATCCCCTTTAACCATATAATCCAAGTGTTATATCAATGAAGAATTATCATCCAATAACTGCAGAGTAAATAAGTAATGAACAAATGAACAATCATACACATACACAGTACACCAGTGTTTTACGTGGAAACCCAAATCGGGAGAAAAGCACGTAATGCTTTTTCTTATATGTATTGAAGAATTACATTCATTGGAAGCACCAACTTCCTTTGTTTTCCAGCTGCAACTGGAAGGAGGCTCCAACCCCTTAGTTTCTCAGGCTACAACCTGAGGGAAGCTCCAACTCCCCAATTCTCTGGCTATAATCAGAAGGAGGCTACAACCCCCTATGTCCTCCGACTACAATCGGAAGGTGGCTACAACCACCTATCCTTGCCCTGTCCTACCACCCTGAAGTAGAAGTAGAATGATGGAACCATTGTCACACTATCACTGCGAGATATACCACTGTAAACATGTACCAATAAATCTGAACCATGCATCAACCATGCATCAACCTGTACCTCAACCTATAATCAACCTGTACCATAAACAAGTGCATACAACCATGTACCAAGTATGTATAAATCATGTGTCAACTACTCATCAACTATGACTCATGAATATGTACCAACATCATCAACTATACACCTGATGTATGTGTGCCAACTCATCAACTACTTGTTTCAACCAAGTACTCAACATGTACCACAACCAAAAGCCCTCATCAATTTCATCATCCAAATCTGATTTGTAGCTCTGTAATAGACCTGGTGTATATGATCACATTCCTTCAAACCTTCCTTAAC
>JZKD02S1847064.1:908975-923237 GCA_000966675.3 Picea glauca
GGATGTGCCCCTAGTGAATGAGCACTAGTGGGTGTATCAAATCCTTTTCTATATATTTTTCAAGAGTCAGACATGCATGTAACCCTAATTGTTATGTAAAGGGTGCATGTCGGCCCCACCTTAATGTGATTAATAATAAATGTAAAAGATAATTAATCTGGTTAATATTAATAATAATAATAATTATTATTATTATTATTATTATGTGACTTAGAGAGTCCGACCATGTTGAGCCAATAGACACTTCAGTTGACAGGTTTAGGTTAGTATAAGTAAAAGTAAAATCCCCATTGTAGAAATATATTTTTCAAGTGAGTTTGGAAATTTTAGCAAGTACATCTACTTGGGAAAATGTGTGCACCTCTCTTGGGCTCTAGTATTCTAGGGTTTGAGCACCCTATTTTGTGATAGATCTTTATTAGTGGTTAAGGTCTTTCTCTTGAAGAATATAGCAAAGGATTTGGCTGGGTTTTCTTCCCTTGTTGAGAAGGGTTTCCCAGGATACTTCTTGTGTTCTTGTGCATGGTGTTTCTTCTTGTGATCTTGGTTGTTGCAACATTATTGTCTACGGTTAAGTTAAATGATAAAATGGAATGAACTTCACGCTTAACCTATCTTATTCAGGGACCAGAAGGGAAGTATGTGGTAACTTCCAAGTGGATCTATAAGATCAAGCATGCAGCTAATGGAAGTGTCGAGAAATACAAAATGAGATCTATAGCCAAAGGTTTCTCATAAACAGAGGGATTTTTCTATGATGAGACACTTGATCTAGTGAACCCGATACACTTCCATCCGTACTACCATCCATCAGTTGGAAACTATATCAGATAGATAAATTCTTGATGACTTTGGATTTCAACAAGAGTGTTGCTAATCCAACCCTATTTCATTACAATGTTGGTGACGAGAGCCTGATCCTAATGACTTATTCAAAAAGAGTTGTTGTTGGATACAAGTAATCCTTGACTTCTGAATACGAGATGAATAATCTGAGTATGATGCACTACTTCTTGGGACAAGAAGTATGAAAGAGGACCGATAATATTTTCCTAAGTCAAGGAAAATATACAGTGAAAATATTAAAGAAGTTCAGTATGATAGAATGAAAAATCCATTGTGATGGATTTAAAGAAGAAGATTGATGATGATTCAGATGAGACTGGTCCACAATTGATTGGATCACTAATGTATCTGGTTAACACCGGACTTGATTCATGCCATGCAGTGAATGTGCCTAGTCATTTCATGAGTCAACCGAGATAGACTCACTAGACAACAACAAAACATGTATTGAGATATATACGAGGCACAGTTGGATATGGCCTGAGATATTCCTCCAGTATAAACTTGAGTTTGCAGGATATGTCAATTCATATTGAGCAGGAAGTATAGTGAATTGAAAAATCACATCCAATTGATGTTCTATCGTGAAGTTTTCCACGGTTTTCTAATGCAGCAAGAAACAAAACCTTGTAGCCTTGAGTACCACAGAGGCAGAGTATATATCATCAAGTGTGCGAAGTAATGTGGCTTCAAAATCTTCTGACGGATTTACTTGACCATGAGATGGATCCTATGATGATAACCAAGAATCATGAGTAAAGCTCCTTGAGAACCCAGTGTTTCCTAATGGATCGAAATACGATGAGATGAAATATCCTTATATCAGAGATATGATGCAGAGGAAAATTCCTAAGGAACCTATTATATAAGTAACAACTTCCAAATAGGCCGAAATCATAATCAAACTTGAAGAGACCCAGAAGGTGTTAGACCAGAAAGAAGTTAGTAATCAAGAGGAAACTAGAAAAAAACTTGTGACACTTTGCAAAAAGCAATAAGGATGCAGATGAAAGCATGGAATCTCTTAGTTGGAAGGAGTTGATTACATAATTCCAAAAGAAGAGCATGCATTTAGGCATGAATTCAGGATTAGGAGGGAGATAATCCTAAATGATATGATCCATTGAAGAATTCATGAAGATTATAAAGTATATGTCCATGTTCTCCATTGGAAGTAGCAACCATGATAAGAAACACGTGTTCACTTTAACTCTAGAAGAAGTCTTCTTAAAAAATAAGCCTTAAGTATCCTCGGTTGTCCATCTACATCTATGTTCCTATGATGAAAGGAAGAATTTGGAATCTTGAGGAAGGAAGGACATGGAATCTATAGAATACTCCATGGACTCCAAAGTTAAAGAGGAACATGGAAGAAGAACATGAAGATTCCAATAAAGAAATAAAATCCATAAAAAATAGTTATTATACTGAAAATCATAAGACTACCAACATGGTTTGAACCCAGTAGAAGCAGTCATGTAGAAGGAATGGAAGTTGTGATGAAGAACAGTGTATGAAATAAATTGTGAGAAAGACTTATGAATGGGAGCATTGATAGATACAGGGCAAGATTCAGAACTAGAGGTTCTCCCAGAAGGAGGGAGAAGACTATGACAATAGCTTGTTCCATTCAACCAAATATACCTCTATCTAAGCTATTATATCTCTTGCAATATTCATGGATTGAATTTTAGATCAGTTGGATGTAAAAGACCATTCTTCCCAATAGATAAATTGAGGAAGAAGCTTATGTAAAGTAATTTCAAGTTTTTGAGGTATACCAGAAAGAGACCCGTGTATGCAGATGGAAGAAGACCTTGTATGGATTCAAGTAACTTAATGCAGAGCATCTCATGTACAACATAAGAGTGGTGAAAACTTCCTATGATAGATAAAGTGTATCGGAATGGTTCCTCAGTATTTCGGGATGATGGATTGCAAATCCCTGGAAAACTTCCATGATGACAGATCTAAAGAAGTTGAGAGTCTCTAATCCAATAGACATGTCCTTGTATTGACAATTGAATGGCTTGTTAATGTATTTGGAGAATACTAAGCCAGATATTTGCTTTGATGTGAAAATAGTTCCAGGTGGAACCTAGCCATGAAAATTGAAAAAGTACAAAGAATGCCTTGAAATGTTTTTCATGGGGCGTTTGAGTTATGATATATAGCTTCATGGATTTATCAATTCATATTAGGAATGGAGTGTAGATAACATAATAATTTCTTCTTGGGTATGTTTTAGTTTAATCTTTTCCACGATATCATGGGTTAGCAGGAAACAGAAGTATGTTTCACTCAGCACTACACTAGCAAAGTATATTGCATCTTATGATACTTGTACGAAAGCAGTGTGGCTGCGAAAGTTGGTTTATGCACTGGTTGATCAGGTGTTGGATTCGATTGTGATATATTGTGATGATCAGAGCTATGTGAATCTTTCAGAGAACCCAGTGTTCCATGACAGTTTGAAGCACATTGAGATCAAGAATTATTTTCTCCATGATAAAGTGCAGAGGTGAGAAGTGGTTCTCCAGTAAATTGCCACAAATGAGAAGATAGCAAATTTTTGGTAAAGCCTATGTCCAAGATGAAAAGTTTTCATACTTAAGGGACAAGATGGGGCTCATGGGGATGAATTTCTTATTGAAAAAGGAAGTGATTACTCCAAGGTTGGGAGAGAGCACTTATACGTTATTTTTTTATGGATAGTGATTTTCCAGTTCGAAAAATGATCCAAGTTGGACAGTTCCTTTCCAGTTCAGAAATTGGTTCGACATTTATGATGGACAGTAATTTTCCAGTTCGGAAGATGGTCCAGATCGGACAGTCATATTTCTAATGAAAATGGTTTGATGGATTGTTTATGTAACATAGACAATGACTCCCCTTGTGGCCAGTGTCGAGGAATGGTCAAGGATAGGCATTCTTCTTGGCAGTCACTTTCAGTAGTGGTCAAGTAGAATGGTCCACCTTGTTGGGAAATCATTCTTTAGAAGTTCACAGTTGTGAGCCATTTTGAAGATTGGTCCATTTTGGAGGTTGATGTGAGATAATCATTTCCATAGGAAATAGTTCGGACAGTCATTCCCTAGGGAAGACTCATTCTCTCCAAGTTGCACTATGATTAGTGCCAAAGGAACGGCCCAGGTTTCACTATGATTAGTGCCGGAGGAATGGCCTAGTTAGGTGAATGGTCTAGGTCCAACAATCAAGGAAAAGAATTCCCTAGGGAAGACTCATTCTCTCCAGGTTGCAATGTGATTAGTGTTGGAGGAATGACCTAGTTAGGTGATTGGTCCAGGTTCAGAAATTAGGGACAATTATTCTTCTATTCTTGAGAATAATAGTCTAGATAGCCCATGACTGATGCTTCACTTTCCGAGGGAAGTTTCTCTCCCAGAAATTACAGATGTGAGTGGAAGAATGGCCCAGATTACTTAGTTTGTATCATGATATCATTTATGCAGATTGATATCAGATGATATGATTGTTGTAGAGATTGTATGTCTTTGGACAGTAGTTGTATGCTATTGTGGTGGATGTGATCCACTCATAGTAATTGTGTGTCACTGGTTAGTGGAAATGTGCTACTAAGAGTGGTTATGTACCACTGGATAGTAGTTGTATACTACTATGAATAGACACAGTTGTGTTTTATTGGATGGAATTGTTCCAATTGCCATGGAGACTATCTAGTTGGATAGTGATGATGGTGCTCGTGATTTGATCATGAGATATCTTGTGTGCCTATGATGATGCTACTAGTTGAATGGTATTTTTGTGCTCAATACAATTTCCTTTAATACCTCCCTAGCTAGGAGGGAGTGTTGATATTATGGTAGCTGCAGGAGGTATTAAGCTCCACGTGTAACCTTTGACAAGACTAGAATATTCCAAGAAGCAAGAGAACCCTTAAAAAATTGGATAATAACCCTAGAAGACAAGTCGACTCAAGAGAATATTTAATATTGGGCTATTAGCCTCCAAAAAGAGAAGTTCACCCCTTCGATTGAGATAGAGCAGTATAAATAGAGGGTGTTAGAGCTCATTTGTCACTCGCTCGCTCACAACTGCATAAGGACAAGAAGTGTGCATGACTGGAGGACAGTTGCAGCTACAACAGTGATGACTTGGTCTCTTGGTTATGGTTTAGACTTTCTTCTTGGTCTTTGGTTATTCTTTCTTGGTGCGCTAGACTTGGAGAAAGGTGTGCTACCTTGGTTGGATTATTAGATTGCTTCTGGAATTATTTTGTCTCTCAAGGTTAAGGTGATCGGGGGTGGCCTTTGTGCCTATGGTAGGGTGACAATATTGATATATTTTCTATGGTGAAACAATCACATGTATTTTTATAACACCCATCAACTGTTTGTTTCTTAGACCAATGCACCCCATCCTTGGGTAGATGCCCCTTTCCTTGTTTCGATCAATGCAACTCTTAGTGGGTGTTTGATGGGGTCGTCCAACCTCTCTGATGCGCCCATTATGTCAAGGGAAGACGAGTCCACTACTTGGGAAAGCTTCCAAGTTGCCTCACCCTTTCCCAAATGCAATCCATGTCTCAGTCATCCATCGCAAGGGAATAAGGGTGTGTGCCCCCTTGGGCTTGCACGTCACCATTGTGCCCCAAGGTGCTCCTGCCCACACCCAAACGTCTCCATTTTCCCAACCAATAATTTCCTCCTTATGCTCTTCATATATTCTATCGCTAAATCTACCCAAAGAGCGCACACACTAGATGGGTGCCCCGGGAGACCTTAAACATAGCTTAATTTTATTTTACAAGTTTTCTTAACATATTTCTTTTATCATCTATTTTAGTCACTTTTTTATACCTTATAATTTTTTCTATTTTATCTTTTTTAATTGGGTTATATTTTCTATATTCACTTTAATTTTATATTGATTATTTTAACCTCAATCTTTGTAATTATGATTGGTTTATCAACTCTTTAATAATTTTTACTCTAAATACTTAATCAATTTAATATATTATGTTATCTTTATCTAAATTTAATTATAATTATCATTAATAATATTATTTCATTATGTTTTCAATTTTTATCCTTCTCCTATGATGTCCTATATTAAGTAGATTCTTTTTTCCTTTATTTGTATTTACTTTAAACTTATTCTTATAATGCTTCACTTCTTTATCTATTGATTTTTCTATGTTAAAGATAACATTATAATTATAATGATAATTATAATATTATTTTTATTTAAATTTAACTATAATTATTATTAATAATATTATTTCATTCCTTTTTTAGTTTTTATCCTTTTCCTATAATGTCCTATATTAAGTAGATTTCTTTTTCTTTATTTGTATTTACCTTAAACCTATTCTTATAATATAATGCTTCACTTCTTTATTTATTGGTTTCTCTTTGTTTATTTATATTTGCCTTGAACCTATTCTTGTTAAACCTATTCTTATAATGCTTCACGTCTTTATTTATTGATTTCTCTTTGTTTATTTATCTTTACCTTGGACCTATTCTTATGATGCTTCACTTTTATGTCTTATTTTCAATCAAGTCTAATATTTATATGATCTTGAATTTTATCAATATATTTGTATTATTTATTATACTATTATTATTTAATTTTTTTTTATTACGTTGTTTAATTCAATTTTTTGATCAATTATTAATTTGTTATTATAATTTTATTATTTAACTCATTTTATGATAAATTATTAATTTATTATTATTATTTAATTATTAACCTCCTTTCAATCTAATATATTTATTAATTTTAAATATTTACTCTTTTATATGTTATAAAAGCCTCATTTTGATTGGAATGTCTATTTGAAATGTTGAATATTTTTAAACTTTAATATAATTTATATCAAAAAACTTTTCCACAATTATAAATAAAAATTCCAAAAAATAAAAAAAAATGTGAAAATACTTAAAAGTCATTTAATTTTATTTTTTTAATTAAAATTCTTAAAAATATATATAAAAAAAATATCCAATAAAATTTTTAAAAAATCTAAAAACTAAAATATTTGTATTGAAGTTTTTTTAAGAAAAAATTAGATAACAACTTCCTCCTCTAATATGTTCCTTAAGGTTTCCATGGAGATAAAGGAACCACTTCAAGGGACCTACAAAATTGTGATCAACACTACCACAAAAGGATGTCCAACAATACTAGATTAACTTATCATTTATAATCCTAAGTCATATTGATAATATTACTTTGAATTGTGTCATCAATGTTAAACGTGATATTTAACCTTTGGACAGTGATCAACTTAATTCTCATAAATATTGAAATTGATTGATCTTGATAACATAGAACTTTATGTTGTATGGTATTAATATATATATATATATATATATATATATATATATATATATATATATATATATATATATATATATATATATATATATATATATATATTAAGTAAAAAAGAGGTGGTTCTTGCTATATTAAGTGGGAAAAATACAGCTATACTTAGGTTGCCAACTGTTCCGTCAATTTAGCGGAAATCAGAACAACTGGGATCCAGTGTTATCTTAGTCAAAAGTAGGCGGTTCGCCATTTGTCCTGTCCGTAGGAAACCAGGACGGATGGCGTTCCATAGTTTGAACTGTGACTATATTTTTTCAAAATGCAACTAGAAGCATAAGCATAAACTTAAGAAACAAGACTAAAAACCAGAAGCATGGCCATTTGCAATTACCCAATGGCCTCAAAGGTGGCCATGTCAACATCATCATCCAATGCTCCTTCCCTAGCTTGCATCATGAAGGGCTGCACATAAGTTGGGCATCTCTGCCCTGCTGGCGTGTTGGAAAAGGCATTGTATAGCATATCCAAACGTTGGCTCATAACAGTGCCACGATGGACTTGGTCCGCCATCTGGGCTTGCAAATCAAACAACAATTCAAGGTGCTCCGAGTGGAAAAAAGGTGGTTGGACACGCCACTGTTCCTACATGGACGAGATGGGAGGTGGCATGAGGATCTTTCCACCCTCCGTCATCGTGCCTCCTGACCTGTTCTCCTCGACCTCACTTGGTGTTTCCTCCCTTTGCTGCTCCATGCCTTCTCCCTTATTCTTGACACTCTCCATGCCTTTGTCCGAGGTGTATCTAGTTGCGGGTGCGGACTTCTGAGAATCCAACTCTTCCAGAGTCTCCTCCTCTATGTAGTAGGTGGGAAACTCTTCTAGTTTCACTTTACCTATGTCCCGAGCTTTCTTCTCCTCAGTGATGGCCATGGTGGTGTCCTCCAGAAAGTTGCTTGGTGGCTGCCAGTTATCAGGCACAGTGAAGAGGAGATGCTCCAGAGGAACTTGAATTGGCCCCTTCGAGAAGACCTCCTCCACATATGCCATGGGAGGCATTCTGACCACATTTTCTCTATGTGCGAGTTGAGTCTGAGCCACAGATAATGCTTGTTCCATCCTTTACAGCCTATTTCATCGAGCATCCAGGGTATACCAGGCAAAGCCATGACGTGGCTTCCCTCGTTCTCGCGGCATCGAAATGAAAGTTCAGATGTATACAGTTCAGAGGGTGGATTGGTGGCTGCCCTAGAGCTCACAATTGCAGAACTGGTGTTGGGAAAAATCCAACTGGATGAATCCATGGCGCAGGCTAGTCATAAACGGATGGAGCAACTGGACAACCTCCTCTATTAACTCCCCCTTCTTAATTGACTGCAAATCCGGCTTGCTCACGCAAGGGAGAAGTCCCCTATTGTGAGAATGGCAGTTGGGGCCAGCTCCCATCCTTAATGTTGAGGGGATGGGGATTGGCCTGCCTCATTTAAGGCCAAGCCTAGATCCTCCCTAGATGTCTTGGATGCTCGACGTGTCACCCCATCTGAGGTTAGTAAATCCCTTTTAGTGAGGTGTTCGCAATGTTTCTAGAGATTCGTGCAAGTAGAAGTTTGGGCCTTCCAGTGGAATTGTTCCAACTTGGTGTCAACTCCTTCATTTGCCAGGAAATCCGCTACTTTGTTTGCTTCCCTTTTCATGTGAGACAGGATGATGGTAAGGCTGGGACACAAGAAGGATCTGAAGTCTTCCAAGAATCCCGAGAGACGGCAGCTAGGTGAGATTTCTAGTGGCTGTTCCCCTTGGAGAATTTTGGTTATGAGCTAGATGATGATCTGAGAATCTCCCTCCACAATCACCACATGGAAGTGACTGTCAATTGTGACCTTGAGGCCTCTCAATAGACTTAGAATATTAGTTACATTTTTTGTGTTTTCACCGAGAAATCCTGCTACAAGGTGGAGGATTTCACCATTTGAATTCTTGAGAATTGTCCTGAATCCCACTAGTCCTGGATTTCCTTTTGAGGCTCCATCAAAATTTATCTTTATAAAACCCGTTGGAGGGGGGGACTAGAATGTGGGGCTGCTAGGATGGAAACTGTTTGAAGTCGTAGTGGGATGATTGTGCATGCTGAGATGCCAATTTTGAAAAATGCACCTCTCCTCTAGATTACATTTCAGGTCATGAGGGATCCACGACTTGCTTTTGATCATTGCACGGATTAGCTTCATTATTCTATCCCAAGTTAAGGTGGGAGGGGAAGCTTTTGAGTGGAAGATCCTTTTGTTTCTTTCTTTCCAGATTTTCTAGAGGGTGAAGCCCAGGAGTAATTGCCAGATACACGCAAGAATTGGGTTTTGAAAGGAGATCGAGTCCCAATTATCTATGGTATCTCTGATACTGTTCCTATTTCGGTTAGAGCAACGCATTGTTTGGGATCTGTAATCCCAAATCGATTGGCTGTAGTGACAATTGTTGAAAAGGTGTTCCATTGTCTCCTCTTGTTGTTGGCACAGGGTGCAGATTGATGGGCCTATGAAGCCCCTTTGTTTGAGGTTATCCAAGGTGAGGATGCAGTTTTGAACTGTGAGCCACATAAATATTGATACTTTGGGCCACAGGGGTGAGTTCCAGATCCTTCTCCAGATTATTTCCTTAGCGTGGTTCTGGTAGTTCCCATGCAAGTAGTAGGATTATTTGACTGAGAAATTGCCTGTTGTGGAGTACCCCCATCTGAGAATATCTGAACCTTCTCGAGTTGGGATTTTTCTGTGGCTTGCGCATGCTTTCCAAGATTGGAGATTTGTTTTCACTGAGAGTTGTAGTTCCAAATTTTATGTTTTCCATTGTCGCCAGGGCATGTTCCTGTCAGTTGATCTCCATAGATATTTGACCCACTGAAATACTTATGGTTATAGTGCCTGCCTAAGGGGATTAATTTCTTCCAGATTGATTAGGGGTGCTTACTATTGCTAAGAGTCCTGCCAGAATAGTGCACTTTCCCCATTCCTGATTTCCTAGAAAGCATGCTTCTGAACTGGAGGGTGATTTTTCTAGGTCGTGTTCTAGATGTTAGAGCCCTAGATTTGGTCATTGAATCTGATTATTTGGTCTTCTTGGGTAGTTGGGGCATAGTTTTGTTTCCATATTTGTGCCCATAGTTCAGTGGGATGCTTGAGCCATCACCACCACATTTTATCTCCCATGAATTGATTGAGCTTTCTGGGGTCGCGAAGTCCCTGTCCATCTAGATTTTTGGGTTTGCAGAGCCTCTCCCAGCTTACCAGAGCCTACATTTTGTTAGGTTGATGTCCATGCCATAAGAAGTTTCATTGAAGGCTCTTGATTGCTCGAATGACCGATTTGGGCACTGCCAGGGAAGTGAAAATATATGTTGGCAAGGATTTCAGGACTAACTTGAGAAGCACCAATCTAACCGCAATATTTAGAGGTCTGAAGGTCCAGTTATTGAGCCTGTGGGAAATGGAGAGAAGCAAGCTGTCCCAAGAGATGGAACGCATTAGCTCTCCTTTGAGGGGTATGCTTAGGTAGTTGGACAGAAGGGAGCTCTTGGGTATGCCTAGGAGTCAGGAAACATGATTTTTTACAATGATCATTGTGTTGAAGAAGTAGAGTTTGGACTTGTCAAGATTGAGAACCATGCCTGATGCCTCTGCAAATTAAAAAAGAATGGAGTTGAGCTTGTTGGATTCTCGTGTTGTGGGGGTGTTCATAAGTATGGTGTCATCGACAAACTGGCTATGCGAAGGTGCAAGTTGGATATTGTGCAGGGCCAGGCCGTTAAGGGAGCCTTCTAGAACCACCGTCTTGATGTAGCGTCCTAGTCCTTTCGCCATTAGAACAAAAAGGAAGGGAGAGAGAGGGTCTCCTTCTCTGATGCCTCTAGAGGGGGAGAAGGGTTGGGATGGCACTCCATTGACCAATATTGAGAAAAATGTCGAAGAGGTGAGCTTGAGGATCCAATTCACCCACTGTTTGTCGAACCCAAAGGATTCGAGCATGGAGCATAAGTACTGCCAACTAACTCTATCGAAATATTTTGAAAGGTCGAGTTTGATGAGAATACCTGGGATTTTGGTCGTCTTTAGTGAGTGGATCACCTCTTGAGCAAGGATGACACTGTTCATGATTTTTTGACCTTCCACATAGCCTGCTTGTTCTTTGGAGATGACCAAAGGGAGGATCAGCTTTAGGCGTGTGTCTATCACCTTTGTGATTATTTTGTAGATGACATTACAAAGGGTAATGAGTATGTACTGCTTGGGATGAGTGACTCCCTCCTCCTTCGGGATGAGAGTGAGAAAAGTGACATTGAGGGTAGAGAGTACTTGGCCTAAGGTTCTAGATTCCTCCACGACCTGCCAAACCTCTTCCCTTATTAAGTCCCAACAGTGATGAAGCCATCTGGACCAGGCACTTTCCCTAAGGGATTTTCCTTGACTGCATGGTCCACCTCTTCTTGGGTGATGGGTCTCATTAAGGCTTCATTCTTCTTTTGGGTGACCAGCGAGGGTATATGTCTGGTTATTTTCTGTATTTCTTCTTCCCTGTTCTCGTTGGTTTCCATGAGAAGCTCTTTATAGTAGGTGTTTAGCTCCTCGGAGATGTGGGTGTGTTCTCTTATAGGGTTTCCTTGAGAATATTCTAGTTGGGTTATCCAATTGATGTATCTACGGTGGACCATTGCTCAGTGGAAGAACTTTTTGTTCCTCTCGCCCTCTTTGAGCCATTGAACTCTGGATTTATGGTGCCATAGAATTTCTTCTTTCTTTTTCCGTTCTTCTAATTCTTCTTGAATTTCCTCCTCATCTTTCATTAAATCCGTGGTCCTAATTCTAGAGATGAATGTCTATTGTAGGGCTTCCAGTCTGTGTTCAATTTCCTGCATGCGTTGGAATATATTTGCAAAGGTAGTTTTGTTCTAGCACTTTAGGTGTTGCTTGAAGTTTTTAAGGCACTGCTGAAATCTGTACATGTAGGTCCCATGGCCTATTTCTGCCTGGGCCCACCACGACTTTGCGAGCTGATGGAAATCAGGGTGGAAGAGCTAGAATTTCTCAAAACGAAAGGGTTTAAGATTGGGAGTGTCCCCCGTGTCCAGACAGAATGATATGGGCCAGTGGTCCGAGATTTTTTTTGGTAGAATATTTTCTTGCATGGCGGGATCCTCCTCTAGCAGGGCTTCTGCTACCAGGAAGCGGTCTAGACGGCATGCCACCTGCTGATGACCAAATCTACGATTGGACTAGGTGAATATTCCATTTCGGGTTTCAATATCTACTAGGTTTAACTGGCCAATAAGTGATTTGAAATTACCATTGTCTTGCTCCAACCTTTTGGTTCCACCAATTTTCTCCTCCAGTGTCAGGATCATGTTGAAGTCTCCTCCCAGGACCCAGTTGGGCATATTCAAAAGTGTTTTTATGTGATTTATTCTTTTTAGGAAGCTCTCTTTGTCTTGTGGGCTCTGCGACCCATAAATATTTGTGATGGATCCTTCCTTGGTCGACCCTATGACCATGAAATATGTCGTGAGTGTGCCTATGGTAGAGAAGGGCCAACTCATTGTGACAGTGTTGGGGTTCCATAAAATGGCTAATCCTTCGGATGCGCCCGAGGAGTTGGAATGAAGGAATTTGCATCCATGCCAGCTTTGGTGGAAGATGGTTTCAGCTTCTGTTCCAGCACATTTAGTCTCCTATAACAGGAGGACATATGGGTTTTATGCCCGAATGCAGTCTTGGAGGATCATTTGTTTGGATCTGTCGTTGAGTCCTCTGATGTTCTAGGTGATTATCTTCATCATGATGATTGTGGAGGTGGGTGGAGGTATACCTTCGAGAGCCTGTGGATCTATCCTGAGCTGAGCATGAGGTTCCCTGCCTCTTTAAATTGTTGTTGGGTCGATTTGCGTCCTATCCTTTTGTTTTCCCGTGCTGCACGCTTTGAGTCTGTACTTGGATCTATGGCTATGACCAATCGTGTTGTGGATCCTGTTGTGGAGTCTATGAAAACTTTGTGGACTTTGCGGAGTTGTTCTACAGGGATGGTTTGTCGATCCTTTCGATTGAAAGCTTCCTCGAGTTGTTCAAGATCTATGTCCTCTAGATCTTGTTCATCTAGCTGCATCTGGGTGTCCCCATTTGTCCCCGTTTTGTCCCCTGGGATAGCCTCTTTGTTCTGTGTAGAGGGGTTATCGACCTGGCTTTTCCCTTTCTCTTGATTTTTTGCTTTGTGCGGGTTTTGGATCTCTTCATCTTCCGACAGTTGATTCAGGATTTCATAGGAGTTTTTGGTTGAAATATTTGGAGCGGTGTCAGGATTCTACTTCCTTGGTAGGTTTTTTTTTCGTCCTGTGACTGTGGTGAATCCATCTTTTTGTTTGTTGTCTCCGGCTTTGGGACGTTGGGCATTCAGGAGGAAATCTCTAAAGAGGTGTCCATGCTCATGGCATTTTCTACAATGAAAGGGGATCTGTTCATAGTCAATTGTTTGGTTCCAATCCTCATCCTGATATTCCAGGGTAATTGAGGTAAATTTCTTGAGATGTCCATGTAAACACATATTCGGGCATAGGAGGTGTATTTTCTTTGCTTTATAGCTTCCGATGATTTGAAATATCGCCCCATTGTATTCCCTATTCGCATAAGTATCTCTTCCACCCAGAATTCTTGAGGCAAGGAGTATAGTCTGATCCACACTGGAGCCATTGTGAAGTCCTCCTTTTCTGGGCTGAAGCAGTCTGTCTAGAACCACAGGAATAGCCCGGCTAAGTTGTAGAAGTATGACCCGTTATTGAATATTATGTCCGTCTCTTCGAGGTTGTAGAGGAGTTGAGTTGAACCTCATAGTCTCCTTTAGGGTTCCACCAGTCTTTGATCCACCGTGTTATGTCATGTTCAGAGGGCCAAAGTCCTAAGAACTTGTCAATTAGGGCGTGCTCCCGCATGAACTGGGTGTGCTTGCCTACCCTTGTCGAGCTGATGAGATATCAAGGAGGTTTTTCCAACTGTGGGATGCATTTTCCAGGTTCCCATCCATGAGATTCCTTTGGATGAGACGTGCTTGGCTCAACATCCATTT
>JZKD02S1847064.1:929717-942064 GCA_000966675.3 Picea glauca
TTTGTTTTTTTGTCGAATGCATAAATCTAGATGAAATCTCAATTGTCTGTTGTTTAAATTGCATTTGTGAATGCATAAATGGATTAAAATATGGCCAAGCAACTTCTTACATTTAGGTGGCACATGTACATAGTCCAAAACAGTATAGTGAACATTCATTATGCGTTTACATCTCACACATGCATTAATTGTTCATTTTCCAAAAGTCATTTTTCTAGTATTTTCTACCATCACACCAAATTTACTGATCAAGTGAAACCACATCTACCAGTGGTTCAAAGCTCAAACCTTTATATCACAAAACACCTACACTCACATGTATCGTTTTCTAGAATATTTTTTGGGTTGCCTTAGTCTTCAAATGGATAAGCCCCAACTACCATCACATGCAAAATACTTTTATATGACCAGACATATGCAATCTATGAAATAGAAATCCCAATGGCACACAATTAGAGATGTTGTGTGTAAACACCCCTATCACACTCCAATTACAAACAATGTGTGTGTGATTGTATGATGTATATGTATTCGATGAGATGGAACAGGATCAATTCCCTACCTTACTGTCATACTCTTTCCTAGACAAAACCCTAAGGGAAACGTAGTTAGGGGGTTCAACGGTCGATTTGGGCTAAGAATGAAGCACATAAGATTGAACACATAACAAAAATGATGGTTGTGAGCTCTACCCGACATATTTGAACAATTGTAGGAAAAACTACATGGAAACCTCAAAATACTCACCTTAAGTATCCAAAGTTGCAAATCTTGAACCAAGGCATGGGGTTGTTGTTAGTAACATAAAAATAGTTGCAACAATATTTGCATAGTAATTTGAAAACAATTGAAGAACATTAAAGAAACAATAATTTGAGAATGGACATGGAAAAAATGGCTCCAACAATTTGTAGAGTACTAGTAAAACAAATGTTGCATGGCAGCGCAATCCCTGTCGGGTTGGGGTTGGATTGTACTGGGAAAAATAGACAAGGGAAAAACATGTTGTTCCTTTTGTACATCCACTATATCACTAGTTGTTTGGTTTTACTTATATTGTCTCAGTAAATCGTGATGCTTAGAATGCTGCAAATATTGACGATAGTTTTGGATTGGCTAAAAGAAACACAACAAATTGGTAAGAGGAGTTTTTGCATTCAAACTATCAAACTAGCTTCCTGAATGATATAAACTGCTAAACTTAAAGTATTCACAAGATAGCAATGAAAATACATGTTGATGTTGCTCAGGGGCCATACGCTGTTGCGGAGGAACAATGGAAAAAATGGATTGGAATTGTCCAAAAGTAGGTTGAGGAACCTGGATAGATAAACTAATGCATCATTCCCACTAGATCAAAAGGTAGAATGACACCCATGCCAAAAACTAGAGATGGAGCAATAGGTAGTCCAGGAGCGGGCTCCAATTAGTAGTTAGAAAAGGCAGTGATAGGTCAAGATTCAAGTTTGACAATTTCAAACTAACACAGAAAAGAATGATGGTGATTAGGCACACCATCTAGTGCTTTGTGACACAAAACTAATGCAATCGTAAAGGAAAACCTTGGGATTGGTTTGGGTTTCACTACTTGATTTCATCAGCAAATAAAGCGGGCTTCCATAAGTATCAATCATCATAAGTTTACAATGTAAAAGAGATGAGGCATAGAACTTGTTCTGGGATTTTTTTTTTTTTTCATTTAAGAATGTTACATATGATACATTAAGTATCTACGTCTCTTCTAAGACTGTCGAAGACTAGAGTTGACACCAGTACAGAGAGGATGAATGAACAAAGGAGCCACAAAGCTTCTCCCTGTGGAGTACTGCAAATGGAGGTCAATTCTAAAACTTCAAGGGTCACCATCAAATTTACCTATCAACGCACATTTGATTATATACACTCGATAATAGGGATTTTGTGTTGTGTGTATCCATCTTGTCTTTTGATATTGATGTTACGAAATACAAAATAAATATTGAAGCTACACTCACATAGCAGAATCTCTTAAGCATTCATGAATCATAAGCATATTGAATGGTATTTCACAACAATAGTATTCTCCCATGAGAGACATAATATCATAGAGCTCTAATAGTTTCCTATTATAGGCTTGAACTTGCACTTAATTCTAGACATGTATCGTTGAAAAGAAGTTTTAATAGCAAATTTTCTTCACAGAGGAGCACTTGTATTTATGGTAATCTACTAATTCTTCACAGTCCAAACAATGAAGATCACTACAAAACTAATTAAGCTTTATCTTCTTTATCACCGCTGGTGGGACGCAGAGAATGTTGGAGTTATTGGAGTCATATGACCCTGGGATGCTTTGTCCCCTACCAGAGTTGCTATGTTTGCATCTAAAGGTAGTGTCCAACACTCCATCTCAACTGTGAGGAATAGTAATATTGGCGTTGCTTCTTTTTCTTTGCAAATCCAAAGAGAAACTTTCGATGGATGATGATTCAGGGGAAATGAGTAGTATTATGCATCTTTCACACATATCCTACCATTAAAAAATAAAAGCACATATAATTAGAACATCTTGCAAGATTGAATTCATCAAGGATAAGGCCATAATTATAAACACCAAATAACAGAGGGTGGTGCTAATTACCTGATATGGAATATATAAGGTATTGATATGGATTGACAAGATCTATTTCCTCGATCACATGCAACATTATTGAAACAACTACAACATATGGAAAAAAGGACAAAAAGTTTGTATTTGTGCACAATATAAAGTATCCTATTACAATCCAGTTAAATAAATAAAGTATTGTATTAAAACCAATTTAAAGCTATGGCATGATTTCCAGTAAGTTGGTGAAGTAAGTTTTCCATTAGAGACTCTACATCAAAAGATCCACCTAAATATCTACTCAAGAGGCATGTTAACAATATTTGAGATTATAATAAGAAACCTTGATGATATATGACAAGAATACAAGGTAGTTCACTACTTAAAAAATGTATTCTTTGCATCCAATAATATTTAGTTATTGTTAAGAGAATAAACATTGATGTCTAGATAACAAGAGTGTGATTGCTAGTAGCCTGTCAACCTCACCTGGCCCACAAGGAGAAAACATGTCACAAGCAGGATTTGAACCTAGGTGGGGAGGATAACAGTCTTTCCTCTTGACCACCCAAGATAGATCCAATTGATATCTCCTATCATTTTAACAATAAAATCAATGAATTTATTAGTATTTATTGGAGAATTCTTCGTTTATTACTTGGGTTTGCAAGTGTAATCCACCTGTGTGCAAGTGCCCCATCTATTTTATCTTCTTTTAGTTCTTTATTTTTCTTACTCTTAGTTACATGTTTCCATCACATCAATGATTGGAGTAGAAGTTCCATTTTGGATACAAAAGAAACGCATGTTCCCTTGTTGGCCATGGAAACAATGCAACAAAATTATGTACAAACTATTTGATTTTTTGAGATTATATCTAATGGAAAAGGAGATAGAGAATACAACATGTTATCCGCCAAAAATGTAACAAGATATAACATATTAACTTTACTTAAGGAGGTAAATTTACACCACAGTATTGTACTTCACCATGAACCTATCTATGCAAGAACATATAAGCCAAAGCCATTCTCACCTTATATCCAGTGAGATAAGAACCATTCTGAGATCTTAAGATAAAACAATGTTGTACAGAGATCATGGCATGATCTTGGATATATCATCTGCAAAATAAATCACAAAAAAATATTAATGAAGTTATTAGATAAGGACATATCATATAAGGAAAAAAAATTGCAAGGATGTGGCAAACACGTTGTAAATAATCAAGCAAAACTGATTTTTATTTTTCCATATACAAGAGACATTATCAAGTTCACTAGATTTCTTTGAAAAAGAAATCTATGATAACTCTTTCCCAACCAACTGTATTCCAATAGCATGCTACGTCATTTTTCTAATTCTCTATCATGAAATTTATGACCCTTGACATTTCTGGCCTGCTCTAAGGCAGGAAATTTCTTGTACATGACATTTCTTCTTTATTGAATTTTAGAAATATTCAAATACCCAATAACTAACTAGTTATTTGTAAAAGATTCCCTGTATGTAAGTATTTTTTATCTAATAGTAAAAATAAATAAAGCATTTTCATTTAAAAAAAAACAAATTAACCACTTATTTCTGACCAACTTGTGATCTTTCCAATGTTAGAGAGAAGTTGTCGTACAGAAAAGAAAGAAGTCACAAGAAATATTGAAAACAAGGGATGTTTTGTCAAGGTGGAGGAAGACCGTATTGTACATAATCTATTATATTTTTCTTGTTCTTAGAGTTTGTGTTTGGTTTATTCTATCATTAACTATGTGTTTCAAAGAACTATGGAAAGGATTGAAGGCTAAGGCCATAATTATAAACACCCAATAACACAGGCCAGTGTTAATTACCTTGTTCAATTTCATGGCACTGATCAGGCGATTCTCGTATTGATATGGATTGACAATCTTTATTTCCTCGAGCACATGCAACATTATTGCAACAACTACAATAAATGGAAAAAAGCCAAAAAAGTTTGCATATTTGCACAATATAAAGTATCCTATTACAATCCAGTTAAAGAAATAAAGTATCCTATCAAAACCAATTTAACGCTATGGAATGATTTCAAGTAAGCTGGTGTAGTAAGTTTTCCACTAGAGACTCTTTTCAAAATATCCACCTAAATATATACTCAAGAGGAATGATAATAATATTTGAGATTCTAATAAGAAACCTTGATGATATATGACAAAAATACAAGGGCTTTCACTACTTAGAAAATGTATTATTTGCATCCAATAATATTTAGTTCTTGTTAAGAAAACTTGAGAAGAAATTAGAGTATTCTTATATTTTCAATATCTCAAACATTGATGTCTAAGCATACATAAGTATTTTAAACCATTAATGTCCAGTCATACATAATACTTTTAAACCATTGATGTCCAGTGGTACATAAGAATTTTAAACCACGTACAGGCCTGATGAAATGTAAAATATTATTCCTGGAAGACAATAAACAAAAACTCCTTTTATCTTTCTTAATGACAAAAATTATCTAGATAACAGAGGAAAGGATGGAATGCACAATATTTATTATCTACATAACATAATTTTCTAGACATTAGAATATGAAAAACATAGGATGATGGATGGGATATGACCTATTGTGTTGGTGGAATAAATGAGCGATCATACTTTTCTTACTATCATTCTGGTACTAAAATTGCACCAGCTCATTATCCAAAGAAATCAATATAGGAGGATGAATATACACATTGTGCATGGAATAATTCTGAAACAGGTCATTGGTAACAGTTTCCTTTGCAGGAAATCTCTATTTAATTATTGGTGCTAGCTTGTGAGCCATATTGGAACTCGTGATGCAGAGGAAAATGTGAATAACATCTTGTAATAATCTTCTAATTTGTCATAGTTTATGCACATAAGTTGGAAAAATGTATGCATATTTTGATTGGGTAGAACGGATAGAAACATATCAGATTGTTTGGACTCTTTTCAATGCATGAGATGGCAATCTGTAAATTCAATGGCAAGTTACAATAATTCTAGAAAAAAAGGTTGGAAGAGGAGGAGCTAGAAGAATATCGAAGAACTTGTTTGACACACCTTTTTTTTTTGTTCAGCCGATATGTAGTATGACACTGTCCTCATTTGATGTAAATTTTCTATGCACACGAAAGTCGCATAGCATTTAGACAGTATTTGCCTTTTTCTGTAGGTATATTTCGTATGGAAATTTCGTCAAGCCAGGAAGCACATCTTGAAATACAGGTTGTCTAATTGTACAATGCACAATTGTGTTGTTGAGGGTTCGGATAACAATGTTGAGGTAATGTTTGTATATGTAACTGCATTTCTGAATGCAATGCAGACAGACAATTGTGCCATCATTTATGAACACTGAGGAAAAAACAAGAGAATTACATCTAGCACATACAGGATCAAAGGGGGTTGAGTATGCATTCACTACTTCCAGTACACCCTCAACCTTTATACATGAGAAAATTAGTTAATATATCAAAGAATATAATATATGTTTTCAAAAAAAAATGTGCATGAAAAATGTTTAATGCAAATTTTTTTTGGAAATTGTGGATGGAATTGTATATGCATACGTACAACAGTGGTGGAGGTAGTTAGCTTCTTGAGATCCTATACTATGTATGTTCACAATTATGTTACAAATGTTGCTTGGGTTGTGTGAAATATCCTTTCTTTCACATCTCTTTTCTTCGTTATATTTTTGAAGAGCATTATTGGAAATTTCCCTTTCTGCAACTATTGTTCCATTGAGGAAAAAAAATGTGCATAGGTGTCCAACATTTGTAAATGCAACATGTAACAGTTTAATAGTTGTGTAAAATGACTACGATATGTTAGCATGTGAAAGTAAAGGACAAAACTGGTTATGGTGAACGGTATCGTTGCCTTTTCATTGTTTGAATTTCCATCTTTTATATGGAGAATGTGCTACAAGCCAACTTTTCTTGCTAGTGTGACAGCTGCACCAATGGTTCTAATTGGGTAAATGTCTTTTCTCTCTGCAAATCGACTGATTGTTGTGTCCGGTATGAAATGATATTTCGAGAAAACTGATGGCACTTTTTCCACAACACTTGTTTCATTAAAAGCGATATAATCCGATCACAATCACCATGGTCATATACCGATTTTGGTAATATATTAAAATTTGTAATGGATATCCCATTACCGAGCAAGATATTTTCTGCATGTATGTTTCTGGACAAATTGTGCAGGGGTAGTCAGTGTGACTGTCATCATGGATTCATTGTCTGTCATGTCAGCATGCACAATGCATATAATTTTGTTTTCCTTGTCTAAGTAGGTGTTGTAAACGACCATTATGTCTCTGACAAACACTTGTCTAGTCCGACAATTTTTCAAGTCTTTTATCAATAGTACACTGGGTGGTGTAACTTTAGGCCTTGTGATAGTTTTTTAACAGAAAAAGTAATGTGAGGGCACTTTGTATCCTTATTTGTTTTTTTTTTTGTTTTTTTTGCATGGATGTACAAGTAGATGAAGAATATGTATGAATTATGTTGGTTAGAGTTTTGTAACCATACCTCTTAACCTGGGGAGCATGCATTATGACAAGTGCCTCACTTGTACTCATTGATACTTATTGTGAACTGAAAATCAAGTGTTGTAGATGGAATCAACATATTTACTATGGCATAGATGGATAAATCACTGAGGATATTTGTTTCCTAAACATAGTAGGATCTTAAATTAAGAATCTTTACCTATGGGCTTGTCATTATGTTGATGTCTACGACAATTGACTACTCATTCTTGTATCACTTGTCCAACGTTTTTTTATATAAACAGGTATACATTGAATTGTTAGAATATAATGGATGTGCTCATTTTACCATTGACAATATTGTTATTGTCACCCAACCATAGGCCGAAGCCACCCTCCAAGCACCTTAACCTTGACAGAGAATCACTCCAGAAGCAAACCCTAGGCTAGATAGCCAAACAAAGGGTAGCACTCCTTTCCCCAAGGATAGCGCACTGTAACGACCTCCTAGTTAAGACAGCGACTCTTTAACAGGTGATTTTTTTTTTTGTGTGTGTGTGTGTTAAGGTGTGTACGCGTGTAGAAGTAACAGACACACTTGACTCTACGTCGCCACCCGAAAACCAACAAGACGCAACCACGAAGATTACCACAAGAAGACAAGGGCGCACAACCAGTAGCTGCAAGCAATGAACGACCCAGACATAAGGCGCACACAAGTACCGCAACAATAAATGACCAAGGACATAAGGCGCACTACAGGTAACTGCAACAATAAACGAACGTAAACATAAGGTGCACAATGAAAACATTTAACGACATACTGGGTTATGCACAGTACGAACACAGAGGGAAGAATCCATAGTAGTAGATCTTACTATTTCTGCACAGGAAAGCAGGGCGTTTAATCTTAGTTCTCTACTCCGGAGAGAGAGAAGGTCAGATAGGCTTCTGGCCGACTGCTCAGGCAGAAACTAGTAATCCCCTCAGGTGTGTCGCAAGAGTGGAAACCCTGCCTTTACAGGGCCCGAGACTCTTGATACGGCACTGGATTCTTTACACAGAAAAATCACACACAAACCTATATACTAAGGCTACAAGGAGGTGTCTATATCCCGCACGACACAACAGTCCAATCAACCAATTATCACAACCCAGCACAACAATAGACAAAAGAGAAATCACGTCTACTACGGAAGGCACAAGACAAGGACTCAGACCGCAACAACCGTTATTATGACCGGGCACTAAATATGACTCAAGGGACAATAGTTACCGACCACACCAACAAAATCATACATCCAAGCACAGCGATAATTAAATGAGCAACCAATCATTAATACGACAAGGCATTTATCTAAGACTCAAAATACATTAGTTACAGACCCAAGACAACGTTTAACTTCTAAGTTCAACGAGCTACCATCCCAACCTTAAATTAAGGTACATTTAATTAATTTCAAACCCCCTCTTTCTGAATCATAATAATGAGTGTTCTTAGTTTCCAGAACCTTACATTTAAGTGTCGCCACTAACAATGAGAATTCAATAGCCTTACAATAAATCATCATTGGCATCATCTCAATTTACAAAAACTCGCAATTAAATGACAAGAAATTACCTATCCAGTCGTCAACACCAACCTTAGATTTGCGTTTTATAAAGCAATAAAGTACTACCTTTACACATTACCAACAATGTATTTTAATGAAATTTCTCCATGCTTAGTACAACAACACTAAATTACAACCTGTGTCATTACTTATCATTATAATAACCTTGCAACTTAAAATAACATCCACATTATAATTAAAAGGCATATGATCAAATAACTTTCAACTTAAAATAACAACATCATTACATTTATATGTTATCAAATGGTACTACACTAATCTTAGCATAACATAACCACATCCTCACCTTTATATTCTAAAATACATTTATAATGAAAATTAGCATGGAAATAAAGTAGCATGGCAATTAAATGACAAGATCATTTACAATCTATTATTATTATTTAGTTGAATTAGCATGAAAATAAAGTAGCATGGAAATTATATGAAAATCAAGTAGCATGGAAATTAGCATGGAATAAAAATGGTACTGCACTAATCATAGCATAACATTTCTTCATATTACATTGCAGTCCATTACATTTGCTAGAAAGTATAAATATCGAGATTTTAAGAAGGAAAAACTGAACTAATCCAAAAATAATAATAGAAGCCAGCTGTACTAAGACCACTGGCATTCAAAGAATATCTCAATGTCAGAACATTATGAAAGGAAAAACGGAACCATTAAAACAAGAAAACGGTAGCAAAGCCAACGTTTAAGCAACATTTAATATGAGTCTTTAATTATAAACAAAAATTAATGCATTTAGCCCCAAAACGTTACTCCTTCATTGATCAATCAATAATGAATGGTTGTGATTTATCGCTTGACGCATAACTGACATTAATACTTGCTTGACCCAAGGTATTAACATTCAGCATTCTTTACATTTATCAACGCCCTAAAATCATAAAAATATTAAATTCATTTTCTGAAATTCACTGTTTTAAAGCATGGTGCAAGTGAACTACGTCAATACCTATGAAATAGGAACCCAGGGTAATTAAATTTCTGTCCAACAGCCTACGCACAGGTGTAAGGAATTTTCGTCCAACAGCAGTGCGCGCCGGTGTATCCATTTCTCTGTCCAAGCTGCAACGCACGGGTGTAAAGGAACGAGCAGGGCGAAGGCAACAAGAAGGAGAACGCATGGGTAATCCTCCCCAAACGCGTAGGAAACCCAACTCTAACACGCAGAGGTTTCAAACAAACGCAGAGGCAAAATCAAAGTGTTGAGGCACCGCTAGAAGGCTGGGCGAAATGCATATTGAGGTAAAGGTGAGAATAAAAAGTAGAGATAAATAATAGCGAACACATCAATTAAGTGGTTGGGAATCGCGTGCATACCCTCCACCCAAAACGCCAGGGGATCACAACTCCAACGCGGAGGTAAATAACAGTAAAACAGAACGAAAGTGGGTGGGGATCGCGTGGACGTCCTCCACTAAACGCAGAGGCTCACAGATCCAAATTTTCCCAAAGAAAAAGCCAACGCCCAAGCCAAAATGAAATCTGGTAACCACATTGTTAAACGAAATCTTCCACAAGCGCAAGGCCAGAAGAAATTGCATGTGCAAATATAAACGACGAGCCAAACACCTGTTGCAAGTCGAAATTAATTTGGTTTTAATCCCCATTTGTAACCCGCAACTCACAGCACGCATCGAGTTGCCAGAGCCTAAATTCAACAGATTACCCAACAAATTTTTCTGAAACAAGATCACAGTGACCACACACACAAACATATATGGCAATGAGGAGGGGATGAGAAATCTCCCAGATTGTACCCTTAAGCATCTAGGTAAGAGATTGAAAGGTGAGCTTAACCAGGAAAAGAAAGAATAGTACTAACGTCTTGCAAATCGTAAGATGGCGGTCAAGGGTCTGCCACTCGGTACAACCAGCGTTGAGTATCTAAAGTTACAAGGAGGAGTTTTAAATTCCTTTCATGTTTCAACGACAAGCTCTCTAATTCCTTTATAAACCCCTGTGAAAACTTATAGAAATTACAACCAAACTTGTAGAAATACAACCGTAAAGTGCTCTATTTTGCTGGCATTTTAGTACAAACAATTTAGTTTGAAGCATAAGATCTTTTTTTTTTCTGTACTACTTTTAAAATCTAGTAATTAGGTTAGTTTTAAATCACATCCCATCGAATCCCATTACAACCAATATTCTACTACCAGCATACATCATCAGTGCATCCTATCTACCAAATAAAAACAACCATACCATTGCCTTAACTTGCCGCAAATGACTCCTGTGCTCCGTGCCGCTCCTGCTCCGCACCGCTCCTGCTCCGCACCGCTCTTGCTCGCCGACCGTAGAGACTACACCGCTACCTCCCATCCAAATGCTAGGGATACTCTGCCTCCTCCTTAGCCCCTTGAGCCGCAAAGGGGCCACACACAGTCCAGACAGTAACCTAGCTTCCCAACTCGCCTCCAAGGCCGAGATACCACTCTAATACAGCTGAGAAAATCCCCAAATCCTCACAAGAAATCAGTCCCGTTTTCAATTTCAGCAGCATAACAATACCTCTCGTCCTTTCCCCCATCCCCTTTCCTTTTATCCAGTTTTTGACCTAAATCACATTTATTTTAAGTTTTAAACAAAAACCCTCTAAAATTCTATGTCTTACAAGTGTCACTCATCCCCCACGTTTCTCCAAAATTATTTCCCCCCCCCCTTTTTTTTTCTTTTTAAAAAAAAACTCAAAAAGGTAAATGCGCTAAGCATCTTTTCATTTTATTTTTAAATTCATATATATATATTTTTTTATACTCCCACTCGTTAAATAATTTTATTACTATTGGTTCAATCTGAGTTTAGGTATGAGTTTTAAGGAATATAGTTTAGTCCCTTAAGAATTCAATTTATTCACTGATGGTTATGCGTTATGTCAATCAAAACTATGGCTTTTGGTATTCATTTATTTAGGAATTAGTTTAATTTTTGGAAAACTATTGCGTTCATAAGGGAGTTATGCTTTCAATAAGTTAATGAACTCTCATTGCAGGTTGCGTTTAAAGAAGGAGAGGCCTTCAATGAAATTTATTGTCTAAGTTAACTAAAACATATATGATGATATATTGGTTGTAGTTGGATGAAGTTAACGCTAATAAATCCAAGAACTAGAGCTCACTTACGTTCTAAAAATTGTATTCTCCTTGCACTGCATTGAGGTGTGAACTCTAGCCTAAAATCTCATAATGATGTTTTGCTTAATTAATTTAATGGTTATTAGGGTTACTGGTTATTATTAATGATATTTGGGTATAGGATTAGGTCAAGATTCATAGGAGCTATTTCATTTAGAATTAGGGTTAGACTCTTTTTAGAGTTAGAGTTAGGGCCTTTTTCCTTAAGGTTAAACAAAATTTTTATCTTAGAGAAGTTTTTTTTTTACTTAGGTTTAGATTTTGAACTGGACGACGATTTGTTTAGGGGTGTCGTTTTAAGAATTTCTTAAGGCGTTATTGTCTTAGGGCTATTTAGGTTTGTTTCCTTCATCTACATCAATGCGACGTGCCCTTCAGGACGCACCATGTGCTCCAAGGGTGCCACTCGCCTCGTTCGTTTCCTTTGCGCGACGTGCCCTTCAGGATGCACCACGTGCTCCAAGGGTGC
>JZKD02S1847064.1:965060-979246 GCA_000966675.3 Picea glauca
GACGAATTGCATACGGGGATCCTCAGGACAACGCTGGGAAGGAGGCAGCGCTCGCGGGAGGGTGGCCATGGAGTGTAGAAGCTGAGATGGTTTCGGAGGTGGAGTGATTGCAGAGAGACGGCGAACTGACTGTGCTGGTGGAGGGGAGGCAGTAGGGGACGAAGACTGGGGGTGTAAGGAAGAGCCCGTCATCGGGGAGGCTGAGAGCGAGGCAAGGGGTCTGCGGGGCTTCCATGGTGATCCTCGCTTAGGATTACCTCTAATGCGCTCTCTCATGGATGCAGGTGAGCCAAGTCGACCAGGGACAGACCAGAAGAGCGCATAGACAATGGCGAAATCGCTAGGACGAGCCTGGTTGCGCTTGCTACGTGAAGGGAGGAGCCCTTCAGTGCGCAAGCCTGGTGAAATGCTGAAAATTACAAGCCAAGCCATAATACAAAGTGCGGAGGGACGGGGGGTGGCGTAAATGCCCCTTGCTCCTACCATCACGTCCATTTAACCTTCATTAAACCTCCCTCGCTGCCCTGTACTGCAGCACGGGCCGGTCACGTGGCTCCGTGCTGCGTGGCTGCGTGTCCGGTTTCTCCCCTTGCCACAGGGAGTCCACTAACACCCCATCCGGGGATAGAATGATAATGGTTTTGTTCTTAAGTAAATGGTGTAATTTTTTTGAAAGAGCATTCACTATGTTGGTAAATGTTGCATGCGGAGCGTCATAGAGATTCAATATTGCAATTTGTTATTCATGAAAAAATACTCTTGCTAGCAACATCTCTACATTTTGTTCTTCGAAATGCATATGATCCAGGTGGATATTGGTAGCCACCCACATATTCCACTTGGACCCCCACCATTACTTCTTTCAGTTTTTCAGTTTTCACACAGTTTACTATTTTTAGCAGTTTTTCAGGTCCTGAACTTTCGAAGCCGTTTTGAGGCCCTAAACGACATTTTTTGAGAAACCGGGGAGCAACATGGAAGAAAGATTGATGTTTCTCACCCAAAATTTGTAGTCCTCTCATATATATTTCTAAGGAGGTATGGAACACGTCAAACGGAGATCGTATGCCAAAGTTACGCCCCCGGGAAGTTGATTTACCAATTTACCCAAATGAGGCCCATAGTC
The DNA here is from genome assembly GCA_000966675.3 of Picea glauca. NCBI lineage: Eukaryota > Viridiplantae > Streptophyta > Pinopsida > Pinales > Pinaceae > Picea > Picea glauca. The sequence continues at coordinate 966,187 of JZKD02S1847064.1, forward strand.
TTGGCATTTCATCTCCTAGGGTTTGGTCTTTTGATGTTTAGGGTTTTCCATTGTTTCTCAATAATAATAGGCCTTTGAGCCTCATTGTAACACAGTTTAGAGGCCAGTAGCCTCCACATCTCTTCTCATAGATAAGCTACCAGCGCCCTAGCTAGTTTATTTCCATTATGTCTGTAAGCATATTTCAGTCCTTTGTTATTAATGAAATGAAGTCTTATTTCTGTTGCATCTCTGCATTTATGTGTATTTTTGTATTTCATTGTGTTCCTACATAAATCTAGATCCGTGGTATTAGAGGGTTCGGTGCGTTCTCAATCTTTCTTTGCATGTCCCCAACGAGGTCGGGGTATAAGGAGTTGGGGCTCAATCTGGTTGAACCTTTGCAATATCAGCCTCACAAACCTCGATGCCCATCGATGGGGGAAGAAAAGAAATATGAGGGAGTAAGAGATCCTATCAAAATGTTGCTCAAGGAGGCCCTCGAGAAACAAAGGAATGCGATGATGGACAACTTTTCCCAGATCTTTCAACAAATTCCCATTGGCGGTGCATCTACATCCAACAACCACTCTGGAGGCACCACTCCTTTTAAGGTACAAGTAAACTTTGGCATTCCCATATTTGAGGGCCAAATAGATGCAGATGTTGTAGATAGATGGTTGAATCTGTTAGAAGGATATTTCTTGGTTCATGACTTTTTCGATCGAGAAAAGATTATTTTGGCACTCCTCAAAGTCACCCCCTATGTCAAGGACTGGTGGTAAACCTACTGGGAGAAACAGGGCGAGGGGGAACCCTCTCTGTTCTCGGCTGCACCCACTAGGAATTCTTTCTGAGATGCCATTAAGGAAAAATATTATCTCGTGGGGAGATATGAGGACAAATACATATAATGGACTACCTTGTGACAGCAGAGGGACCAAGATGTGCATGAGCTGACGAATTTGTTTCATACCGTACGCACAAATTTGGGTATCAAAGATTCATTGAAACATTTGGTGTTAAAGTAAAGCAGTTGTCTTCATAGATACATTCAGGAGGAAATGGAGTTCCTCGACGTCTCCTCGCTTGGTACGACATACCGATATGCTGCCAAGATTGAGCAGAAGTTCAAATAGAAGAAGTGAGACTTTGGGTCTATGAATCAAAAGCAAGGGAAAGGTATCCCCGAAACACAGAATAAAGGACCAAGACAAGGCGGGGTAGCCCAGGAAAACCCGCCAAAGATGCAACAAAAGAACAACACCACGAAGCCAAAAAAGGACAAGGGGAAGTGGTGTGAGTTCCATAAGAGCTCCACCCACAACACAAGTGAGTGTCGGGCCAAGCAGTCACTAGTAGCCGAGTTGAAGGCTTCTGAGTCGGATGCATGCTATGACTTTGAACCAGAACTTGATAAGGGGAATGACAGGGGGAAGCAGATTATCTATGTGGAGCCTAACGCCATTGTTTCCACCATGAAGATCCAGACGGAGGAACCAGAAGACCTAGAAGAGGCAGAGCATCTCTTCCATTCCAAGATGTGGGTAAAGGGTTCCTCGTTGCAGTTCATTGTCAATAGAAGGAGCCAGAAGAAACTCATCTCGGTATAGGTTGTGAAGCGACTGGTCTTGCCGACCACAACACACCCACAACCATACACCATTGGGTGGCTGCACAAAGGACGGGACCTCTGCGTTAGCCAACAATGTTGCCTTCCCTACAACATCAAGCCCTTCACAGATGAGGTATTATGTGACATTGCTCCTCTTGATGTTTCTGATGTATTATTAGGCCAACCATACTTGTGGAAGAGACATGTTATGTATGAGTCTAGGCCTCATGCTGTTATTATCACTTTGGTAAATAAGTTGTACAGGATACCAGAGATAGCACTGCCTACCACCATCTCTTTGGTTACTGCAAAACAATGCAGTAAGCTCATTTTCAAAACCAGGAAATTTGTTTTCCTGATGATCCGCCCTCAGGGAAAGAAGAAGTTTGTGGCAATGACCTCCAAACAGGGCCCCGCTGCACGACAACAACAGATGGATAAGGTTGTGGAGGAGTACGAGGACATATTCACCTCCCCCACAGGGGTGTCTCTACACTGCCAGGTCAAGCACCCCATTGATCTGACCCCAGGTCCGTCGTTTCCTAATGGACCAATCTATCGGTGCTCTGTTCTAGAGAATGAAGAAATCAAGAGGCAAATTCAGGATCTTTTGCAGAAAGGTCACATCCGACCAAGTTCATCACCCTGTGGGAGCCCGATCGTGTTGTTGCAAAAGAAGGATGGGACTTGGAGACTCTTCATTGACTATCGGACACTAAACAAGATCATTGTCTGGAATAGGTAACTGATCCCACAGATTGATGACCTTCTGAACCAACTCAAGGGGGGAAAATATTTCAGCAAGATCGACTTGAAGTCTAGGTATCACCAGGTACCAATCGAATCCTCTGATGTGTGGAAGACTGCCTTCAAATCCAAGGAGGGCCTTTTTGAATGGGTGGTCATGCCTTTCAGGTTGATGAAGGCCCCTGCAACCTTCATGAGGATAATGGATGACATCCTGCGGACATTCAACAACTCATTTGTAATGGTGTACTTGGATGAAATTTTGATCTTCAACCAGACTTGGGAAGAGCACCTCCACCACATCCGACAGGTCCTCCAAACACTACGACAACACAAGTTGTGTGCTAATTTGGAGAAATGCACTTTTGGCATGACCCAGGTTCAGTACCTGGGATACATTATTGATGAGCGGGGGGTGCATGTGGATCCAACAAAGATCCAAGTCTTTTGGGATTGGCCAACCTCAACCACCCTAACAGAGCTCTGCATATTTTTGGGTCTTGCCAATTTCTATCGCAGGTTCGTGTTGGGATTCTCTCATATCACTTGGCCCTTGAGTCAAGTCACCAAGGGAGGAGCGAAAGAAAAATTCTTTTGGTCTGAATCTCAACAGAAGGCGTTCGGGGAGTTGAAGCATCACCTCTGCTATGCACCAATTCTCACATTACTAGAATTGCAACAACCATTTGAGATCGAGACAGATACCTCTGACTATGCTATTGGGGCACTCCTTACTCAACATGGGCATCCAATGGCATATCACAGTGAGAGACTTTCTGACACAGTCCGATAGTATCCCACTTATGAAAAAGAGATGTATTCCATTGTGCAGGCTTGTCGGCAATGGAAGAATTACATTTTGGGAAAGGAAATGGTCATCCACACAAACCACCAACCCCTGCAGTTCATATAGACACAAGGGAAGTTGTAGAACGATCGCCATCAAAAGTGGTCCACATACCTGCAACAGTTTCATATGAACATTAAGTAGAAGAAAGGTAGCACCAATAATGTTGCAGATTGTCTCAGCTGACCACCCATCGTGGCGCTAACCACTGTGCTCAACTCTTGTGGGCATGAGACTTCCTATTGGCCACTTCTTTACACAAGTGATATAGAATTCGTCCACACATACAATACACTCTTGGAGGGTAAGCAATTTCCCAATTTTCACCTCCAGGATGCCCTGCTTTGTCACCTGGGACACCTTTGTGTTCCTTCAAGGGAGTGTGCCAAGATGATTTGGGAGGTGCACTATTGTTGGGTCGCTGGGCATTTCGGGGTCGAAAAAATTGTGGCAGTACTGCAAAAGTATATCTATTGGTTGAACCTTCGACAGGATGTTGGGAAGTACATCAAGTCCTGAACTGCTTGCGCCATTGCCAAATCGACCATCAAGAAGAAAGGCCTCTATACTCCGCTTCCTACCTCCAATCAACCTTGGGAATCCATCTCTATGGATTACATGGAAGGGCCTTCCTTCTACTAAGCATGGCAATGAATGTGTTTTTGTGGTCGTCGACAGATTCTCGAAGATTTCCATTATGATAGCCTGCAAGAAGAATATCACAGCAGAAGCCACTGCTAAACTCTTATTTGAATGAGTGTGGGTACACTTTGGGATACCATAGTCTATCATCTTAGATCGAGACAGCAAGTTCCTCAGTACATTTTGGTCCAGCCTCTGGTTGATGCTGGACACCAAGCTCACCAAGTCCACAGCTTTCTATCCACAAACTGATGGCCAGACAGAGGTCGTCAACTGGATGATCATACACATTTTGCGCATGTACAACTCAAAGCATTCACGTACATGGGCTGAGAGCCTCCCCTATGTACAACAAAGCTACAACCGGGCTCTCCATAGCTCAACCAACCACAACCCCTTTCAGGTAGGCTTGGGATTCCAACCACTATGTCCCATTGACGTAGCAATGTCATTTGTGGCTACTTAGGAAGATTCAACTCATGTCCAATCTGAGGATGAAAAGGAAATAAAATTCATTGAGCGCATTCAACACATCTGCCAACAGGTTCATGACATCTTGGATAGAGCCAATGCTAAGTACAAGCAGCGACATGATCAACATCGGGTGCCACACAACTTCCAGGTGGGCGACAAAGTGTGGCTACATTTGCAAAAGGAGCGCCTCGCTGGACCCCACCGCAAGCTTCGCCCACTCTGATATGGGTCGTACACCATCACCAAGGATGTAGGGAACAATGCCTTTGAGCTCAGCATTCCACCATTCCTTGGTCTACACCTAGTGTTCAATGTGGACCGCCTTCGGCCCTACTTTCCACCTCTACTAGACACATCCGACATGGTAGAACAAATCACACCAACAAAGTTAAATCCATACTTCATGGAACAAGCCACAACTAATCAAATCATGGATACACAGAACAAGTGCACCCGACAATAAAGGATACCGCTATATCGAGTTGTCAAACCAGGCCAACTCCTTCACCAAGGCAAGTGGCTCACTAGGGACCAAGTTCAACAGAAGTTTCCCCATCTCATGGAGGAACTCAATGCAATGGGGACAATTGCTTCCTAAGGGGGGAGGAATGATCCAGGTGGATATTGGTGGCCACATACATATTCCACTTGGACCCCCACCCTTGCTTCTTTCAGTTTTTTAGTTTCCGCACAACTTACTATTTTTAGCAGTTTTTTAGGTCCTGAACTTCCGGAGTCGTTTTGAGGCCCTAAACGATGTTTTTTGATAAAACGAGGAGCAAAACGGAACTAAGTTGATGTTGCTCACTCAAAAGTTGTATTCCTCAGATATATCTTTCTAACGAGGTATGGAACATGTCAAACAGAGATCATATGCCAAAGTTATGCCCCCGCGAAGTTGATGTACCAATTTACCCAAACGGGGCCCATAGTCTTGATATTGCCTTTGATATTTGCAATACAGGTGTCCATTCACGTGAAGTGTTTGGATTATATAGATATGCTAACTTGTTGGCTTGTTGATGCCCAATATGTGGTTCATGGAACTTAACCCAGAGGACATCAACTTCATCTTTGTTGGTTTATGCTTTGAGTATCCCATCTACATCATTGACCAAGCCATCTTCTGAGTCATAGTTGCGGGCATATATTTCAACTAACATGCCTAATTTTAGGACAAGTTGCAAAGGCAAAGTAGTTTTATGTTGATGACATGGTACATTACTAATGTTGTCTTCTTCTAGGTCAATTGCACTGATAGTGATTTCATCACCTAGCATGAGCGATAACATGTATTTGTTATGCATTGCGACATCCTTGTTTTTTTATAATAGGTAAGGGAAGGTTGGGTATGTCGGTGCTGGTCACATGCAACTTGAATTGATGTATTCTAAGTCATCACGTGTTTGGTTGTTTGTTCGCATTCTATTTAGAATTGTAATAAATTAATCATTTGTCTGGCACATTGTAGTATGTAGTTTGAAGCATTTTGTATTTTCTTTACAAAAGTCATGTGTCATTGTTTGCATGTTGATTATAGGTTGTTCAAATATCAAAGAATCTTGTATGGGTTGTGCTTTTTAAAAATCCCCACAAAATACCATATCAATGTTCCCAAAGCATTTGGTTTGGACATGTTTTATGTTTTTTAGCCGATTGTCAATGGAATATAAGAAACGACTTCCAATCGAGGAGGTTTGATCTATGAAGACAAGTTGTAGTTCGTCATAAATCTTTAACAAGGTATCCAACGTTTCTTTTCCAAGTGGAAGAAAATGTAACTTGTTAAAAGGTATCAACAATGCGGAAGGGATTGTCGTTCCACCTGCATTATATGCCGCTTTTCATGTATATGCAAGTATCAGTCCCTTTGGTTTCAGAGGGTCACTCATAGTGTTTGAATCATAGATTCGTATATGCATTTGGAATAATGCTTTCGATGTGAATGTCTCGATTGTTCCTGTGCCACCTATGTTCCTGCGCCACCTATAAGGAACAAGTGCACAAGAGTGTGTATGTCTAGGTGTTTCTTCATTGCAATATCCTTTAGGATTTCCTGTTGTTCTCGATTCAAAATTTGTATAATTCTATAGTATTCATTGTTTTCGACATAGAAAGAATGGTATGTTACTTTAAACCCGAAATTGATACGGTTTTCAGAGGCAGGTTCTCGAGGACAAGGAAAATCTGCTTGCAAATCATAGGCTTCGCGGTGAGTTGTAGTTGTTTTATTCTTTGTTAATATGTCATCAATATTGGCAGAGGTTTCTAGTTCATCAAGTGCATTTTCTAAATCACCCCATGTTGGGTTGACGGTGTACGTAAATCTAGCCTCATTGGCTTGTATTGTAGTCTCATATAGAGTATATGTATCTTCCCATGTAGGCAAGTTATGTTTTAGTGTGTCTTCATTGTGATCGAATGGAACGTACAAAAATAGTTTCTATCTACAAAAATTTTCATATTCGATGTTTTGTTGTATTTGACAAAGCATATTACATTTGTTTTTTTTCTTTTTGATATCTATGTACCATTTTTTTTGTAATGCGATAAAAATTATGCAAGGTAGATATGCTTAATGGTAGGTGGACATTGGAGGTATTAATCAATAATAGATTGACATTTTGCGTCCTTTGAATTATCAGGCTCTTGCTTTAGAAGGATTGGTGGCTTAAGCATGAAAGTGCACGTGTCGGGCGGAGATGTGTTTATGACGACACATTTTCTCAAACTACAGTTCAAAGGCAGGGAAAGTGCGATGTGGACTACTTGCTAAGCAAACATTTGTTGAGGATTAAGTAATGTATCGCCAAGTGTATGTATCATATGAATAACATCAATTCAACTTTTTTCATGTTCTTTGCGTATTCTCCTAAATGCATTTGTCGTATATTTGTCAACCTTTGTCATGTACGAGGTACAATATGATTCTACAACATATGCGTTGAGGACATACTGCACATCTCTATTTGCATTCCACATAATTGGCATGTCCTTTGAGAAACCGTTGTTCCAAATATGTGAAGGTTTGTGTACCTTGCAAAAACAATGACAACGAAGGAACCGGTCTGCGGTCACTAAAGGAACTGGTGAAGGAGTGACTATAAAGCAGTGATAGTGATGATTGAACCAGTGATAAACCAAGAGATGAATCTAAGTGTAATACATATGTACTTTGTTGTTCATATGATGGTCCTGGAAGTCAACTGCATTGTTAATATATAAGGAGCATTGACGATGGAGGTGGCGGTGGGTGGCCAATAGTGCCAAAATTCACCGCATAAAAAGACACTTACCCTTTCACTTACCCTTTCGACTTACCCTTTAGATTGTGATTGTGACTTACTGACTTACCCTTTTGATACCTTTCATAATTGTTTAGCAACCCAATGGACATAATTGTTTAGGAACCCAATGGACAAAAGATATGCAAAAATTCAAAGATGTTAATGTAAGTTTGGTTATAGAATATTTTCATAATGCCTTCTGTCAGAGTCTATTTATTGACTTCAAAAACAACGCAAATAACGTATTTTTAACACACATAAAACTTAAGCTATGTAACAATGAAGATATTCAACATATAATGCCTCCAAAATTATAATATGTGAACCTCAAACTTATGATACATAAACAAATATTTAAAAGCATAAAATAAACTCTACAATAAGAGATGCAAATTATTATCCAATAGGATTTTTAATAAAAACAAATTAAATATTATAAAAATGATTATTTTATTTCTCCGATATAAAATTATGTAGAACTTAAAAAGCATACAAAGTTTGGAGAAGCCATTAGAGAAACACCAATCTTTGAGTGGCTGGAGAGTAGCGTGGGTGTTTAGAGGTTCACGATTTAGGATACGATCCATCCATAAATTTATTAAATCTCCATTCCCAGGGGCCCATGAGAGCTTGGCCTGAATAAGAGGGGCAACATTTTTTATAAGGTGCCAAATCGGAGAACCCAGGAGGCAGGGGATGGGTCCATCAAAGAAACATAGTTTGGAGGATTGGAAGTATTTATTTAGGAGAGCTAACTTCCACAAATCAGGTTTACCTGTGATTAAAAGCCAAGCTAGATTATCTCCCAGTGAGTTGTTCATTAGTGTTAGATCCTTGATGGCCAGACCTCCTTTGTTGTAGGGTTGGAAGACTTGTTTCCAATTTATAAGGTGGAATTTTTTCGTGTTCGTTTTACCACCAGCCCAAAGAAAGCATTTTAGAGCTCTAGATATTTTCTCTAGAATGCCTTTGGGAGATAGTAGTCATGGGCATTGAAAGATGGAGAGGGAAGAAATAACTGATTTTATTAGAACAATTTTCCCACCAGGATTGAGCCAACGGCCTCCCCAATTTTGGATTCTCACTGATATTTTCCCAATGATTTCTAACAATGATGAAGAACCATAAGAGAGGAGGAATATGTGAATTCCCATATACTTGAAATAATTCCATGTAGTGATAATGGGAAAGATGAATATTCTGGAGATTTGAACTTTTATATGCCATGGGACAAGACATCCATAAATTCTGCATTTGGATATGTTCATTTTGCCACCTAAAGCTGTGAGGAAGGAGTTGTTAATTTTTTGGAATCGTTTGGCGGTGCAAATTTTGGCCGATCCCAATAAGAGAGTGTCATCTTCAAATTGAGAGTGATTTATTTCTTTTAACGCTCTCACTATGAGTAAACCAGGGAGATTTCCCTTTCTTCGTTCTTCTTCCAACTTCCAACTAAGAGAGTCCGCTAACAAAATATAGAGAAAAGGAGAGAAGGGACAGCCTTGTCGAAGGCCTCTTCTAGCCTTGAAAAAATTTGAGGGACATCCATTAAGGAGAGGAGAAACCCAAGGCGTACTGATGCAAGATTTGATGCAATTGATAAAGTTTTCTAAGAATCCATATTCTTTGAGGATTGGGAAGAGAAAATTGTGCTTGACCCAATCAAAAGCGTTTTCCATGTCGATCTTGACAACCATACCTGGAGTTTTAGTTTTCTTGCTAGAGTGGATGACTTCCTAGACTAGTACAATGTTATCTATTATCTTCTTGTCCTTAAGAAAGTCGCTCTGGTTTTCTGAGATTAACTTTGTAAGCAAGGGGGAGAGTTGGGTTGCGATGATGTTGGTTATAATTTTTTATTAGGATTTACAGAGAGAGATAGGGCGGAAGCGAGAGAAATTGGAGGGATTGGACTCTTTGGGGATGAGGGCTAGGAAAGTAGAATTGGTTTCCCTCCAACTTGTTTCTTGTGCAAAGTGTAATTTAGAATTTTTTTCAAATCTCGTTAGATGATGTTCGAGTAGGATCGGTAGAATCTAATTGGAAATGCATCAGGTCCAAGAGCTTTTTCAAGATCCAAGCTCCAAATTGCTTTGGCTATTTCTTCCTCTGATATTCCTGAACTAGTTGATTATTTTTTGGTTCTGATACTACCTCGGGGATGTTCGAAAGCATGCCAATAGCGTCTGTATTTGTTGCTTCCTCAATTGGTTGTTGGTATTATTGTTGAAGTGGTGATAAGTCTCTGCTTTAACTTGCTCAAAGGAGTCAATTTGTTGCTTTGTGCTAGAGGTAATGGAGGTGACTGTGTTTTTTTTCCTCCGAGATTGAGCTTTCTTGTGGGAAAAGGAGGTGTTTGAGTCTCCCGCTTTTATCCAGAGACTTCTGGACTTCAAAATCCAGTGTTCTTCTTCTCTGTACAAGGTGTGTTGAAGGTGTTGTTGTGCCTCTTTTTCTTGATTCAACAACGTTTCTGTTACTGTTTATGATTCGATTTACTATTGAATTTTGTTGAGTTGCTCTATTTTTTCTTACTTTTTTTGTTGAGGGGGAGTGAAAGAGTTTTTCACATATTCTTTGAGAGATAAATTTACATATTTGAGCTTACTTTCCCAGAAAAAATTTGGGGATCCAGAGAAGGGGGTGGTCCACGCTTTTGTAATGAGAGAGGGAATGGTTGGGTTTTCCAACCAGAGTTGGTTGAAGCAGAAGGGGAGGGGACCAAATTTTCGAGGGGAGATGAAAGAGAGGGTGATAGGTTTATGGCCTGAGACTGCAAAGGGGATAATTTGAGAGGAGATGACATAAGGAGAGAGGAGAAAGTTGTTGCTAATAAGAAAATGGTCCAGGCGGGCTGTTATGTGATGGAGGCCAACCCGTCTGTTGTTCCAAGTGTAGTTTCCTTTTGTGGGTTTGAAGTCTTGTGTATCCCAATCTAAAATAAGGTCGATGAGATTTTCTGAGAAAGGATCTCTTACCTTGTTTCCTCCTTTTTTTCCTCCGCGATTGAGATGGGTGTTGAGGTCTCCCCCAATTCTATAGGAGGAAGGATCTATGGAGTTTCTGAGATCTGAGAGTGAGTTCTAGCTTGCCATTTTATCTTTATAAGAGTTTGGCATGTAGACATTGACCACATAAATGATGCTATTATTGTCCTTATTTTTTAGAACTATTAAGAGCCAGTTTTGAGTTTCAAAGATTACCTCAGAGTTCCAAGTTTTCTCATTCCAGAGAGTTGTGATGCCACTAGAGGCTCCTTGAGAGCTAATAGTTGCTCCGCCAGTGGTGTTAATTTCTTTTTTTGTTGCTTCCAAAAGTGATGAAGAGTCCATTTTGGTTTCTTGAAGGAGGATGAATGAGGGGATGGAAAAAAAATTTAGATCTTTTAGTGCTTCAACTTTAATCTTACTTCTGAAGCCCCTACATTTCCAAGAGAGAAAAATCATTAGAGGGTGGTGGAGGGAGCTCGACTGTCGTAGGTTAAGTGTTTCATTCCTCTAGTTCTTGCTTTCCTTGTTGATGTGTATATAGTATGTTTTATAGTCTATTTCTTTCCTTGAGCCTTTACTTATGTGGCTACTTCTTCTCTGACTTCCTTATTCATTTATCGCTATGATTTTGTCATCTTCTCGGGTGGGATTCTTCCTTCTTCTTTTTCTTGATTGTGTTGAGTGTGTAGGTGTGTGGTTGCATTTCCTTGCTGTGAGGATCCTTGTGCTCCTTCCATGGAGGGATCATCTTCATCTGACTCATCTGTGATGCCGATCAGGGGTGGGTCAGGGGGAGGAGGAGGGATCGAGGTTGAAGGAGGGTCTTTCTTTAAAGAAGTTTCTCCTAGCAGATCAAAGGGATTATGACTAAGGATAGGAGGGGGGTTGGAGGGAAAAGAGGGGGGATTTTTGGGTGAGGATTTTAGAATGGATTTTTCTCGTGGGGGTTCTGCGTTGGGCAAGGGACCTGAAGGCCCTGGCCGAGATCCATTATTTTTTCCACTGGAAGATTTTTTGCGAACCTGTTGCCATCCGTCTTCTTGTAAAGATGTTTTAGTCTCTGAGGGTTGCTTGATGTTGGGGTAGTTCTTTGTGAATTGGTCGTATTTGTGGCATGATTTGCATTTAAACACAATTTTCTCATAATCTAGTTTTTGTATGTGGATCTAGTCATATAGCTTTAATTTGATTGCTTCTCGGAGCGCTTTTTTTAGGTCTACTTCCACACATATCCTAGCGAGGGAATAAAGACTGGATCTGGGTTCTACCCTATCAATATATTTTACTAGGGTGTCTCCTATGCTTTTCAGAATTTCATCGCCCCAACAATTAAAAGGGAAGTGGGGAAGCCTTACCCACACTAGCACTGCTAAAGGAATATCGTTTTCTGGGTCAAAATTAGGCGTCCATTTGTTTAAATATATCCCTCTTGGCCCAAAGAAATACAAACTGTTTTTGAAAATAAGATCTCTATCTGATTTAAGCTTGAAATAAAAGATATAGAAGTCCTTTCCGTAGAAGAAGTGATTCATGCGTCCTTGGACTAGATGATGTCATTTCCGCTCAATCCAAAGATCTAATTGTCGAGGTGAGGGCCAAAGGCCCATGAACTGTCTCACAAGCGCTCTAGAGGCGAAGGATAGAGCTTTTCTTCTCGCAGTGGTGATGGGAATTGAGACTTCAGAGATCTGATCCAGTTTTTTAACAAATTGGGAGGGGCAGGATCACGTTGGAGGAGGACATAGCGATCCCACGTGGGCCTTGAAGGAGACTACCTCATCTTGGAAATCTGGAGGGGGATCTGAATCCGAAGCCGCAGAGGCCATAGGGGGCCGAGGGGAGTGACGACCTAGGAACCATAGAAGGAAAACAAAGCCTAGGGTTTCTCAGCAGTGATGAAACTTACAAGACAAACCCAAATTTGGGTTTCCACATCTATAAATGTTATCAATCAAATTCTTAAAACATGTTTCTACTTGTAAATACATTAATTTTAAATAATTATTAAATGTACATATTGTATTATTGATCATTTGAATGTTTAATTACATTGAAGATCCATTTTATACTCCAATATAAATGAAATATATAATATTTCTTTGAAACTACATTATATATCATTTAAATAATAATAATAATAATTTCAATTTTTAATAATAGTTTAAAAGATAAAATTTTGTAGATCATTTTTTTGCAAAGAAATTTTGTATGAGTTTATGTAACGTCTAAAGTTTAGAATAGACACTCTACCCATCATCAAGAATAAATAAATCTTATAAAATAGAAAATAATGTTAAAGTAGGTATTTAAAAAAGAAGATTGAAAAGTAACCATTGAAAAAAGAAGAAAGGAAGGGATAATTTAAACTCATAAACTCATACACTATGACTAATAATAAAAACCTTCATACTCAGAAGATAAAATTTCTTCATACTAGGATGATAAAATTTGTGTTTAAAGTTTTATTATTAAAATTAAA
>JZKD02S1847064.1:1003927-1020197 GCA_000966675.3 Picea glauca
AGTCCCGAAAACCCGAATTGTGAAACCTTGAAATAATAATGGTGCAGACGAGATATGGTGTTTCGGCACCCGAGATACCTATCGCCAAGTTCTCTTGTGCTCGCTAGTCCCGAAAGCCCGAATTTTGAAACCCCGAAATAATAATAGTGTGAACAAGATATTGTGTTTCGGTGTTTCGACACCCGGGATACCTATTGGCGAGTTCTCTTGTTCTCGTCAGTCCTGAAAACCCGGTTTGCGAATTCCCGAAATAGGATGAGCGACATATATATGTGTGTGTGTGTGTGTGTGTGTGTGTGTGTGTGTGTGCAGGTTTCGGAGTTTCGGCTCCCTTGAAACCCAGGTGCGAGACCTCCTATCGTCACACATCCCGAAATCTCGAAGGGTAGAATACCAAACTTATTCCAGGTTGTTGTTAATCTCGATAAGCGGTTAGGTCCATTTCGGGTTTCGGCCCTTCGAAAGTCAAGAGAGCAAGGGATCGCTTGCCTCACGACTCCCCGTATAGCGATAGCAGAAGTGCCTTCTCGGTAAGGACTGTGGGCATAGCCATGGTCATTTGAGGGACTTTAAAGGGAAAGGAGGGTCTGCACTAGGCTCCTTAGAATCTCGGGGAGTGTTTTCCCTCGAGAATAAGGAAAGAAAGCCAAAAAAATTCTAGCCCCGTGGTGGGTGTGTTACATTAAACCAGAGGACATCAACTTCATCTTTGTTGGTATATGCTTTGAGTATCCCATCTGCATCATTGACCAAGCCATCTTGTGAGTCATAGTTGCAGGCATATATTTCAACTAACATGCTCAATTTTAGGACAAGTTGCAAACACAAAGTAGTTGTATGTTGACGACACTTTACATTGCCAATGTTGTCTTCTTCTAGGTCGATTGCATTGACAGTGATTTCATCACCAGGCATGAGCGATAACATGTACTTGTTATGCATTGTGACATCCTTGTTTTTTTAGAATAGGTATGGGAAGGTTGGGTATGTCGGTGCTGGTCACATGCAACTTGAACTGATGTATGCTAAGTCATCACGTGTTTGGTTGTTTGTCCGCATTCTATTTAGAATTGTAATAAATTAATCATTTGTATGGCACATTGTAGTATGTATACAAAGCATTTTGTATTGTCTTTACAAAATTCATGTGTCATTGTTTGCATGTTGATTATAGGTTGTTCAAATATCAGAGAATCTTGTATGGGTTGTGCTTGGTAAAAATCCCCACATAATACCATATCAATGTTCCTAAAGCATTTGGTTTGGACATGTTTTATGTTTTTTAGCCGATTGTCAATGGAATATAAGAAATGACTTCCAATCAAGGAGGCCTGATCTATGAAGACAAGTTGTAGTTTGTCGTAAATCTTTGAAAAGGTATCCAACGTTTATTTTCCAAGTGGAAGAAAATGTGACTTGTTAAAAGGCATCAACAATGCGGAGTGGATTGTCGTTCCACCTGCATTATATGTCGCTTTTCCTGTAAATGCAAGTATCAGTCCCTTTGGTTTCAGAGGGTCACTCATAGTGTTCGAATCATAGATTCGTATACGCATTTGGAATAATGATTTCGATGTGAATGTCTTGCCTGTTCCTGTGCCACCTATGTTCCTGCGCCACCTATAAGGAACAAGTGCATAAGAGTGTGTATCTCTAGGTGTTTCTTCATTGCAATATCCTTTAGGATTTCCTGTTGTTCTCGATTCAAAAGCCGTCTAATTCTATAGTATTTGTTGTTTTCAACATAGAAAGGATGGTATGTTACTTTAAACCCGAAATTGATACGGTTTTCAAAGGCAGGTTCTCGAGGACAAGGAAAATATGCTTGGAAAGCATAGGCTTCGCGGTGAGTTGTAGTTGTATTATGCTTTGTTGATATGTCATCAATATTGGCAGAGGTTTCTAGTTCGTCAAGTGCACTTTCTAAATCACCCCATGTTGGGTTGATGGTGTACGTAAATCTAGCCTCATTGGTTTGTATTGTAGTCTCATATAGATTATATGTATCTTCCCATGTAGGCAAGTTATGTCTTAGTGTGTCTTCATTGTGATCGAATGGAACATACAAAAATAGTTTCTATCTACAAAAGTTTTCATATTCTATATGTTTGTTGTATTTGACAAAGCATATTACATTTGGTTTTTTTATTTTTAATATTTGTGTACGATTTTTTTTGTAATGCGATACAAATTATGCAAGGCAGATATGCTTAATGGTAGGTGGATGATGCAATCGAGGTCCACGTGCACCCCGCAGGGTCCCTGCACGCACCTCCTGCTCACAGGATCGCTCTATTCCTCTCTCTTCAAGCCGAAGTGGCTCCTTAGATTCCCTGCTGGAATTGCTACTAGGAAAATCCCAGTCCACAGGTCCTTCTCATTCACCCGCATGGCCTCTGCACCTAACCGTGGTTATCCCCGAGTCTGCATCGGGGTTCGAGGTTTCGCGGTTTATGATGTCGAGATTCACTGCACTCTCGAATCCCCGATTCGCGATTAGCAACTTCTCGCCTTTAGCCCCTAACCGGCTATGCTCTGGTCCATATAACCCCTCCAATAAGACCTCAACCTTATATCGTTATCCCCGATCCTGCATCGGGGTTCGGGGTTTCGCAGTTTATGATGTCGAGAGTCACTGCACTCTCGAATCCCTGATTCGTGATTAGAACCTTCTCGCCTTTAGCCCCTAACCGGCTATGCTCTGGTCCATACGACCCCTCCAATAAGACCTCATCCTTATATCGTTATCCCCGAGTCTGCATCGGGGTTCGGGGTTTCACGGTTTATGATGTCGAGAGTCACTGCACTCTCGAATCCCCAATTCGCGATTAGCACCTTCTCGCCTTTAGCCCCTAACCGGCTATGCTCTGGTCCATACGACCCCTCCAATAAGACCTCAGCCTTATATCCCTCTATCGGGATTTCAATCCTAGATTTCCCGATGAGTCCTTTGTCCTTAGCCCCTCCTGGTTAGACTCTGGTCCATGCGACCTGTCTCCGTGTGACCGCGGTCTCATCACTTCATCGAAATTTCGGCATTTTTGATGACATGATGTTCATGTCCACGGGACTCGCGATTTCTCGATTCGCGATGTGCTCTAGCCCTCTTGGCTAAGCCCTGGTCCACGTGACCGTTACCCGTGACCGCAGCCTTATCCGTCGAGGCTACGAGATTTCCAATGCCTAAGTGCATACGCCCATGGGACTCGTGATATGTTGATTCCCGATGCGCGTCCAGATCATCGACAGATGGCCTCCACTACGCCACCATCCT
Source organism: Picea glauca (assembly GCA_000966675.3). NCBI lineage: Eukaryota > Viridiplantae > Streptophyta > Pinopsida > Pinales > Pinaceae > Picea > Picea glauca. The sequence continues at coordinate 1,007,202 of JZKD02S1847064.1, forward strand.
CCGTCGCTGCTGTGCTGATAGATGGCCCCCACTCATCGGGGTTTCGCGGATCGCGAATTCAAAATGCACAAAACACTCGTCCCCGGAACCTTCGATACCCCGATGGACAAAGTGCCGATAGCGCTTGATCTCTGACACCTATCCCTCAGATGGATGGTCCAGATCTTATCGTTGTTTCGAGACCTGAGTGGTCCCGATGCCCGGTGCCTCGGATCTCCGGAACGGATGGTCTCGTGACACGTGTCCCTCTCCAAACGGACGGCTCAGATTTACTCTCGGGATTTCGAGACTTTCGAGACCCCGATTCTCATGACCTCAAGAACTCCGATTTCCCGATGGCCAAAATCCCTGCTGCTATCCCTCATGCAGCTTCCTCAGATCCAATGGCTGACGGGATTTCTTCTTGAGATCCGACAGCTGTCAGTCCTCCTCTCCTGTCCGCTGCTCCTGAGCTCCTCCTGGACGTGGAAATCCAACGGTGCAGATCTTCTTTCTCCGCCGATCCGATGGTTGTTGTGCTCCCTCGAGCTTCATGTGCTTTCTTCCCAGACTTGGAAGAATTCTTCGTTCCCAAAGGCTTGGACCTTTGCGTTTCTTCTCCTCTGCGAAGCCTCAACTTGAGTCTCGCTGATACGCGTAAAAGTGCTTCCCTTAATGAGCTTCTGTCCTCGAATCCTCAACAAATTCTTTGAATCTTGCACTCCTGCAGAGTCTCTACGCACACACGGTGTTGTCTCTCCTGAGCTTCAGTGAATACTCAGACCCCTTGGGGGATTTCATCTTCCTTCTCCCTCTGATGGAGAATATGGATGCCTTTTTCTATCCTTTTGCACAAGCGACCTTCTCGCTAAGTCTTCTGGGTATTCAGTAACCCATTGAAAGCTCCCTTAGTGGATGCTTCCTTCAGATGATAGAACTCAAAGAGTTACTTCCTCCTGTGTCGTCTTTACACTCCCTCGATGCCCTCCTGGCGGAGTATCCCTTCCACAGAACACGCAACAGTTCTTCTTTCCTTGTGCACTCACGCACTTCGCTCGATGCCCTCTAGGCAGAGCTTCTCATAATCCTCAGCAGAATTCTGGTCTTCCTTCAAACTCTCTCAGCAGAGTTCTCCTCCAACTCAACCCGTGCGTATGCTCAATGCCCTCTTGGCAGAGCTCTCAGAATCCTCAGAGATTCTGGTCTTTCTGAACTCACAACAGAGTTCTTTCCTCTGTGCACCTCTGTACACATGCTCGATGCCCTCTTGGCAGATGTCCTACAGAACTCCTCAGATATTCTGTCTTCTATCTTCAAACTCTCTCAGCAGAGTTCTTCCTCAACACCACTGTGCATACGCTCAATGCCCACTTGGTAGAGCTCCTACATAATCCTCAGTGATTCTGTCTGCAACTGCGTCTCATCTACACAGCCTTGCCTCTTGAGGTGGTCAGTAACCTCAAGGATCTTCCTTCTGTATGAGTTGTTGATCTCATTTCTTGTGCTTTCGGCACGTCTTTTTCTGACTCCTCCGAGTTCAGGAATGCATCCTCAGTGCACGGTCCTCAGAACCTCAGCGTTCTGTCACACCCTTCTGGTGTGAAGCCTCAAAGACCCTCAACCTGAAATCAAGCACACTGCCTACAATGGCATGATAACAACACACACATACAACATGTACATGGAACACACCCAAGCATCCATTCAACACAGAACATGTGCAAGGAAAAACTGTTGTTTGTATTAAATAATGGCAAATGCCTGTATATTTTACAATGGTGTTCCTGAGCTCTCCTTGGCTCTTCAACTCAACCATTTTAACTACAAAATGAGATATGAAATCTCTTTTACCTGAGGGGCTCATTGAGCGCTTCCCTCCAGGTACACCTACCCTATTCAATTACAATGAATGGGGCTGTCTAGTCCAGAATCGGACCTAGATCTCAACCAATCTACATTAAAGGCCGATCCTATCTAATGCATGTACAAAGGCATGGATTTCCTGGCTCAACAGCCTAAGCACATTAAATTACATTCAATACAAATACAAATGAGGTTACGCCTCCTTTTTTGCGTATAAATGCATGCACGCTGACGTGGCTAGCTGGCTGGCTGGCTGCATGGAGAGATGCTCCTGCATCATACTCCACCGCTGCAAAAATCATGAGCTCCTGCTCATGAGCTTCCTCTGTCATCTATTGAAAATCCCCTTGGATCCCAAACAAATGTGTGGAGCTGTCCATTTGCTCCATCCTATTGCTGCTGCTGCTGCTTCCGTTGCGCTGCTGCTGCTTCCTTCTTCCTGTTCAGCCTCTCCTTGCTGACAGTATCTGCTGAATCTAACATCAGCCTGCTGATCTCCATGATCACCTCATCCAGCTGTTCCAGTGGTTGGTTTTGCTGTTGCAGTCTCCTCAGCTGCAAAAGATTTTTGCCATTGGGAAGATCATCATGATCTCCCACGCCTTCCTTATTCATTTCCAACTTTACCTATTGGATGTGCATGCCCTGCACTTTTACCTTCTCTTCTAGGGCTTCCAATTGATCCCACAGATAAGCAAAACATGTGTTGTCTGCCTCTTTATCCTCTGCTTCTGCAACCTCCCATGTTGCAGTTTTTTCAGCTGAAATGCTGAATATGTTGAGCCATTCCTCGAAATGCTCGTTTCCTCCTTCTGTTTCTTTTGTTGTCAGCTTCAGTGCTACAGCTCTTTCAGCTTGCTGGCTGAAATTATTGAGTTGTTCCTCAGAACACTCATTCTTCCTTTCATCTGTTTGGGCAGTCTCAAATGCCTGCTCCAACTCTTCTTCTTCTTTGACTGTGACTGTTTGATGGAAATCAGTCATCATCAACTGTGACTGTTCCCTTGCTGTTGCTGCATTTACAACAGAATTTCCTGCCTCCTCTTGGGAAGATGGTAGGAATAATTGTATTCCCCCAATCATCAAGATATCATCCTGATGTTCTTTCACCTCTTATGTCAGCTGCACCTGCTGATCTAAATTCACCTTTGAGCTCACTTGCTCTGTCAGCTCTCCTTGCTGATTCAATTTCACCTGCTTATCCCTGCCCACCTGGCAATATGAGATGCTTACACCGCTTCCCTGGCATAATATGAGATCAATTGATCCCATCTTCATCAACAACTTCTACTGAATTGAACTCTCCATTGAGTCCATGAGACTTTCAGACAGTCTCAATTTTTCACCTTTGCCCACCTGACAGTTTAACATGATTTCACTGCCCTCTTGGCAGTCTTCGAGATCTTCATCTGATCTCCTTTCATTGCCCAGCTGGCAATGAAAATTTTCCTCATTGTCCTCCTGACAGTCCATGAGATCTTCAGCCGATCTCATTTTTGTTTCCTTGCCCAATTGGCAATTTGAAATTCCCTGACTATCCTCACGACAGTCTTTGAGACCCTCAACTGATCTCAATCTGTTGCCCTCTTGGAAAACTGGAATTTCTTCTTTTCTACCCAACCGAAAGTGCTTGAGATCATCAGTCGATCCCAATTCATCCCAATCATCATAATCATCATCAAGACCTTTTCCAGTCTCGGGTTCACATACATGAACCAATTCTTCATCCTACCGCATCCGCAGTTCCAGCTTCTCTATCTCTGCTCGTATATCTGTGAGCTCTCTATCCATTTCTGCAAGCTTTTCTGCCTTGCTTTTCTTCCTACGACCTTCAGTATCCATCATGCTACCTCTATTTGTCTTCGTGGCAGATCTGCTGCTGTCACTCCACGTCAAGAGTGTCTCCAGCTTCATCCTTACAGTCCTGCTAACTGTCTCCTTGATTGCTGCCTACCTGCAAACAGTTATTACAGAGTCCTCAGCAACTCTGTCTTCCTCTTTTTCCTTCTCTCTTCACCTGTAGTCTACAGATGAAATTCCCGCTCTGATACCACCTGATGCAATCGAGGTCCACGTGCACCCCGCGGGGTCCCTGCACGCACCTCCTGCTCACAGGATCGCTCTATTCCTCTCTCTTCAAGCCGAAGTGGCTCCTTAGATTCCGTGCTGGAATTGCTACTATGAAAATCCCAGTCCACAGGTCCTTCTCATTCACCCGCATGGCCTCTGCACCTAACCGTGGTTATCCCCGAGTCTGCATCGAGGTTCAGGGTTTTGCGGTTTATGATGTCGAGAGTCACTGCACTCTCGAATCCCCGATTCATGATTAGCACCTTCTCACCTTTATCCCCTAACCGGCTATGCTCTGGTCCATATGACCCCTCCAATAAGACCTCAGCCTTATATCGTTATCCCCGAGTCTGCATCGGGGTCCGAGGTTTCACAGTTTATGATGTCGAGAGTCACTGCACTCTCGAATCCCCGATTCACGATTAGCACCTTCTCACCTTTAGCCCCTAACCGGCTATGCTCTAGTCCATACGACCCCTCCAATAAGACCTCAGCCTTATATCGTTATCCCCGAGTCTGCATCGGGGTTCGGGGTTTTTCGGTTTAAGATGTCGAGAGTCACTTCACTCTCGAATCCCCAATTCGCGATTAGCACCTTCTCGCCTTTAGCCCTAACCGAATATGCTCTCGTCCATACGACCCCTCTAATAAGACCTCAGCCTTATATCCCTCTATCGGTATTTCAATCCTAGATATTGATGAGTCCTTTGTCCTTAGCCCCTCCTGGCTAGACTCTGGTCCATGCGACCTGTCTGCGTGTGACCGCGGCCTTATCACTTCATCGAAATTTCGGCATTTTCGATGACATGATGTTCATGTCCACGAGACTCGCTATTTCTCGATTCGCGATGTGCTCTAGCCCTCCTGGATAAACCCTGGTCCACGTGACCGTTACTCATGACCGCAGCCTTATCCGTCGGGGCTACGGGATTTCCAATGCCTAAGTGCATACGCCCATGGGACTCGTGATATGCGGATTCCCGATGCGCGTCCAGATCATCGAAAGATGGCCTCCACTACGCCATTGTCCTTCGTCACTGCTGTGCTGACAGCTGGCCCCCACTCATCGGGGTTTCGCGGATCGCGAATTCAAAATGCACAAAACACTCGTCCCCGGAACCTCCGATACCCCGATGGACAAAGTGTCGACGACGCTTGATCTCTAACACCTGTCCCTCAGATGGATGGTCCAGATCTTATCGTTGTTTCGAGACCTTAGTGGTCCCGATGCCTGGTGCCTCGTATCTCTAGAACGGATGGTCTCGTGACACGTGTCCCTCTCCAAAAGGACGACTCAGATTTTTTCTTAGGATTTCGAGACTTTCGAGACCCTGATTCTCATGACCTCGAGAACTCCGATTTCCCGATGGCCAAAATCCCTGCTGCTATCCCTCGTGCAGCTTCCTCAGATGTAATGGCTGACGAGATTTCTTCTTGAGATCCGACGGTTGTCGGTCCTCCTCTCCTGTCCGTTGCTTTTGAGCTCCTCCTGGACGTGGAAATCCAACGGTGCAGATCTTCTTTCTCTGTCGATCCGACGGTTGTTGTGCTCCCTCGAGCTTCTGGTGATTTCTTCCCAGACTTGGAAGAATTCTTCGTTCCCAAAGGCTTGGAACTTTGCATTTCTTCTCCTCTGCGAACCCTCAACTTGAGTCTCGCTGATACGCGTAAAAGAGCTGCCCTTCCTGAGCTTCTGTCCTCGAATCCTCAACGGATTCTTTGACTCCTGCACTCCTGCAGAGTCTCTACGCATACACGGTGTTGTCTCTCCTGAGCTTCAGCTAATACTCAGACCCCTTGGGGGATTTCATCTTCGTTCTCCCTCTGATGGAGAATATGGACGCCTTTTTCTATCCTTCTGCACAAGCGACCTTCTCGCTAAGTCTTCTTGGTATTCAGTAACCCAGTGAAATCTCCCTCAGTGGATGCTTCCTTCAGATGATAGAACTCAAAGAGTTCCTTCCTCCTGTGCCGTCTGCACACTCCCTCGATTCCCTCCTGGCGGAGTATCCCTTCCACAGAACACGCAAAATTTCTTCTTTCCCTGTGCACTCACGCACTTCGCTCGATGCCCTCCAGGCAGAGCTTCTCAGAATCCTCAGCAGAATTTTGGTCTTCCTTCAAACTCTCTCAGCAGAGTTCTCCTCCAACGCAACCCGTGCGTATGCTCAATTCCCTCTTGGCAGAGCTCTCAGAATCCTCAGAGATTCTGGTCTTTCTGAACTCACAGCAGAGTTCTTTCCTCTGTGCACCTCTGTACACATGCTCGATGCCCTCTTGGCAGAGATCCTACAAAACTTCTCAGATATTCTGTCTTCTGTCTTCAAACTCTCTCAGCAGAGTTCTTCATCAGCACCACTGTGCATACACTCAATGCCCACCTGGCAGAGCTCCTACAAAATCCTCAGTGATTCTGTCTGCAACTGCGTCTCAGCTACACAGCCTTGCCTCTTGAGGTGTTCAGTAACCTCAAGGATCTTCCTTCTGTATGAGTTGTTGATCTCAGTTCTTGTGCTTTCAGCACGTCTTTGTCTGACTCCTCCGAGTTCATGAATGCATCCTCAGTGCACGGCCCTCAGAACCTCAACGTTCTGTCACACCCTCCTGGTGTGAAGCCTCAAAGACCCTCAACCTGAAATCAAACACACTCCCTACAATGGCATGATAACAACACACACATACATCATGTACATGGAACACACCCAGACATCCATTCAACACAGAACATGTGCAAGGAAAAACTGTTGTTTGTATTAAATAATGGTAAATGCCTGTATATTTTACAATGGTGTTCCTGATCTCTCCCTGGCTCTTCAACTCAACCATTCTAACTACAAAATGAGATATGAAATCTCTTTTACCCGAGGGGCTCATTGAGCGCTTCCCTCCAGGTACACCTACCGTATTCAATTACAATGAATGGGGTTGTCTAGTCCAGAATCGGACCTAGATCTCAGCCAATCTACATTAAAGGCTGATCCTATCTAATGCCTGCGCAAAGGCATGGCTTTCCTGGCTCAACAGCCTAAGCACATTAAATTACATTCAATACAAATACAAATGAGGCTGCGCCTCCTTTTTTGCATATAAATGCATGCACGCTGACGTGGCTAGCTGGCCGGCTGGCTGCATGGAAAGATGCTCCTGCATCAGTGGATGTTGGAGGTAGTAATCAATAATAGATTGACATTTTACATCCTCTGAATTATTAGGCTCTTGCTTTAGAAGGATTGGTTGCTTAAGCATGAAAGTGCACGTGTCGGGCGCAGATGTGTTTATGAAGACACATTTTCTCAAACTACAGTTCAAAGGAAGGGAAAGTGCGATGTGGACTACTTGCTGAGCAGACATTTGTTGAGGATTAAGTAATCTATTTCCAAGTGTATGTATCATTTGAATAACATCAATTCAACTTTTTTCATGTTCTTTGCATATTCTCCTAAATGCATTTGTCGTATATTTGTCAAACTTTGTCATGTATGAGGTACAATATGATGCTACAACATATGCGTTGAGGACATACTGCGCATTTGTATTTGCATTCCACATAATTGGCATGTCCTTTGAGAAACCGTTGTTCCAAATATGCGAAGGTTTTCGTACCTTGCAGAAACAGTGACAATGAAGGAACGGGTCTGCGGTCACTAAAGGAACCGGTGAAGGAGTGACTATAAAGCAGTGATAGTGATGATCGAACCAGTGATAAACCAAGAGATGAATCTACGTGTAATCTATATGTACTTTGTTGTTCATATGATGGTCCTGGAAGTCAACTGCATTGCTAATATATAAGGAGCATTGATGATGGAGGTGGCGGTGGGTGGCCAATAATGCCAAAATTCATCGCATAAAAAGACACTTACCCTTTCGATTTACCCTTTCGACTTACCCTTTAGATTGTGATTGTGACTTACCGACTTACCCTTTCGATACCTTTCATAATTGTTTAGCAACCCAATGGACATAATTGTTTAGGAACCCAATGGACAAAAGATATGCAAAAATTCAAAAATGTTAATGTAAGTTTGGTTATAGAATATTTGCATTATGTCTTCTATCAAAGTCTATTTATTGACTTTAAAAACAACGCAAATAACATATATTTAACACACATAAAACTTAAGCTATGTAACAATGAAGATATTCAATATATAATGCCTCCATAATTATAATATGTGAACCTCAAACTTATGATACATAAACAAATATTTAAAAGCATAAAATAAACTCAACTCTGCAATAAGAGATGCAAATTATTATACAATAAAATTTTTAATAAAAACAAATTAAATATTATAAAAATGATTATTTTATTTCTCCTATATAAAACTTAAAAAGCATACAAAATATATTTAATCAAACACAAACAAATTGAAGATCAATGCTAATACAAACGCTATAATTCTGCCCTTCATGAGGGACTAATAAAGAAAATGGCTAATACATACCCTAACAAGGCAATAGATGACCGTAGAAATCAACAATTGAAATCATACATGGGCATATATTACAAGCAATCTCTTCCTCCTAGTTAACGAATACATAAGTCATCCTTTCTAAAGTTCCCAACCTTACAAATGCAATCAAAGATCTCCCCCCTCGAGTGGTGTAGTTGCCCACCACCCATCATAGTTGTCACCCACTATCTACTGAAGTTTCACTTACGAATTGAACACCTGTGACATCACACGACTTCTTTATTAAATCTAATTTTTGAATAGTGACCCTCCACTTCATCAAGGTTGTACAATTTCTATGTCTCTCCTTGAATATAGTCAAGAGGGCTCTTTAACGTCCACCCCCAAATTATAATAGGCATGTTATGCTTATCTGTGTAATTATTTATATTGTAATTTTTGTCATATTATTATTTATGATAAGTATTAAAATAATTTTAACCGCTAACATATGTTATTAGTCTCGCTAAAGGCTTGGGACTATAGCGCTGAGTTGCTCATTGATTTTCTATTAGTTTATAGTTGACTTTAGATTTTTGTTTTATATCAAATGTGTAACATAGGAAATCAAAAAATATATATTTTTTAATAATAAAATAATATATTTTTCTCAAATTTGATTGGCTGATATGTTTGATGTGTTATTGCAGGCTTCACGTCTTTCAATGTAAACACAATTAATAGATTTGACAATTCATAGACTGGACTGCTAGATATTCATAATCAGCCTCTAATTTATACAATCTTAACCTTTGTAATATCATCTGTTCTGCTGCGTGCAAATTAAGAAGATATTTCGCCCGGTTGGGGTGGCACTGGCAAGTTGGCAACTCCTCTCGGATTGTGTTGACAGTGACAGGTCATACTCACGATAAGGATGCCGACGTCAACCTTGGGATGTCTTGTCAGCACTGTTATCTGTCAATTATTATCCTCCTGGACATTGCTATATCGTGATTAAAAACACTCCACATTTAGAATACATTCGGCAAATTGCTAATTATGTATAACGTTGATCTTTTTGTTCGTGTGTAAAAGTGAGCTATAAACATATATTTATATAGGGTGGATTCTTTTGAAGTTGTTTTGTTGGGAGGAGCATAAATTGATCAGTGTGCGTGTGTATCATCAGCCTCGTCAAAGTTAGTGTAAGTGCAATCGTTTGATTTGAATAAAATAAAAATAATGATTTGATCCCTTCTTAAGCACACTGTCATATAACTTGTTTATAGAGGTTTCAATATCATGGTAAAATATTTTATTTTATTTATATATTAATTAATTGATATAATAATGTTTATATTCTAATTAATAAAAAGTACAAGTTTTATTTATATATCAAATTAATTAATATAATAATATTTAATTCAAATAATATATCAAAAAGTATTAAATTAATTCATATACTTAAAACTTGAAAGTTTAAAAAAGTTTGTAAAATAAAAATAATTAATTGTCAATTTATTTTTTATTTTTTTTTAAACATTGCAAATTATAGGTATAGGAGTTACAATAAAGTAAGAATGTGGCTAGTAATTATTCATCTCCAAATCCAAATCTATTTGGCCATGCAGTCCTTGTTTTCTTAACATATGTTATTTTTTTTTTAAGGGAAATAATGAATTGTATTTATTTGTGTACATATTATTGATAATTTATTTATTTGTAATATTATATTTATGATAAGTATTATAACTAGCACAGCCACATAAGATTAACGCCGAAAGGTTGATAAGATGAAAATAATCCTTAAAAGAATATATTAAATTTTATTATTGATTAACAAATAAACGGTTGAGTTTCATTTATCTGGTGTTAATATTTTAATTTTTGTTAATCACTTAGGTGGCAATCATTTAGCTATGAAAGTAATTTTTAAATATAATTAGGTAAATGTAAAAAAGTAAACACATAAACGGATGTCTTTATAATAGCTAGGAAGTTAATGATTGAAATCACAACCATTTATTTTGTGTGACTACTAAGAATATTCCATCCATATTTAATCTTGTCCATAGAAAACTTATTAAGCACTAAACCCCTATTAAATCTGCTATGTTGTTGTACTGGGTTGAGAATGCATTTGTTTATCTTTTAATATTTTTCATATTCAAAATAATGAAGTTGAAATTTTTCCATAGTTAATTCTATGTTTAATATTTGAATATGTGGTGTATGATATTTTTGCATGATGTTTTTATTGGTTTTTAATTCTATGTTTAATATTTGAATATGTGGTGTATGATATTTTTGCATGATGTTTTTATTGGTTTTCATTAAATTTAGGTGAAGAATATATATATATATATATATATATATATTCCATTTGTGAAGTGAGTAGTTCCATTTACTTAATTTTGGTCATTTGTTAGATAGTAAATTTAGCATATCTTTAATGATGAAAACCATTACATTATTTTTTTGGTTTTTCTTAGATTTTAGTGGGAACGAAATTACCTATTTGTTTCAATTTGTTGATTCAAACAACAAACCACTCTTTTTCTTTTAACATCAATTTTGTATTTTTTTTATCTTCGATGTTTATTTGATAAAAAATTAAATTATGACTATAACACTTTCTTCCCATCAACAAATTCTCCATATTTTCATTTAACTACATTTTCAATAAACTTTTTAAGCTTGAGATATTACCTTGAAGATTTTTTTCAAGTGTAGAAATAATAGATATGGCATATTTTAAAGTGATTCATTTTATGAATTCATTCAGAAAGAGATATTTCAAAATGTTTATCATAAAATAGTAAATATTTATTAATATGAATATAGCATTAATGAATAGAAAAAAGAAATTTATAAATATATGTTGGGGTTATAAGTCATAAATTTTAAGAAAATGGCTAACTTATTATTATTATAGCATAACAACCTACAATTATTATGATATAATAGTTGTTTATAACTTTATGGAAATAATTGTAATATGTATATTGCATCATTCATTTATATAGATATCTCAATGCTATTGATGTACAACCACTAATTGTTGGTGAAATTTTGATCATTGTGAATTCCACCATATTCTCTATTCCTATCATGACTACACTCCACATGTGCTCCTATGAAGAATCCCCTAGCATGAGCCTCAAACCTTTCAACAATATGCTAACCCCATTTCATAGTACATCTCCTTCAATGTTGGACAAACCTCCATCAATTCTCTTACAAGTTTTTATAAAATGAAAGAACCTTGATAAGTGAAACTTCTTCCATGACAAACCCACACCCTCTTTTAAAGCATCCTCTTTCAAATCCCATATGGGCTCGCCAATGTGACCCTCTTGAATAATCCCTTTCTCCTCATAGCACAACTAGAAGTAGTTTATATTAATAGAAAACAAATTGAGAATATTCACTTCGAAACCATTTCATTTATTCAAGTTGGTATAAGGAATTGTTTTCAAGTGGATTTTATACTAAAACAAACAAAAAAAACCTATACCAATCTTCCATCTTTAATATATATTTATATAGTCGAAATGTTTCATTCTAAAAGGAAATTAATTATAGCCATTAAATTAAGCTCAAATTCACATCTATATATATATATATATTAACAGGAACGGTTGGAGTTGTATTATATTAAAAAGGCCGCCAAAATTCAAACAAATACAAGTGGCAGGGTGCAAGCATCTCTGCTGCTTCCAGAGAAGAAAATGTGTCTTTCTATGCCTGAGAGAGATGTAACCATTGTTCCAAATAAAATACAATTCTCCCATGTGAAGATGGCGATAAACATATTTAGCAGCAACACAAATTTGCAATTCATAAAAACCTAATGCTAGATGTGGGGTTGCCCTAGTTCTTCCTATTGAGCTTTTGGATTCTCCTTTGCCTGGTACGCCTCTGCTAATTGCCGATCTTGGTTCTCCTCTGCCCAATTACGATCTGAGAAACCTGGCGCTATAGGAACATGTTGGTCATTGTTGGTAGAAGAATGAAAATTCGACAGTAATCGAGATTCATTGGTGCCAAGAGAGTGTGTTGGCTGGTGGGGGTTTCCCAGGCGTTGAGTGACAGCTCCAATCTGTCTTGTGTTCCGATTGACCCCCCTTAGGACGATCACAATTCTTGATTGTGTCGAATTTCTTTTTGCTGCATTTGGGACTGTATCTCTGCCATGCTTTCGCGAATCCCCTGGTTTTCCCGTTGAATCTCGCGGTATTGTGTGCATGAGTGCTCTTCAATTCTCCTGCAATTTGTTTGCAGAGCTTGGAACTTCTCTCATAGTTCTTCGACGCTGCAAACTGGGTAGGATTATGGAGCTCTGGACCTTCGCCACATAGTGTAAGGGAGGTACTAGAGGATGAGAGGCAAGTGAGCACTGTGCATAAAGGAGCGGGGGCTGACTGAAGAGAGACTCAAAAGGAAGGGGGAAAGGAGAGCCAACCAAAGACGAGTGAAATGTAGAGCCAGACGAGGAAGTTGTGCGGGTTAAGCTGTATCCAAGGGGGAAGGATCAACAAACTTTTTTACGAGAGGGGAGCCATTGAAAGCCAAGAGCGGAGGTGATTTCACTCAGGGTCAGAGGACATAGTTGACATTGAAGGATGATGGCATATCGTCTGGAAGAGCAGACAAGGATCTTCAATTAAAAGGGTGCTCGAGT
>JZKD02S1847064.1:1034786-1045543 GCA_000966675.3 Picea glauca
AGCTTTTGCGAGTGCCGTCGATTGAGGCCTTTAAGCATGTAAATGGATGACTCACCAATCCCCGAGCTTGTAAGCACATCCTTATTGCGAGATGTAAGTATAATTAAGCTATCTGGATGAATGGTATCTTTAATTGGTGAAAATAATGCATCTAGTTGATCAATATGATCAACATCATCTAAAACTAAGAGAGCCCGGTGAGAGGATGAGAGATGCCTTTTCAGCTCCTCTATGCCTTCATCAACGCTGTTTATTTGTACATTAGATTGAGTCAAATCCTTAAGAAGGATACTCTGCAGGGAATGCAAAGACCTGGATCTGACATCAAATAAAAAGCAAAAACTATAGTAATTTGATCTCTCTGGGTTGGATCTATGGTTAATTGATCTCTCACGATTGAAAAATTCTTTAGCGAGGGTCGTTTTTCCAACCCCGCCAAGACCCACAATTCCCACAACTCGAGGTCTCCCGCTTTGCCGCTGCAACGACACTGTAGTTTCAACATCTTTTACTTTGTCGTCCAGGCCAGATGGATATTTAGCGACATTCAGAGGTGGCTTGAGAACTTTCTCCAACACTTGTTGGACGAGCTTATCGAGGAGCTGTCCCTCGTCACTGAATTTTACACAATAAAATCACTAATAAGGAAAGCCTACAAAAATAAAGTACACCTATAAATCCACCAAACTAAAAGGAAAAAATAGAAGGGAGAATAAAATGAACGCCTACAGAAATCATGTACGATATACCTATAAATCCAGCAAACTAAACGGAAATTATAAGACGGAGAATAAAATGAACGCCTACAGAAATCTTGTATCACATACCAAAAAATCCAGCAAACCGAAATTAAAGAACAAGCGGGAGAAATGGATTCGGTAGGAATAAAAGGAAGAAGTGGAAGCCCTTACCCGTTACATGCGTTGAGCTCAAAACCGCTTATTTGTGAAACAACAGAAAGGGCTTTCCTCCATTTTTCAATAGTGTCGGAATCATGTCGTGGCTTCCATTTATTGTTTTTAGGATCGAATGTTGTCTTCCTTTGGAGTGTGCGCAAGGCTCGAGCATAGACTCCATTTTCGCCCCGCGCACAGAGGAGGATGCGCAGGATGATAGTCAAGAGGACACAAGCGAGGAATCTCAAGAGGATGCTCAAGGGAATACACAGGAGGATGCTCAGGACGATACAGAGGAGGACGCTCAGGGCTGTATCATACACTCTATCTCCGCCCCGCGTCCACCGAAGATCTGAGGGTTGAACATTGTAGAAGACCGGGAGAATGGTTGAGCCCGACTCCAACATGAGTAGGAGTTCACTGAGACACCAATGTGAATTGGCATATCCTGGAGAAAAAATTACTACATTCACGGAGGCGGTTCGAATAGCACCTTTGATTTGAGGAGTAATGTTCTCCCCCTCTTGCAATTCTTGCTGGTCCAAAAATACTCTTAATCCATGTGCAATAAGGCGACGGTAGATGTGGCTCGCGAGGCCTTTCTTGACGTCAGGACCGCGGTGATTTATGAATACGTCATAGACATAACTGTTGGTATTGCTATGTGAGGAGGATGCGGAGGATGTAGCGTCACGAGCTGTTGTTAAGTTAAGGTGTGCCATGAGATACAGAATAACAAAGAAGATACAAGATGTTTTGCAGAGATTTGGAATGCGCGCTCAACCCAAATATTTTCGTCTGAATGATCTCACAAGCGCAAAGAACGTACCAGCTGCGTCTTTGGTACTTCGCCTGTGTATCGATAACTCAATAGTTAGCCAAACGATTGAAAACCACCCAGCAGCACTGATATGTGGTTGATTTCTAAATTTCTGATATAGTCAAAGAAATTTATTATCTATCGTTTATTATTCTGCCACCGGCATTATATATATATAATAATAATAATAATAATATAATTCTGTGTCGGTAATTATATATATAATAAGAATAATATATTTTTAATTTCATTGATGATAACGGCAGGCATTATATATATAATAATAATAGTAATATAATTCTGTGTTGTTCATTATATATATATAATAATAATAATAATAATATATTTTTAAGTTTATTGATGATAATTATAAGGACTATATATATTTTACTTTATTTTATTTTATTTTTCTGAATTTTAACTGTTTCTTTTTGAACTTATAATTTATTAAGAGAAAAGTCATATTCTTAACTATTAGATAAATTCAAAGATTTATATAATCAAATTCTATTAATTTTTTTATTAATTATTATGAATTTTCAAATTTTTTTATAATGTTTTATAATAAAAACATACCGATATTATAGTAAAAACATATTTTTTTTATAATAAAAACATACCGATATTACGAATAGCGTTGTTTAACGGTTCTAGGTTTCGTTTTTATTGGAATTAAATTTGTATGAAATCATAATATTTTGTTTTTTAAATTGTTTTTAATGTAGAAATATATTTAGTCTAAAAAAAACCTATGAAACACTTTAATTATATAGAAATAATTATTCATATTTTCCGATCCAATAATTACTTGTCCTAAAAATATAAAAAAAACCAAAACTCAAAAATTTTAACCTAAAACTTATAAATATAATAAAAAAGTTTAATATAAAAATTAGTTTTTAAATTATTATTTAAATAAAAATAATAAAATCACAATCAGCCAAACTAAACAAGAAAAAATTGCCAAAATCTTTTTAGATGTGATAAATTTTATATAATGTTAAATTGATTTATCTCACATACAAATAATTTAAAAATAAAAATATTTTACCATCTCCAATTATCCAAATTAAAATATGCAGCATAGATTTATTTTGTATGGTAGAAGAGCTTTAGGCCGTAATAAATATTCTAATGTTAAGAAATAAAATAACTGAGATTCAACCCATCGATACAAACTTTTAACATTTTGTTTAACCGAATGGCAATCACTCACACTTAAAAAATTCAGAAATCACTGAAATTCAACCCATACAAACTTAAGTTTGACATTTTGTTTCACCGAACTCCAACTACTCACACCTTTAAAAAAGACTCACACGTTAAAATCGAACTATTGGTAAGATACTCTGTTGTTTTCGATGAGAACGAAAGAATCTAAAATTGTCCATACATAGTGCATGGGACTAAGCTTTTGTCTGTCAGAATAAGGCTAATTTGCCATGGAACTGACTCTATGGCCTTTAATCCAATGGGAGAAATCAACAAAATTCAGAAATCACTGAAATTCAACCCATACAAACTTAAGTTTGACATTTTGTTTCACCGAACTCCAACTACTCACACCTTTAAAAAAGACTCACACTTTAAAAGTTCAGAGATAACTGAAATTCAATCCACACAAACTTACGTTTAACATTTTGTTTCACCGAATTCCAACCACTCACACCTTTAGAAAAGACTAAGAAATTCAACCAATCAATTCAAACTTAACCCCTCACACCTTTAAAAACGACTTAGAAATAACTGAAATTCAACCAAGCAATACCAACTTCTCACATTTTGTTTCACCGAATTCCAACCACTTACACCTTTAAAAAATCTCTAGTTTTAGGTGCGCCTCAAGTTTACTCAGTGTGATGAGGTATAGTGCTGTAAGTTGGTACATGGTGATGATGTATAGTGCTCTAAGTTGGTACGTGGTTAATACAAATAAGTGGAAGTTGCTATGCAACTAGTCCTTGCTTTAGCGATAACAAAGAAAGAAAAGTCAACGAAAATGTTCATAAGCCACTTAAATGGAAAATTAGAAATTATTGCAAGTTCATCACAGTAGAGCCTCCATCATCTCATACATGTTGGAAATATTAATTACAACTAGTGAGCTTCATGATTACATTGACTCTGTCTGTCACAGAAAACAAATTCATTTAGTTTATTAGACATGGCAAGGAGAAGTGTTAGTATGAGTTTATTTAACGAGTCGATCTTTATATTTCTCGAGCTCTGTTATGTAGATGAGAGCAAGTCGAATTTTTTTGTCGTCTTAATTGTTTGAGTCAATTTTACTTCTACATGAAGTTTTAGTTTTAGTCTATATATGTCTGACTATATAGGTAGTCGACACACAGACAAAAAGAATAGAGTTGATAGTTAGATAGCAACAACCGTTGTGTGAAGGTAGTCGAAAGAATTCTGAGAGAAAAACTTTGGTTTTGTAAAGTTGCAGAAGCTGTTGGAGTTGAAGCTCGACATAGCTTGTATTTTGCAATAACGCACAACACTCAGGTTCATAATATATTAAGTTTTTTGTGTTGATGTATTTCTTCATTATGTTTGTAAGTTTATGTGTTAAAGAGTAGCACTATGTGAAGAAATTGTTTTATTAAGTATTATTATCATTGTGCGCAGTAAATCGTGCAGTCTGTAATCTGTGTGGTAATTCCTGAGAGTTCAATGATTAAGTGATCCAGGTGGATATTGGTGGCCATCCACCTATTCCAACCGGCTCCTCCTATTTGTTTTTGTTTGGCACGTTCTTCTGTACTTCTTTGTAATTGTGGGTTCTACACTTCTAGGGCTGTCTGAAGCCCCACACATCCTTCAAGTGGATACGAGTGGTCGCTTGCCTAATCCAATTGGCTTAGTTTGTATGTTTTCATGTCATCACATCTTGTTGTACTTTTGGGGCTGTTTTGGGGCCCTAAACATTGTTTTTTGGCTCGCCACAGTCAAACTGTAGACGGAGTCAGAGTTTGACGTCGAAGATGGCTCGCAGGCCGAAGAAGGCACAATTGTCGAATTAGGCTCGCAGGCCAAGAGATTTTCATCAATAATAATAATTTCATTACAATGTGGTTGAAGAAGTCTATAACCTTTGACATCTTCAGAATAACCAACAAATATACACTTCTCACTTTTAGGCTGTAATGCTTTCCTTTTCTCATCAGGAATGTGAGCCCATGTTATGCTGCCAAATACACGGAAGTGACTTACATCTGGTTTAATTTTAGTCCAAGCTTCTTCCGGTGTTATATTTTTAAGAGCCTTTGTGGCAGTGCGACTAACTATGTAATTTGCATAGTTGATTGCTTTTGCCCAATACTTTAGACTTAATCCCTTAGACTGGATCATAGAATTAGCCATTTCTTTTAATGTGCGGTTATTTATCTCAACAACACCATTTTGTTGTGGTGTATATGGAACAATGTGTTGCATTTGGATACCCTGTGTAGTGCAGTAACTTGTAAAATTATTGTTCACATATTCATCTCCATTATCTGTTCTTAACTTTTGAATTTGATGTCCAAATTGTTTTTCTACAAGGGACTTGTAGGCCAAAAAATTGTCAAAAACTTTTCTCTTAAGTTTTAAGAAGTAAACCCAAGTGCGTCTGGAAAAATCATCAATGAAAGTTAAGAAATACTTTCACCCAGAAAAAAAGGAGAAGAAAGTGGACCACACAAATCACTGTGAACAAGATGCAAAGGGCCTGAGGCATGCCAAGAGGCACGTTTTTCAAAACTATCCCGATGATGTTTGTCGATAACACAACCGACACAAACACCATCTCTGCATGCAACAAGAGGAAGAACAATCACCATCTTTTGATTACATAGTTGCTACAATGAGCGATAGTTTAGATGACCAAACCGCTCATGCAAAAGTTTGCTCAAGTCATCGCTATGAGCAACAAAAAATGATGAAAAAGATGATGACCCAAAGTTGTCAAACTTGTACAACTTGGTAATATCATCAACAATTTGAGTTTCAAGAACATGCTTAGGATATTTTAGATCTTTGATTACAACTTGTTGAGGTGAAAACTCTATGGTTTTACCTTCACCTGAATGAGTGATTTGATATACTGATAGAATGTTACAAGAAAGACTTGGAACACATAATACATCATTGAAATGACCATTATCTACTTGAACTGTTCCAGATCCTACAACACTAAGAGATCTATCATCACCAACAAATATTTTCTTGGTGTTACATTCATTTAGAGCAGAAAATATGTATTTATCCTTATCCATATGATAAGATGCTCCTGAATCAATAATCCACTCATAAGAAGAAGAAGTAGAACTTGTACTGAAGGAGAAACCAGAAGAAGAAAGTGCATGTCCATGAGAAGGAGAAGAAGTAGAATCAATACTGATGTTGTGCTTCTTCATCGTTTCTTCTAAAGATGTCATCTTCTTGAAACATTTGGACTCATCATGACCATCTTTATCACAAAAGTTGCAATGTCTGTTAGTCTTCTTATTTTTATATTTCGCTCCTTTGTCACCATTAGGAGTTGAAGCTGTCTAAGCAGGTTTGGGACCCATATGTTGTTTGTTGTTGTAGAGAGGATGTTGCTTCTTGGGATACTTGGGTTTATCTTTCTGTTGGGAAACCAAGGCTTTGTTGGAGGTACTTGCAGTGATGATCACTCAAAGTTGTACAAGCTTATCTTCCTCTCTAATCAAAGCAACAAAAACTGACTCAAGAGTGGGTTTTGGATAAGCTTTCCCTAGATCCTCTCTCATGGCATAAAAGGTAGATACAAACACAAAATATGCACTACCTAGATTAGAAAGAATAAGATAGATGCAATGCTCTTCCTCCATTTGTATCTCATATTCTTCACATAAAATTATGAGTGTTTTAAACTTAGATAAATAGTCTCCAATGCAAGAAAAATCACTTGGAATTAAGGTCAGTACTTGATTTTCTAACTGGTGTGCTCGAATAATATTGAGTTTACCAAACACAGATTCAATCTTTTCCCAAGCTTCATTGGGGTTATAAATTTCTTTAAGGTGGAACCTTAAATCAGTAGAGATGGACATTCTGATTAGTCCACGTGCTTCATCACTCCTATTAGCCCATTTGAATTTCTTATCATCATCAGTGGGTGCTTTTTCCTTTCCCAAGGTAATTCGGTACAAGCCTTTACTTCTTAATAAATCTTCCATATGAGATTTCCATTGGAAGTAGTTGGTGCTGGTAAGCAAGAGATTACTTGTAGAATCCATATTAAATATGAAGATAAAATGGAGTTAAAAACTGAAACTGATGATCTGGATGAAAATATCTTGAAAAGTTATGCGGTTTTAAAAAAACCAGCATTGAAAACAGACTTCGGATGTGAGAGTTATGCCCTTTTAAAAAAATGCATAAATGGTAACCGAAGGACCACGTGACAGTGCAACTCGTTTATGAAGTGACCTACTTTTATAAAGAAAAGTGGGGATCACTTTTACAATGAAGTTACTTTATAAAAGAAAAGCTGCATGCAAAATAAATAACTCTAAAATAAAATATTAAAGCTACTTATAGTGATTCACTTTTATACTTGAAGTGAAATACACTTTACAATTTGAGCAAGAATTTTTTCAAAAAAAGTAACAAAAGAGAGACTTGAACTCAAGACCTCTTACTTAATAAGACAACTTTTAACGAAATGGTCTAGCAAAACATATTGTATTTTTTAGGAAGAAGATTGGTGTTGTTGTTGTTGTTGTTGAAGATGGAATTGGAGAGCGTGCTTAAAAAAAAAAATATTTTAACACAAGAAAAAAATTCCGCTTCTGGATGACAACAAGGGTTAGATCTCGGTTAGCTTACCCGAAAGATGCACCTTTTCCTATCTATTTCTAATTTCCTGAGATCGCACAAGGTGTGGAGAAAAGAGCATACGTAGATTTAAAAGAGTAGCAACCCGGAAATAAATAATACAAAACCGAAATAAAACCAAAATAATACTCTGCAAAAATTAAAATATGCGTATTCAAGCTTTATACCTTCGCATCTGACTGTAATGGTCGTATCTTGGGAAAATGAAAACATTTTTGAGTGAAACAAAAAGTGTTCCTAAATGAAATGAATGCTCAAGATGCAATTTAACATTCCTCTCAGCTCATAAATGTACGAAAATGACAGAAAAAAAAGATGAGGCAACTCAGATTCATGATCTCGATCTACAACAGGAGCAGGTCTTCAAACAGGCTCTGATACCATGTTCGACAACATAGGTATTCCAATAGAGGACGAACACCTTCAGTAACCACTCACATAACCAGATCAAATATCAACACACCAATGTTTTCTCGTGGTAAAACCCCTACGGGGAACATCCACAGCTCCAACCAATGCGACCACCTTGAGCAGTGTCTTAATGCAAAAGAAAAAGATTACATAGATAGTTTATAAGAGATTTTCTCACAATCGATCATCGGAAAATGACCCTCCATTCTCTTTAAATAGAGATCATGGACCAATCGGGTTTTAAGCCACATATCAATGGCCATTAAGATCGAGGAGAGTATGAACCGTCAGATCACTCTATGTCGGGAACATATTGTGACCGTCAAATTTCCTAACTACAAATGCATACTAATGCATACTAAATAAACACACTTTTACCTAACGACACATTAGACCAAGTATATCTTAAATAACTCCTATGTGTCTAAATATCCTAACATCACATTCCTAAAATGAAGGTCGTATGCAAAAGTTATGGCCCTAGGAAGTTGAGGTACCAAATTACATCAACTTACACATAGGGCCCACATGAATTTTGGTGTTTCACCTTCTAGGGTTAGGTTTTTGGATGTATAGGGTTTTGGAATTCATGAGTAATATCAAAAAGTCCCATGGAGCCTCATTGTAATCCATTCTTCTCAGCCAGATGTGTGTAGTAGCCACATCTCTTCTCAAAGATAACTACCACCATTTGAGCAAGTTTTCATTTCTACAGTTTTACATTTTCAGTCTATTTCAATATTTAATAGAAGATATTGTTCATTGGATGTTTGTGTTATTTTCCATATCTTTGTGTTTATTGTATTCCATATGTTAATTAGTTTGTTCCGCTCCTAAATCCGGATCAGTGGTATCAGAGTGGTCTGCTCTTCATTTATTTTTTTTCGTGCATGTGCCCGACAAGATATGGGTACAGGAAGTTGGGACTTGAACTAATCGATACATTACCAGATCGGTCACGCCGAACCCGACAACAACCCATGGGGGACGAAAAGAAAGATGATGGATCAAGAGATCCTATTAAAGTTTTGCTTGAGGAATCCCTCGCGTGACAATGGAATGAAATGATGGACAACTTCGTGTAGATCCTTCGACAACTTCCCATAGGATAAGCATCTTGATCAAGCGGCCATGCAACCCCCTTCAAGGTAAAAATAAATTTTGAGATTCCATTATTTGAAGGACTGATAGATGAGGATTCTATAGATAAATGGTTGAGTATGCTCAAAGGATATTTTTCATTCCACCAATTTTCCAATAGGAAAAATATCACTTTTTCACTCCTCAAGTTCATTCCCCATGTTAAAGACTAGTGGGATACTTACTCTGAGCAAAGGGCCATGGAGGAATCTACAATGTTTGTGATGGCCCCTACATAGGATTCCTTCTCGGAGGCCATTAAAAAATAGTACTACCATGTTGGAAGCTACGAGTACTAGTACACCAGATGGACCACCCTACGTCAATAAACGGACCAGACAACACCATATTTCACTAATATTTTCCATACCCTATGCACTAAATTGGGTATCAAAGACTCTAAGTGTCATCCAATTCTCAAAAACCACATATGTTTGCATAGATACATTCAAAGAGAAATGGAGTTCTTGGACATCGCCTCTTTGGGCACGGCTTATAAATACGTTGTCAAGATCGAGCAAAAATTTAAGCAGAAACGAAGATAGTTTGGATCTGCAAACCCCTTACAACTGAAGCAGGGAAAAGGAAGCCCCAACCCACACAACAAGGGACCAAGTCTAGATGGTCACCCTTAGGACAACTAGTCCAAGCCGCAACACAAGAAGGGAAATGAGAAGACAAAGAAGTACAAGGGGAAATTGTGTGAGTACCATAAAAGTCCTTGGCAAAACACCGAAGAATGTCACTCCAAGCAGTCCCTCGTGGTTGAGCTGAAGGATTTCGAGTCATAGGCTAATTCTGATTCCGAGTCAAATCCTGAAGGAGGGAAGCAAATTATCGATGTTGAACCTAGTGCCACTTTCGCTACCAAAAAAGTCTTGCCAAGCGAACTAGAAGAACCAGAGAAAGGGGAATGCATGTTCCACTTTTAAATGTGGGTCAAGGGGGCTCCGATTCATTTCATTGTCAACCATAGTAGTCAGAAAAACCTGATTTCTTCAAAGGTCATCAAGTGGTTGGACCTGCCAATGACACCGCACCCGCAACCCTACACCATCAGCTGGCTTCGCCAAGGAAGAGATCTTTGTGTTAGCCAACAATGTCGTCTACCCTACGCCATCAAGCCTTTCAAAGATGAGGTATTGTGTGATATTTCTCCCCTTGAAGTTTGTGATGTTCTTTTAGAACAACCATATTTGTGGAAGCGTCATGTTGTGTATGAGTTTAGACCCCACAATGTTATTATTACTTTGGGAATAAAATTTTACAGGATCCCATAGGTAGCGCCACCTACTTCTATTTCTTTAATCTCTGTTAAGAAATGAAGTAAGGTAATTTTACAGACCGGGAAGTTCATCTTCTTTTTGATTCATGATCACATTAAGCAGAAAGTCACCACCACATCTGTGGCCTCTACACATCGCCTCTCTTTGCAGCAGAAGCAAGTGGATAGGATCGTGGAAGAATACAGAGATATATTCTCTTCACCTATAGAGGTATTGACACAATCATGGATGATTTTAGGGGTTAAATTTCTCTCATGGGCTAATTTTCCATGGTTTTTCCAAAAACAAGATTCACTATTTTAAAAATGATTCGCCCAAATTCTATAGGATAAAATTATTTTACCTTAAAAATCGCCA
>JZKD02S1847064.1:1074616-1109265 GCA_000966675.3 Picea glauca
CCACTACAGTTCATGCAGACACAAGGAAAATTGCAGAATGATCGCCATCAAAAGTGGTCCACATACTTGCAACAATTCCACCTCAACATCAAGTATAAAACATGAAGCACCAATCCCGTCGTTGATTTCCTCAGTAGACCACCAATCGTGACACTCACCATGGTGCTAGACTCCTGCGGCCATCAAACCTCTAAATGGCCCCAACTCTATGAGACAGACCTGGACTTTTCCACCACCTACCAAATGTTGGGTGCAAACACAGTTGTCGATAATTTCCATCTTCAGGATGGGTTGTTGTGTTGTTTGGGCCATATCTTTGTTCCTTCAAGTGAGTGAGAGAAGATGATCTGGGAATACCACTAAAGTCGGGTGGCAGGACACTTCGACATTGAAAAGACAATGATGATGCTACAGAAACATTTCTATTGGCCAAAACTTCGAAATGAGGTTAGCAAGTATATCAGGTCATACAATGTCTACGTTATTTCCAAACCGACCACTAAGAAATAGGGAATGTAAACCCCTCTTCCTACTCTTGACAGGCCATGGGAATCCATCTCAATGGAATACATGTCGGGCCTCCCATCCACCAAGCAGGGAAATGACTGTGTTTTTGTGGTTGTTGGTCACTTTTCTAAGATGGCAATTCTGGTTGCCTGCAAGAAGAACATCATAGAAGAGGCCACTGCCAAGATCTTCTTTGAATGAGTCTGGATACATTTTGGAATCCCACAAACCATTGTCTTAGATCGGGACAGTCGATTTCTCAACACATTCTGGTTGAGCCTTTGGTCACTGCTAGACACCAAGCTCACCAAATCCACGACCTTCCACTCTTAGACATATGGGAAAACCGAGGTCGTCAATCGAATGATTGTGCATATCCTTCCCATGTATAATTAAAATCACCCTCTCACATGGGAGGAGAGCCTTCCCTATGTCCAACATAGCTACAACCGAGCCCTTCATAGCTCAACCGACCACAACCCCTTTCAGGTGGGGTTGGGATTCCAACCATTGGGTCCCATAGATGTTTCACTTCCCCTTATAGTCACCTTGAAAGACTCATCTCCTGCTCCAAATGAAGCTCACAAAGCCACCCGGTTCATTGAGCAAATCCAAAAAATTCGCCAACAGGTTCAGGATATCCTACAAAAGTCCAATTATAAGTACAAGCAGCGCCATGATCAACATCGAGTGCCACATAAGCTTCAGGTGGGCAACAAATTTTGGTTGCACTTGTAAAAAGAACGCCTTGCAGTACCCCATCAGAAGCTTCGAACACTCCATTATGGGCCATACACCATCATGACGGCCACGGGGAATAATTCTTTTGAGCTCAATATTCCTCCTTTCCTTGGCCTACATCCAGTGTTCAACGTGGATCTCCTTCGCCCTTATTTACCACCATTATTGGACACCTCAGATGTAGCAGAGAAAATGAAACCAACAAAGCTCAACCTCGCCTGCATACAACATGCATCAAAATATTAGATTGTGGACACATAGATCAAAGGCACTTGATAGCAAAGGATCCATCTTTATCGAGTCGTCAAAGTAGGGCAACTCCTGCACCAAGGCAAGTGGCTCACCTAGGGACAAATTTAACATAAATTTCCTCATCTAATGGGGGAACTCAACACAATGGAGAACATTGATTCCTAAGGATGGAGAATTGATCCAAGTGGATATCGGTGGCCACCCACCTCTTTGAATTGGCTCAAAAAAATTTCTGACAATTTTGACAATTTACGATTTTTAGCAGTGTTAACTTCTGGGGCCATTTTGAGGGCCTAAATGAAGGTTTTTCGGGATATATCTTATCAATGATAGGAAAATTCATTATTGAGCCCCCAAAATGAATCTCCTTGATGATACCTTTCCAATGGGCTATCATACGCCTACAACAAAGATCGTATGCAAAAGTTACGACCCCAGGAAGTTGATGTACTAACTTACCCAAACGAGGCCCACATGACTTTTGGCACTTCATCTCCTAGGGTTAGGTTTTTGGATGTATAGGATTTTTGGCATTCCTGTTTATTGTAAAAATGCGTTCATATCTTCATTGTAATCATCTTCTTGTGAATGAGCACAACCGTCACATCTCTTCTTAGAGATAAGCTGCCACCATTCCAGCAAGCTTGTTTCCGCTGCATTTTATAGTTTCAACTTATTTTCTTATTGAAGAGAAAACGAGTTTTACTGTATCTCTGTTGTTTTGTGTTAAGAACCTGTTAATAATTTGTAGTCATTTCATTCTTCTCATAAAATCCGTATCAGTGGTATCTGAGCTGTCTTTTCCTTGTCATCTTAATGCATGTCCCCAACGAGGTCGGAGTACAAAGAATTGGGTCTCGAGCTTGTTTCTCTTGAGGAAAAAAGCTCTTGCACACCCAAGCGACCTCTCATGGAAGGAGAAAATAAAGATGATGGGACAGGAGATCCTTTCAAACTGTTGATTGAGGAAGCCCTCGTGCAACAAAGGAACGAGATGATGGATAGTTTCTTGCAAATCCTTCGACGACTACCAACAGGCGACACATCTTATTCGAGCGGAGGAACCAACCCCTTTAAGGTACAAATAAACTTTGATATTCCTATATTTGAAGGTTAGATAGAGGAAGATGTTGTAGACAAGTGGTTGAATCTACTAGAAAGGTATTTTTCTATCCATAACTTTTCGAATAGAGAAAATATTACTTTTGCGCTCCTCAAAGCCATTCCCCATGTCAAAGATTGGTGGGAAACTTTCTATGAGAAAAAGGAAACAGAGGAACCCTCACTATTTATAGTCATGGCCACTTGGGATTCCTTCAGGGATGCTATTAAGGAACAATAATACCTTGTTGGAAGTTATGACGACTTGTATACCAAATGGACCACACTACGGCAAGAAAGAGACCAAGCAATGCCATATTTCATGAATATCTTTCATACCTTGAGAACCAAGATGGGTATCACAGATTCAGAGAGAAATCTGGTGCTCAAGTATCGCGGTGCTATGCATAGATACATCCAGACTGAAATGGAATTTTTGGACATCTCATCCTTTGGCGTGGCCTACCGATATGCCGTCAAAATAAAGTAGAAGCTCAAACAAAAGATGTAGCAATTTGGGCCTGGGAACACCTCACAACAAAAGCCAGGAAAGGGAAGACCCAACCCACTGAACAAAGGACAGAGAAAATATGGATAGTATCAGGACAACCAGTCTAGGCTGCAAGCAAAGAAAGACACCGGAAAGACAAAGAAAGATACCAGGAAGTGGTATGGAATACATAAGAGCCCTTGGCATAACACTGTTGAGTGCCACTCAAAGAAGTCACTGGTGGTCGAAGTGAAAGCCTTTGAATTAGATGCAAGTTCAGAATCTGAGCCAGAAACAGAAAGGGGAAGACGGATCATTGATGCGGAACATCCGGGGGCACATCCATCCCATCTCAGCACCTTGCAGGATCCCAATCATGCTAGTCCAGAAGACAGATGTAACCTAGTGAGTCTGCATTGATTATCGGGCTCTGAATAAAATCACAGTCAGAAACAGGTACCCGATTCCCAGAATCGACGACCTCCTTGATCAACTCACGAGGGCCAAATACTTCATTAATATTGATCTAAATTCTAGCTACCACCAGGTCCCGATAGAACATACAGATTTATGGAAAACCACCTTCAAGTCAAAGGAAGGCCTTTTTGAATGGTTGGTCATCCCCTTTGGTTTGACAAATGCTCCATCCACTTTCATGAGGATGATGGATGATATCCTGGGACCATTCACCAATAGTTTTGTAGTGGTGTATCTGGATGACATTCTCATTTACAACAAGACTTGGACCTAACATTTGCTGCATATTCAACAGGTTTTTTACACCCTACGGAAGCACAAGCTATATTCCAACCTGGAAAAAATTTCCTTCGGTATCGACAAGGTCCATTACCTGGGCTACATAATTTATCATCATGGAATACATGTGGATCCAACCAAGATCCAAGTCATCTATGATTGACCAACCCCAACCACATTCAATGAGCTTCGGAGCTTCTTTGGCCTTGCCAATTTCTATCACAGGTTTGTGTTGGGATTCTCCCATATTGCATGGGCCCTTATCCAAATAACCAGGGGTGGTGGTAAGGCGAAATTTGTGTGGGGCCGGTCCCAACAACAAGCGTTTGATGATTTGAAGCAATTCTTGTGCTCAGCCCCAGTAATTTCACTACCAGACCTGCAACAACCCTTTTATATCGAGACAAATGCTTCAGACTATGTGGTGGGTGTTTTTCTCACTCAGCACGACCACCCCGTGGCCTATCATAGTGAGACACTATTATATGTTGTTCATAAGTACCCTACTTACGACAAAGAAATGTACTCCATTGTTAAAGCCTTACGCTAGTGGAGAAATTACATTCTTGGGAATGAGACAATCATCCACACTGATCATAAGCCACTGCAGTTCATGCAGACGCAAGGAAAATTGCAGAATGATCGCCACCAAAAGTGGTCCACATACTTGCAGCAATTCCACCTCAACATCAAGTATAAAACATGAAGCACCAATCACATCGTTGATTGCCTCAGCAGACTGCCAGTCATGGCACTCACCACGGTGCTAGACTCCTGTGGCCATGAGACCTCTGGGTGGCCCCAACGCCATGAGATAGACCCGAACTTCTCCACCACCTACCAAATGTTGGGTGCAAACACAATTGTTGATAATTTCCATCTTTAGGATGGGTTGTTGTGTTGTCTAGGACATATATGTGTTCCATCAAGTGAGCAAGCAAATATGATCTAGGAATCCAACTATAGTCGGGTGGCAAGACACTTTGGCATCGAAAAGATAGTGGCGATGCTATAGAAACATTTATTTTGGCCAAAACTTCAACAGGAGATTAGCAATAATATTAGGTCCTGCACTGCCTGCACTATTTCCAAACCAACCACTAAGAAATAGGGCCTGTACACCCCTCTTCCAATGCCTGACAGACCATGGGAATCCATCTTAATGGAATACATGTTGGGCCTCCCATCCACCAATGGGAGAAATAACTGTGTTTTTGTGGTTTTTGATCACTTTTCTAACATGGCGATTCTGGTTTTCTGCAAGAAGAGCATCATAGTAGAGAGAACTACCAAGCTCTTCTTTGAATGAGTCTGGGTACATTTTGGAATCCCACAAACCATTGTCTCATATTGGGACAATCCGTTTCTCATCACATTCTGGTCAAGCCTCTGGTCACTGCTGGACACCAAGCTCACCAAATCCATGACCTTCCACCCCCAGGCAGATGGCCAAACAAAGGTCATCAATCGAATGATTGTGCATATCCTTCGAATGTATAATTAAAAGCACCCTCACACATGGAATGAGAGCCTTCCCTATGTCCAACATAGCTACAACTGAGCCCTACATATCTCAAATGACGACAACTGCTTTCAGGTGGGGTTGGGATTCCAACCATTGGGTCCCATTGATGTTGCACTTCCCCTTGTGGTCACCTCGACCAACTCATATCCTACTCCAACTGAAGCTAACAAAGCCACCCGGTTCATTGAGAGGATCTATCACATCCGCCAACTAGTTCAGGATATCCTACAGACATCCAATGACAAGTACAAGCAGTGCCATGACCAACATCGAGTGCCACATAAGTTTCGGGTGGCTGACAAAGCTTGGTTGCACTTGCAGAAAGAACGCCTTACAGGACTCCATCAAAATCTTCGGCCATTCCGTTATGGGTCGTACACCATCACCAAGTCCATTGGGGATAATTCTCTTGAGCTCAACATTCCTCCTTTCCTTGGCCTACACCCAGTGTTCAACGTGGATCTCCTTCACCCTTATTTCCCACTATTATTGGACACCTCAGATGTAGCAGAGCAGCTAACACCAATAGAGTTCAACATTAACTGCATACAACAAAAATCCGACGATCAAATTGTGGACACATAGATCAAGGGCACTTGACAACAAAGGATCCAGCTTGATTGAGTCGTCAAAGCAGGGCAACTCCTGCACCAAGGCAAGTGGCTCACCTGGGGCCAAATTCAACAGAAATTTCCTCATCTGATGGGGGAAATCAACGCAATGGAGACCATTGATTTCTAAGGAGGGAGGATTGATCCAGGTGGATATCAATTTCCACCCACCTCTTCCAACTAGCTCAAAACAATTTTCTGACAATTTTGACAATTTACTATTTTTAGCAGTTTTAACTTCCGGGGCCACTTTGAAGGCCTAAGTGAAGGTTTTTTGGGATTGACCTTCTCAATAATATCCTAATGCATGATTAAGCCCCAAAAATAAATCTACTCGATGATACCTTTCCAATGGGCTATCATATGCATAAAACAGAGATCGTATAAAAAAGTTACGACGTCGAGAAGTTGATGTACTAACTTACCCAAACGAGGCCCACATGACTTTTGGCGCTTCATCTCCTAGGGTTAGGTTTGTGGATGTCTAGGGTTTTTGGAATTCCTGTTTATTGTAAAAATGCATTCAAAGCCTCATTGTAATCGTCTTCTTGCGAATGAGTGCAACCATCACATATTTTCTCAGAGATAAGCCGCCACCATTCCATCAAGCTTGTTTCTGCTCCATTTTACAGTTTCAGCTTATTTCCTTATTGAATAGAAAACTAATTTTATTGTATCTATGTTATTTTGTGTTAAGCACCTATTAATAATCTATAGTCATTTCGTTCTGCGCATAAAATTCGCACACAAAGGAATGAGATGATGTTTAGTTTTGCCCAAATCCTTTGATGACTACCAATAGGCGACGCATCTTCTTCGAACAGAGGCACCACCCCCTTCAAGGTACAAATAAACTTCGATATTCCTATATTTGAAGGTCAGATAGACACAGATGTTGTAGACAAGTGGTTGAATCTACTAGAAGGGTAATTTTCTGTCCATAACTTTTCGAATAGAGAAAAGATTACTTTTGCGCTCCTCAAAGCCGTTCCCCGCGTCAAAGATTAGTGGGAAACTTTTTGTGAGCAAAAGGAAACAGAGGAACCCTCACTATTTACAGTCACGACCACTTGGTATTCCTTCAGGGATGTTATTAAGGAACAATACTACCTTGTCAGAAGTTATGACGACTTATATACCAAATGCACCAGACTGCGGCAAGAAAGAGACCAAGCAGTGCCATATTTCACAAATATATTTCATACCTTACGTACCAAGCTAGGTATCAAAGATTCAAAGAAACATCTAGTGCTCAAGTATCGCGACACTCTGCATAGATGCATCAAACTTGAAATGGAATTTTTTGAAATCCCATCCTTGGGCACGACCTACTGATATGCCGTCAAAATCAAGCAGAAGCTCAAACAAAAGACACGGTAATTTGGGCCTGGGAACCCCTCACAACAGAAGCCAAAAAAGGGTGGCCCCAACCCATAGAGAAAAGGACAGAGCAAATATGGACAATATTAGGACAACTATTCCAAGCCGCAAGCAAAGAAGGATACCAGAAAGACAAAGAAAGATACCGGGAAGTGGTGCGACTTCCATAAGAGCCCTTGGCATAACATTGTTGACTGTCACTCAAAGCAGTCGCTGGTGGGAGAAGTGAAAGTCTTTGAATCAGATGCGGGTTCAGACTATGAGATGAAACTAGAAAGGGGAAGAGAAATCATTTCTGTAGAAACCAGTTCCAACATTGCTACGACCAAGATCTAGCCTAGTGAACCAGATGAGCCAGAAGAAGGAGAACGCCTCTTCCATTCATAGATGTGGGTAAAAGGTACCCTTCTACACTTCATCTTGGATAGCGGTATCCAGAAGAGCCTCATCTCAGTAGAGTTCTTCAAGTGGCTGGCCCTGCCAACAACACCATACCCACAACCCTACACCATTGGATGCCTCTGCCAAGGAAGCAATCTCCGCGTTAGCCAACAGTGTCGAATGTTGTACAACATCAAGCCCTTCAAAGACGAGGTATTATGTGATGTTGATCCTCTCAAAGTTTTTGATGTTCTTTTGGGCCAACCTTATTTATGGAAACTTCATGTTGTATACGAGTCTAGGCCTCGTAGTGTTATTATTACTTTGAACAGGAAATTGTACAGGATACCTGAGGCAGTCCCACCTAGTGTTATTTCCTTGATATCTGATAAGAAATGTAGGAAGATCATCTCTTAGATGGGGAAGTTTGTTTTCTTCATGATTCACTCTCAGAATAAGAGAAATATCACAACCACATCCAGGGTCTCTGCGGCCAACCTCTCCACACAGTAGAAGCAAGTAGATAAGGTCATGTAAGAATACTCAGATATCTTCTCCTCACCTACCGGGGTACCTCTGCATTGCTAGGGCAAGCACCCCATCGATCTAAACCCCGATGCATTGCTGCCCAATGGGCTAGTCTATCGTCGCTCTCTGTTAGAGAATGAGGAGATTAAGTGACAGATCCAATAACTGCTCCACAAGGGGCACATTCATCCCATGTCATCACCTTGCGAGATCCCAATCGTGTTGGTACAAAAGAAAGATGGAACCTGAAAACTCTACATTGATTACTGGGCTCTGAATAAAATTGCAGTCAGAAATCGGTAACCAATTCCCTGAATCGAAGACCTCCTTGATCAACTCACGGGGGCCAAATACTTCAGTGAGATTGATCTGAAGTTTGGCTACCACCAGGTCCCGATAGAACAAACATATGTATGGAAAAGCACCTTCAAGTTAAAGGAAGGCCTTTTTGAGTGGTTGGTCATGCCCTTTGATTTGAAAAATGTTTATACCACTTTCATGATGATGATGGAAGATATCCTGTGACAATTCACCAATAATTTTGTAGTGGTGTATCTGGATGACATTCTCATTTACAGTAGGACTTGGGCCAAACATTTGCAACATATTTAGCAGGTTCTGCACACCCTGCGGCAGCAAAAGCTATATGCCAACCTGGAAAAATGCTCCTTCGGCATGGACAGGGTCCATTACTTGGGCTACATAATTGATGAGCATGATGCACATGTGGATCCAGCAAATATCCAAGTCATCCGTGACTATCCAACTCCAAGAACACTCACTGAGCTTCAGAGTTTCTTGGGCCTTGCCAATTTCTACTGCAGGTTTGTGTTGGGATTCTCCCATATTGCATGGGCCCTTAGCCAAATAACCAAGGGTGGTGGTAAGGAGAAATTTGTGTGGCACCGGGCCCAACAACAAGTGTTCGACGATTTGAAGCAGCACTTGTTCTCAGCTCCAATACTTTCACTACCAGACCTACAACATCCCTTTGAGATCAAGACAGATGCTTTAGATTGTGCGGTGGGCGTCATTCTCACTTAGCATGACCACCCCATGTCCTATCATAGTGAGAAACTGTCAGATGTTGTCCATAAGTACCCTACTTATGACAAATAAATGTACTCCATTGTTCAAGCCTGATGCCAGTGGAGACATTACATTCTTGGGAATGAGACAATCATCCACACTGATCATAATCCACTGCAGTTCATGCAGACACAAGGAAAATTGAAGAATGATTGCCATCAAAAGTGGTCCACATACTTGCAACAATTCCACCTAAACATCAAGTATAAAACAAGAATCGCAAATCACATCTCAGATTGCCTCAGTAGACCGCTAGTTGCGACACTCACCACAGTGCTAGATTCCTCTGTCCATGAGACCTCTGTATGGCCCCAACTCTATGAGACAGACCTAGACTTTGCCACCACCTACGAAATGTTAGGTGCAAACGCAGTTGTCGATAATTTCCATATTCAGGATGGGTTGTTGTGTCGTCTGGGGCATATCTATGTTCCATCAAGTGAGCTAGTGAAGCTGATATGGGAAGCCCACTACAGTCGGGTGGTAGGACACTTCGGCGTCGAAAAGACAGTGGCGATGCTACATAAACATTTCTACTGGCCGAAACTTCGATAGGAGGTTATCAAGTTTATCAGGTCCTACACTGCCTGCGCTATTGCTAAATCGACCACTAAGAAACAGGCCCTGTACACCCCTCTTCCTACTCCTGATAGGCCATGGGATTCCATCTCAATGGAATACATGTCGGGCCTCCCATCCACCAAGCGAGGAAATGACTGTGTTTTTGTGTATGTTGATCGCTTTGCTAAGATGGCAATTCTGGTTGCCTGGAAGAAGAACATCACAACAAGGGCCGCTGCCAAGCTCTTATTTGAACGAGTCTGGGTACATTTTGGAATCCCACAAACCATTTTCTCAAATCGGGATAGTAGATTTATCAGCACATTCTACTCGAGCCTCTAGTCACTGCTGGACACCAAGCTCACCAAATCCACGACCTTCCACCCCCAGACAGATGGCCAAACCAAATTCGTCAATCGAATGATTGTGCATATCCTTCGCATATATAATTCAAATCACCCTTGCACATGGGATGAGAGCCTTCCCTATGTCCAACATAGCTACAACTGAGCCCTGCATAGCTCAACCGACCACAGCCCCTTTCATGTGGGGTTGAGATTCCAACCATTGGGTCCCATAGATGTTGCACTTCCCCTTGCGGTCACCTTGATCGAATCATCTCCTGCTCCAACTGAAGCTGACAAAGCCACCTGGTTCATTGAGAGGATCCAACACATCCACCAACAGGTTCAGGATATCCTACAAACGTTCAATGACAAGTACAAGCAGTGCCATGATCAACATCGAGTGCCACATAAGTTTCAGGTGGGTGACAAAGTTTGGTTGCACTTGTAGAAAGAACGCCTTATGAGACCCCATCGAAAGATTCATCCACTCCGTTATGGGATGTACACCATCACCAAGTCTGTGGGGGATAATTATTTTGAGCTCAACATTCCTCCTTTCCTTGGCCTGCACCCAATGTTCAACATGGATCTCCTTCGCCCTTATTTCCCACCATTATTGGACACCTTAGACGTAGCAGAGAAACTGACACCAACATAGCTCAAACTTGACTGCATAAAACAGGAATCCAACGATCAAATTGTGGACATGTATATCAAGGGCACTTGACATCAAAGGATCCAACTTTATTGAGTCGTCAAAGCAGGGCAGCTCCTACACTAAGGCAAGTGGCTCACCTGGCGCCAAATTCAACATAAATTTCCTTATCTAATGGGGGAGCTCAACGCAATGAATAACATTGATTACTAAGGAGTGAGGATTGATCTACTTGGATATCGGTGGCCACCCAACTCTTCCAACTGGCTCAAAACAATTTTCTGACAATTTTGGCAATTTATTATTTTTAGCAGTTTTAACTTTCGGGGCCATTTTGAGGTCCTAAATGAAGGTTTTTCGAGATTGATATTCTCAATAATATATGAATGCATTATTGAACCCCCAAAATTAATATCCTCGACAATACCTTTCCAACGGGCTATCATACGCCTAAAACAGAGATCGTATGCAAAAGTTACAACCTCGGGAAGTTGATGTACTAACTTACCCAAACGGGGCCCACATGGCTTTTGGTGCTTCATCTCCTAGGGTTAGTTTTTTGGATGTCTAGGGTTTTTGGAATTCTTTTTTATTGTAAAAATGCGTTCAGAGCCTCATTTTACTCATCTTCTTGCGAATGAGTGCAACCGTCACATCTCTTCTCAGAGATAAGCCGTCACCATTCAAACAAGCTTGTTTCCACTGCATTTTACAGTTTCAGATAATTTCCTTATTGAATAGAAAACCATTTTTACTGTATCTTTGTTATTTTTTGTTAAGCACCTATTAATAATTTGTGGTCATTTCGTTCTACTCATAAAATCCGGATCTTTGTGACTTCTAATAAATTTCATCTCACTTGGTCTTTATTTCGAGTAATGATTAAAAATAAATCTTTCCTTGACCCTTATATATCAGGAGGTAGAATAGAGTTAGCATAAACAAATGGTGTTTACAGTTTACATCAATTTGTATAAGTATGTTTTTTTGGTAAGTGAGTTTAAGAACCTGTATTACTAAAGAGGGGTTGTGGTACAAAAAGGGGAACTCCCTAGTCTGCCAAAAAGGAAACCAAGCGAGAGGTTCCTGAGTTTCGTTTTCTGAAATAGGCAGGGGGTAGGACTGGACTGCCACCATGGGAAACCAACCCAGTCCTACCATATCCATTTTTTGACAGAATAAGCACAAATGACATGAAAAGGATAAACAAAATAATAGTAAAATAAGTTGATATTGAGCCAAGACTGACCTGACTAACTTAACAATGGACTAGTAACCAGATACTAGTCCAGGATGATGATATGTTTCTTCCCTTCATCCGCTTGGCCCTTGTTATCCTCATTTTGGGGAATTGTTCGAGTCTTTCTGATATGTTCTAGCTCTCCTTTCTCATTGGCTGGCATGATGTCCATGTGATGGATGTAGCGCAGGTAGAGGTGGAATTGAGCAGCCAACCGCTCTAACTTGGATTTTTGGTCCGTCTCAACCTCAGTTAGCACTTTGGTGATGGCTTCCAGATTGCTGAGGTGTCTCATGATTTCGTTCATTAGTTTTGTGTGTTCCTTGTTGTTCTCCTATCTGGTGTCCTCCCTCTCTGAGCTCACTTTTCCATTCGACATATTTGTTTTCCATGCCATCTCCACCATTTTGTGATAGAGGGTTTCCCTGCGCTGCATGTCTCCTGGGTTGGTTACCCAGTCTGCTTCTTGAACCAGAGCATCCCATGTTTTTCCCTTGCACTTTTCATTGATTTCCTTCTTCAGCCGGGTGATTTTTGCCTTTCATTTTGGTGCAACTAGAGTATGAAAGGTGCCTTCCGCATCTTTTTCCGCCTGCTCCATCCTTGAAACTCGTAGAGGATTGTTCTGAGTTCTCGTCCCCTAAGGGTTTCTTTTGTTGTTCGTTCGCTTCATACGCACCATCCTGTCTGGCCTATGGATGCTCCTTTGTTGTGTGCTCAACCTGTTTCTATCTACCCCGGGGTTCCTCCTTTCCGTACCCTTGTTTCTGTTGGTATCCTCTACACTTGCGCTCTTATGTTTGCCTCTCTTCCTACTGTTTGTTCTCTTATTGAGCTTCCCCTGCTTCAGGCTCGTCCTTCCAATCATGGTCTGCCTGTAGAGTTGAAACTTCCTGTCCTTTTTCCCCATCATGGTACGTATGTTCATGATGGCTCGATCGTTATCCCTTTACTTTCCCTTTCCTCTGCTCGCTTGAAATCTTATTGGGTAACTCCCCGTACCCGGTCCTTGGTGTGGTGGATCAATACTAGTCCATGCCAATCCCTCTTGCTTA
Source organism: Picea glauca (assembly GCA_000966675.3). NCBI lineage: Eukaryota > Viridiplantae > Streptophyta > Pinopsida > Pinales > Pinaceae > Picea > Picea glauca. The sequence goes on from JZKD02S1847064.1 coordinate 1,087,836, forward strand.
CATCATTAACTGCCTGTTGATTGTCATCGATACTTTCCCATGGGATTTCCCCACAAATATTACTGTTGACACAATATTGTTTACGTACCCTCACCTATTGTATAAGTTGATCTGACATGGTGATTGGTAGTCGAGTGTTAGGTAGTCATATCCTGCCTAGGTCCTACGGTCCTTTCACTGGGATTTTTGTTGCCCTCCTTAATGTGACCTCCCTTGCTTAAGCTATTGTCTCGATCATTTGTCTCTAGTGGAGTGTAGTCAATTTTAAATTGTCCTTGTGGAATGTTGATCCAGGTAGTATTTAGTTCTGGTCCTTCCTTGTTAACCCCCTCGTTGGAAATTTTGTCCGCTAGGCCATTTGTTGACCTGCATACCCAACACAACTCTATGGTGTTAATCGCTTGCAGATGCTCTTAGTTTTTTTGGAGGGAATGTGCCAGGTGCTAGTGTTTCTAAACCTTGCCTACTCTAGTGTCATTTTAGAGTCTCTTCACCGTGTTGATGACCAGGGTGGAGTCACCTTCCACGATAGTGTTGGTCATCCTTTCTTGGTTTAGAATTTTGAGACCGAGCTCCAGGGCTCCAAATTATGTTGCGTTGTTGGTTGAGTTTCACAAGCTCCTAGCGTACAACAAGATTATGTTTCCCCCACTGTCTCTGATCACCCCTCCCATTCTTGTCATTCCTGGGTTACCTTTTGTCACCCCGTCAAAATTTAACTTGAGGAACCCTGCCAGAGGAGGTGTCCAGTTGCGCTCTCCTATTTGGAGTTACAGTGGATGCCCTATCTGTGTGATGTTGTGCCCATATTTTAGGTGAAAAGTCTTCAGGATTCGGGAGTCTTGGCCTGTGAGTTACTCTCTTCCAATCGGGAAGTTGCAGCTCTGCACCATTTCTCAGATTTGTGAGATTATTGCTTCCTTGAGTTTCTCTTTCGGGAGGCTTGTATTTTTGAATATGCACATGTTCCTTTCTTTCCATATTGCCCATATGATCATCCTTGGCATGAGGTTCCAGTAGCGTTTTACCATTTAATTTTCATTGTAACTCTCATTCCTGTTACTGATGGTTACACTGATGTTACCTTGGGTCCTATTGGACTGGCAGAAGATGCTTGCTACCCAGTTCCATATCTATGCTATGTAGTTACAATCGTTGTGGAGGTGATTCGTTGTTTCTTCTTTATCTTAACAGAGGTGGCATCATGATGGGCCTATGAAACCTATTTTCCTTATGTTTTCCTAGGTTAGAATTCGGTTATGAAGTACTATCCATTTGAACATTTTGATTTTTGGCCACTAGGGGTTGCCCCAAATATTACAACACTATTGCGCCGGGTCTTCTTGGTCCTGGTCCGCAATGTAATTTCGGGCTTCTTTTAAGTTGACTTCCCCTCCATTTTCCTTGCCCCATATTAGTTGGTCCTCTTCTTCTGAGAATACAATTTTCCTTTTCCCCAATTCCTCCTCCACCTCTTTCATTATTGTTGTGATTCGATCTCTGTTTTGTGGGTTGAGTTTGTCCTGGATCCTCCATCTGCCGCGGTAATTTTTTTGTTTCCATTAGTGATGGATTTTGATTTTTCCTTGTGCGATCATCTCCTGTTGGAGTTCCTCCCTATTTGGATTTTCCAACCTGGGTTCCTGTTGCCACGCATCCTCCCAGAATCTGGTTGTTTTACCATTCCTCACTTCCCAGAAACTATGTTTCTAGATCCAAGTTTTATTGCGCCAGGATAGATTCCAGATGGTTGATCCTTCTCTTGTGCTCATAAAGAGAATCCGATCCTGGTTATTGATGTCCAGGGCATACTTGGCCTTCCAGAGGGTTTCCCATGCTGTTGAATTTTCTTTGACCCATATCCACCAGAGTTTCTCCCTGTAGGCTTCATTGGTTAGCTGTGGATCTTGTAACCCTAGGCCTCCTTTGCATTTTGGTTTGCAAACCTTCTCCCAAGCCACAAGGGCCCATTTTTTCTTGCTTTCCGCTCCACGCCATAGGAAGTCCCTTTGGATGGCTCTTATTTTTTGGAGTATTCCTTTGGGAGCGGGAGACATCGACATCATATAGGTTGGTATTGCTTGAAGAACCGATTTGTTCAGGACAAGTCTCCCTACAAGGTTGAGGGATCTGTAAGTCCCTTTTTTAGCCTCTCATGTAGCTTCTTGATCACTGCTTCCCATGTTGCCATTTTTCAAGCTCTATCCGTTAGGGGAATTCCAAAGTATTTCCTTGGGAGGGTTTTGCATTCAAACCCCAAAATATTTACCAGGTTCCTTTGAATTGCTTGCTTGGTATTGAAGAAATATACCATGGAATTGGAATGATTGATCTCTGCTCCCAAGGCTTCCCCAAAATCTTCTAAGATTCTTTTATATTGTTTTTCTTCCTTGACCATGGGTGTGCCATGGAGTAGGGTGTCATCAACGAACTGTTGGTGCGTGGAGGTAGGGCAGTTTTTGAAAGGTTTAATCCCGGTTATTTCTCCTGCTGCAGTTGCACTTTTTATGCTCCTACTATGTCCATCCATCATCAGAATGAACATGAAAGGTGATAGCGGGTCTCCTTGTCTGATGCCTCTTGTGGGCCATAAGGGTTTGGATGGGGCTCCATTGATTAACAATGAGTAACTAGTCATTGACACTAGGCTGACAATCCATTTGATCTAGCATTGCACAAAGCCAAATGCTTCCAGAGTCTTGACCATATAGTGACAATTGATTTTTTCATAAGCCTTTTCTATGTCAAGTTGGATTATCATCCCCCCTCTCCTCTAGGTTTTCAACATTGTTATAACCCTAAATTGCACCAGACATGCATACCTGGCATCGGGCCATCTAAGTTGTTATATTTTCCAAGCCATCACTGAACAAAATCTTAAAAAAAACATTGCTTTGAAGGTGTACGTGCCCTGCACCACTACTGCCTGCGTACACACACCTGCTGATCCACTACAGCCCGCGTACACTCACAGAATATCGTGAAAAGTGGAAAATTGCATAGGATACTGGTTTCTGGGCCGTTACTTAACCATTTGGTTGCCCATACCCAGTCACCCCAACCGTTACCATCCCTTTTGGCCGATAAAAGAAGGGGTTGGGGTCCGATTGCAAGGAGAAGCACGAGAAAAAAGAAACTCTGCCCATTTTATCAATCCCTCTTTGCCCCAATTGCAAAGCCCTTGCCATTTCCCTAAGAGAGAACTGAAGAGGAGAATAAGACGTGGAAGCAGTTGGTGCATGGTGAAGAGGAGACCAGGACCAAGTTTGAGGAGCAGTGCCAGTCTCATATTGTAAGTGACTTTTGTGAGATTAATATAAAGAAGTACTTTTTCCGTCCCGCCAAATGACATCTTAAGTTTCAATGATGTGTTTACATTTCTGGTTTATGATGTCTAACCCACTAATCCATATGTAGAATGCATTCTTGTAGTTTCTTGTTTGTCTTTTGATGAATGTAGGTTAGCCTTGGGAGGAGATTTGTAGTCAAGAAACAACCAAGCACAAAGGGATCGACAACGGACGCAGAGTTTAGGGTAGGCCTACTGGATCCCTCTCTCTTGCCTTTTATGTATGATTATAGGGTAATGTTGGGATAATGATTAAAAGTAGGAGACTTTAGACGGTTTTCTCTGCCTACACTTTAGACCCTTGGTGTAGTCCGCAGAGGGGTTTTCCCACTATAGCAAAATTGGCGACCGTACTGGGGATGACTCTAGGGTCTTTGGGGATATTTCTTTTGGGTGCTTTGGATCAGTTTATTTACTATTTTCTGAGTTTCTGTGAGCTTCTATGTCTTTAATGGATGCTGGTCTTCCATACCAGTACTCCCTACCTATGTTGGACTGTTGTTTTTTCATTTTTTTGAGGAGTTACAGAGGTGTACGTGACTTGTAGTAAGCCTGCACACGCGCATACGCACCCTACCCTTGGACACCCCGTGTACATATGCTGGTTGTTGAAGTGTTAGTAGCGTGCCTGTTGAGAAAATTTTTGTAAAAAGAAGAGGCAGTCATCCTCTTCCCTGTTAGGAGTCACACTCCTCAGGGGTTTTCTTGATCTAGTACTGGTCTTTGTTATAGTAGTCTTTAGCCTAGGTCTGACTTTAGTTTAGCTTTCTTTTGACTAAAGATTTCTTGTGTTTATTTAAATAGGGTTTTTAGACAAGTTGGTGAGTCTACTTTGATCTGCCTTCTTGGTATTGTCAGTGACTCTCTGCGATCTGTGATTGGGAAACAATCCATTTCTTGGTCCTATCTTGTCGTCATTTTTCCCTTTTTTTATTTGGAAGAAAAGAAAATAATTCATTTTCAAATTTCTTGTTTTAAAGCATAAAACAATAAAAAAAATCTTTCATTTCTTTGTTTGGTAAAGTAATTTAGGTCAAGTTTCTTCATTTACCAAGATAAAATAAATTTTTCTTAAGTTCTTTACTTGAATGATTAGAACATTAAGGAGTCCGTAGTCGAGTGGAATCTTGTTTTGAGTTTTTTCTTTTCAAAGATATGAGAAAAGTAGTTACGAAAAGTTTGGTGAAAGAGTTTCAATTGGCAAATCTTTATTTGTGAAGAAATAAGTACTTTCGTTTCCAGTATCATCTTATGCTCTTCTCTTTCGTCTCTTAAAGAACATCAATGGTTTCACTTTCGTTCCTTTTGACTTAAGACAACCACTAAAATTAACACCTAATTAAAAGTTATTAGACTTTGTGTTTGAAGGGTTCATCAATTTAATCTAGGCTAGAGCCTTGATATAGGATTGGAGAGAAAACTCTTCAAGGCTACAAAAACAAACATAAGAGTCTGAGCCAGGGAGTGTTTGAAAGTCCAGTAATTGTGAAAGTTATATGGGACCCCCCTCTAACACAGGGGCTAAACACGAGGTCGCGTATGGAAAGTTATCCAGAACCCCCTCTTCTTACCATTCCCTCTTATTTTCTTTATTTTTTTCAAATCCCTTTCCATGCTTACAAACCCATTGTATTGATTACACAATTAATCTTTCCCCAAAAGACCAACTTGGTAAGTATGATTTAATCTTTCCCCAAAAAAACCAACTTGGTAAGTATGATTTAGAATAAATTTCCTTGTCAAATACTTTACAAAACGTCTATATCTTCCCTAATTTACTCTCAAGTACTTTTATTGGATTGCTTAAAAAGTAAAAATAAAAAGAAAGATAACAACTTTGAATATAATCAAGACACTCACGACCACTTTCAATATAATCATTACACTCATGACCACATCTTTATATTTTTTATTTATACATATAGATTCATCATGTCCCACAATAGAACACTACGCGATGAGAAAATGATGCGCGTTGACTCCTAAACCGATTTAATATGTAGACCATTAAAATGTTGAATATGCAAAATAATATAAAGTGGAAAAGGGATGCATGCATTTTATTTCAAAGAAAGCTAAATACAACATACTTTATCACCTTTAAAGCTAAACATTTTATTAAATATTCTAAACCTTTAAATTGTTGATAAGGTTGTTGTTTAATGATATAAATTATGTATTCCGAGCCCCCCACTAATATTCAACTCCCTCATGGAATTAATATAAGCTTTGGGTGAGGTATAAGTATTGGTGATTTAGATGTAACATTAACTCAATGGTACAACAATTCTACCAAACGAATGTTCTTAATTTTAGCAATTTCTCTCACAAGGACAATTTCTTGTGCACAAATGAGTACTATGTGGTGATCAATATTTTGGGAGATGAATACACTAGAATGCATTAGGAATTCTCTTGTAAGATATATCAATAAATAAAAATTAAATAATGGAATTTCTTCTATTTAATTTTTTTTAATAAGGTGGATTTATGAAAAAAATGGTTATTAGACAACATTAAGTTGAATTTAAATCGTTAGTTTCATGTGAAAAAGATAAATGGAAAGAAACATCGCTTTGTGACCACTTTTATCATGAATATGTGAATATTGAAATGAAATTAATTTCCTAAAAATCAATCCTCCATATCCCCGTAAATTTAATGTAACGTGTTCAAGAAAGTATCAAACCCTGGAAGAATAAAGAAAAATGAAAACTAGGGGCATGTCATTCTTGATTCAAGGTTATTACTTTTTCCAATAAGGATTCTTAATCTCTAAACAATGAAGTTATCCAAATAATGTCACCTTTGTATCCCTCTAAAGAACATTTTGTATTTTTGAGGTGTTTTTTAAGGAAAGTACTATATGCTTAGATATAACTTTTAGTCAACTACAAGTTGAATAAAAACAACGTGCAAGCAATTGCTAGTTGATGAAATAAAATAAGTGGTCAAGTGTTAAACAAAAGAGAGAAGTGTCTCTGAAAAATTAGAAAAAGCATAATGAAGGGATAAAATCAACTCTTTGGAAACAAGGTGATCAAATCAACTATTTATCAACAAGAAATGATTTCATAAGAAATTATGAACTTCATGACATAAGTTCTTATGGAATATATAAAAATGTCATTAGTGGTTTTGGAATTTTTCCTACACAGTTCTTGCAAATATCATTGATAGGAAAAATATTTTGGAATTTTCTGTGAAAATCTCTTAACAACTAATTTTTAGTTTGTTTTTGTTGAAGTTCATCTCTTTTGGAAATAATTGAATTAGTCACATCTGAAACAAACTCACACTTTTGCAAAGAATCATCCGCAAAGAAAGTATTGGATCAATAATCTTGTTTTAATTTATCAAAAAATGATCCACTATTGTAGTTTTGGACCAATCATATTGTTTGACTTTGTCAAAATGTTATTTTCGTAAAGGTTTCTTAAAAAGTAGATTTTGCTTACTTTTTGAATCATGTCTTACCTTCAATTACAAACAATTATGAGCACCATAATATAATAAATTTTGTATTAGTGCTTAATATTTATGGGACACCAACAATGTTTCTTGCCTACGCATAATCCAAAATGCAACATCAAAATAGTTGAAACATAAATTTAAAAAACTCTTTAAATTCCATCTCAAAAAACAATATCCCTTATTGATCTTCAATGATGGGGAAATATTTATCTTTAAAATATATTTCCTTTCCCTTTCCTGCACTCATATGTAGGAGGAAATACAATCAAAACTATCTCTTCAGATACAATGAGTTCATAGGAGAGAGACACTTCATATTACTTCTTTTAGATGAAAAACAGTTTGGTAACTAAGAAAAAACAATACAATATATATAATTCTTATCAAATCTTAAAAGTGATTTAAAAATATATATATCTAGGCTTTTCCACCAGAACCACTGTTAATTAGGTAATAATGTGCGATCTTGTCCCTAATTTTTATGGACAGATAAAAATAAAGATTCTTTATAGGAGGTTCTTTGTGATGTTATTCCATTGGAGGTATGTGATTTCATCCTTGGATGACCCTACATCTGGGATGACCCTACATCTGGGATCAACATTGGAAGTATGAGGGGACTAATTCAAACTAAAACAAGGCCAATTGCTTATTGATTGGAGGAAAGAAAGGGCAGTTACCCCCCTCCCTACTATAATCCCTATTCATTAATCAATTCATTTTCAATTCATTAACTGAGTGATGTGGAATTATTTTCCAAAAAACTTGTTTTCCAATAAATGTAAAGCCAATTCACGGAGTCTGGCAGAAATGTATGCAACAAAAACACACTCTCAATTCAACCACACCCCACGAGGGACATCTATACTAATAAATCCCTTATTTTTATGTACTTAATTGTTGTTTAGGTAAGGATGACACAACATAAATTAGTTGTATTATTTAAAAAAATAACACTCTTAAATTAATGTTCATTAAAATGCTCACAAAAGTTGAAAATCCCACTTAAATTTAAACCAATAGTTTTTTAGAATTAATTTTGGATAATGATGTAAAAATAAAATATAATTTAATTAGTTTACAAAATGACATAAATAGTAATAATTTATAAACTTATCTATTATGTCCTAATGTAAAGTATTTTCTTTTAGTTGGTACATTTAATGAGAGTCGAATTTTTAAAATTGATGTTGTTGGCTCAAAAATATTAAAATAAAGAACATTACACATTTAGTATAATAAATAATAGGATAATTGGATTCCAAATTATTTAAAAAATAATTATTTATAAGAATGGATAACTTCCAAGTGATATTAATTTTTTATAGATGAATCCTTCATATTCCCCTCAATTTCAGACAATGGTTTCAAGAAAGTATCTGTCCTTGGAAGAAGAAAGAATAATGAGAACTAGGGACATGCCTTTCTTCCTTCAAGGTAATTACTTTTTCTAATTAGGTTTTTTGGTATATAACCTATGAGGTTAGTCAAAAAAAAAAAAGAACATCACCTTGATATTCATTTAAATAATTTATATATATTTTTAGCTAATTTTGTAGGAAATTATGAGTTTCTTAGAGACAACCTGTAGTCACTCACAAGTTGAAGAAAAACAACATACGGTAAACTACTAGTTTTTAACATCCCCAACCACCACGAGGTCGGGAAACACTACCAACACAACCTTAACTTATCCCTTTAAATCTCTTATACCATATTGTAACGTCCCTCACCATCAACCCCACTGCCAAGAAACACTACTACGCGGAACATTCCCATACATATATATTGTTGGCCCTTGATCAAGTTTTGAGGAATACTTGGTCATGTTTGACCATTTTCGGTACTCCGACATCCAGTTGGAGAAGGAGCGCATGGCGAAGAGGAGATCACGGGATCTCCGCCCCTTTTTAGGGCGTTTTGGGATTTTTGGGCTTTTTGGGAATATTTTAATGGGAAAGGGATATCGACCCTTATTTAGGCCTTTTGTATGTATAAATAGAAGGGTAGGAGATGCGTATAAAAGGGGTGTGTGATGTAAATTGAATGGCTTAGTGCATAAAGTATATCTATGTGATCAGACGACCGTGTGACTATAAGAGCTCTGTGCCTACTGTAAGTATTGTAAGTGTTGAGTGCACGGGTCAGGGGAGGAGTTAGTGCTTGGATCTACCCGGGGAAAGATGATCTAACGAGCTGCGCAGATCTCTTGTCCTAGGCGGGGTAGGATCTTGAAGGCTTTCTGCTGTAACTTGGTTTACAGAAGATAATAACAGAAGAAGACTTTGTGGACGTAGCCCCATGGTGGGGGTGAACCACGGTAACTCTGTGTATTGTGCTGATGTGTTTGTCTCTCTCTTGCTTAGTGCTATGATATGTTTAGATAGATCTATTGATGCTTTGTGCTTATGAGATATGAATGCATGCTAGATATGATACATAAGATGCTAAGTGCTTAATCTATTAAGCATAACCTATTTATCACTACTAAGTGCTAGATATGAGTAATTACTGCAGTTCTCTGTGCTTTCTGCGAAGTGTATTAATGAATAACTGATGCTAAGTGCGTTGTAAGCAAGATAATCACAAATCTATGTCTCAGCTAAGGTTGCAAACATCTGAGTCCTGCAACCACCGCTGCCTCTACCTCGGGTGAGACTTCATCTGCTTCGCAGGTGTTGTCGAAAGGGACGGTAGTTAAGGTTTTGTTGGTGCGCTCTTGAGCGTTGAACCCTGGGTCTACTCCTGTGCCAACAAATGGTTTTGTTGCCAGGACCTGAAATTGTGATTGCTAGGAACTGAAGAAGAAAAAGCTTTGTGCGAACTAAGATCTGTGCGTAGATCTGTTGCCCTAGTGTGCAGTGCTCTGTTTGACCTGTGAAGCTTTGTGCCAAGAAAGAAAGGTCATATCTGAAGAAAGAGAGGTCAGATATGAAGGAAAGAGGTCAGATATGAAGAAAAGAGGTCAGATCTAAAGAAAATAAGTCAGATCTACGAAGAAAGAGGTCAGATCTGCAAGAAAAAGGTAATATCTATAAGCTTTGTGCTTTGATAAAGGTAAGAATAGTTAAAAGTCTTAGATTTGGAAGCTTTGTGCTCTATAGAAGTAAGATAAGTGGAAATTTTTGTTTCTAAAGCATGGATTTAGGTATGTTTGATCGATTCTGTCCTAGCTTCAAAACTAGGGCATTAATAGATGAAAGAAAGTTCAATATGAATAGATCTGATAAGTATAGTGATAGATATGTTATACCTATGCATCGAAAGAATGTTTGGAATAACAAGTGGATGTAGGATCCTAGAAAGAGTTTTTTGCAGTCTAGTCACCATGATCCTTGTATGCAGTACAAAAGGAGTTGAGGAACATCTAAAAAAAAGAGAGGATTAACCCTTTGTTATAGTTGCAGAAGATTGGGACATCTTGCTAAAGAATGCCCTGTGAGAAGACCTAGTTGCCTCTGTTGTAAGGCTATAAACCATGAAGTCTCAGATTGCCCTAGAATGATTGCTAGGCTTGAGAAGCTGAATATGGAGCAAGCAAACCCTGAAGGAGATCAAGAGACCAAGATTATAGCAGAAACCCAGAAAGAATCAGAAAAGATATTGCTACAGATGAAAGATACCTTGAATGACCACCGACATGTTAGGCTATTAGAGATCTTCAAAGAAAAGGAGCAAATCAAAGCAATAATAGGGGAATTTGACATTGATTGTACTCTTGATGAAGAAACACAAGTGAACATTATGATAGAATGAACTTGGGAAGCTATGGGAAAGCCTTCCATGATCCCTTCCCTAGGAGGAACAAGTTTCTTCAGAGGAAATCTAGTAAACCTATTTGGAAGTCTCGCCCGGATACCTATGACTGTCAATGGAACTTTGATGGAGGAAGACTTTGAGATCATTAAATTTGTTGAAGACAGTGCCCCGTTTACCATTCTCATAGGGAAACCTTGGATTGATAGAGAACAAGCTAGCCGAAAATACGAAGAAAAAGTTTTGGAACAGAAGAAGCAAGAGTTAAAAGACTTTATGACCAGAAGGATTGCGCACTTGATTGAAGAACAGAAGAGAAAATCACAAATATTCAATATTAGCAACTCCGATGTCGAAGCTAAGAGAACAATTGAGACTCTGCAGAAGATCGAGTTACCTATTTTTGATATAGAAGAAGTATTATCAAGGAACCATAGGAAAGATTTTCAACAGCGTGAAGTAACTAAGACCACAGAAGATAAACATCATAATGGTAAAAGAATTATTGAGACGAAGCTCACTAGGAAGAAGGCTAGGAAGTTAAGAAAGAAAAGGCTTAATACTGTAAGGTTATAAGAGGTTCTAGAGGACACTTCGCAGCAAGAAGAATTGTAGAATTGGAGCTTCGTCGAGATATCAGAACAACGACATAGAGTACTTTGCCATGACGAATGGATATAGCCGTTGGAACTGATATACCCGTTCGACCGCCGCTCCAAACAGATCGAAAAATAGTTATGGGTTACCGCTAGACCGTTGGACCTCACCTTAACGGATAGATCAACGGTCATGGAAGCTTCATATCCGTTGTAAGCAGTCTGTTGCAGAGTTACTTACTTATTCCGTCGTGCCATGCCCGGAAGACACTTTTGCCAATTGAGAACTTGAGCTTACAGAATACCCATGTTATGAAATGGTGATTACTCCAGTTGTATTCTCTATCTAATTATGGTACCTACAGTCCATTGACAACCCGAGACAGTGATCACAAGCTTACATGTCTGACAAGATTAGCGCAACAGAAGAATCAGTGAGAGAAGTACTTGCTAGCTGAAGGATAGAAAGAGTCATGTCAGAAAGAGGGATGTCCACTGGAGTCCAAGCCTCATCGTCGAGAGGTGTGGCAGCCTCCCCATCGACTTCTCAAGCTGGAACATCTCGAGCCAACAAAGAGTTGAGAACTAAGCACAGGGACGATGCATCCAATGAGAAGTTAGTGCCAACCATCCTACCATCTTACATTCTTCCTCTAAGTGGTGATATTAATAGGGACAATGTCCCTAGAGAATTTGAATACACCCTAGTCCTTGCATATCTACCAAAAGGAGTTCGCACCTATTGCACAGATCAAGACAAGGTTACAACGTTGAAGTTTTGCGACTTCAACCTGGGAGATCGTAAAGCCTACAACATGCTTGCACCATCTAAGTACTTAACAAGGACTAAGGGTCAGAACTTGAAGATCATCCCTCAACAATGGACGATGAACCTTACGCAGTCTACTCTGGCCAATGTTATGAAAATACCTCACTTCAGTAGACATCAGGAGGTGACTGCTTGTGTGAAATTGTTGCTAGCAAGTTACCACAAATGATACCTATGGTTAAACCATCGCATAACTATTGATCCAGCGCTAATAAACAGAATTATCGGGCTTAGCATGCAGGGCCCTGATCCCCATGAGTACTACCCTGGAAAGACCACGGATCACACTCTTTCACAAAAGATTAAAGAGGCTTATGGAAATGTTGAAAAAGGCAAGCGAGGTTACAAGATAGCCTCTATCGAGAGTGGAGCAGTGCGCCTCGCATGTCAGCTGATAGCAGGGAAGCTGGTACGTAAGAATAGACCTACACAAGTATTCGACTTTGTAGTTGATCTCGCAGGAAAGGGCGTGGAGGGACTACAAATGAATTGGGCAAAATATTTGGTCAAACAGCTAGAAATTGACTGTAGTGAAGCCCAGGACCAGGGACATGAATTCCACTTTAGTTGGCTACTAATATTGATCACCTTTGTTGCATGGGAGATACCATAAGGCGCAACCTTCCCCGACCTCGACCCATTCGAACCATTAGCTGCAAAGTTCAGTACCTTATGGTACTCGACAGACATGAGAAAGCAGTGACAATCAAATGCCATTTTTCACAGATACTATAACCAACTAAAAACAACCATAGGGGGTGAACCTTACATAACCCTGAACACTTTACAAAGGTTCTGGCCTTTGATAAAGTTCAGCGCGGAACGCCACTTTATATACCTAACTCCACACTTTGATGAACACCAAGAACAACTTCAGTCCTATTATAAGATGACCGAAGAAGACCTAGAAGAAATCACCAAGGAATGGTCAACGAACCTCCTTATTCCAGCAGATCCAACAGACATTTCAGATATTGAGAGCCCAGAAGCTGCGTGGGACACACCTGGGCCCAGTAAGATGAAGAAGACAAAGAAGAGAAAGGAAACAAAGAAGCTTGAAGAGGTTCAGGATGTAGATAGCTACTCTGTAAAGACAACTTCCATCACACCCGATCAAGAAGGTAACAATGACGACCTAGAGGAAGTTGAACAACAGCCAGAAGAACAAGTCGAAGTTCCAAAGAAGAGAAAAGGGTCACCTTTGAAGTCTTCCTCTAAGAAGAAAGCAAAAGCGACCGTGACCAAGATGAAGACCACGCTCAACCTCGATGACTTCAGCTTTCTCCTTGCAACTTTGAATGAAGCCATAGAAGAAATTACAGAAAAGGAGGAGGCCAAGCAACAGACGATGTACGACAAAATTGAATCCGAGATCAAAGGAATGCAACAAGAACTTCAGTCTAACCGCACAGTCTCCACTGCGCCCATACCAGACGGAACAACAGAAGCAAGAGATGAATCAGTTCAACTCCGCAGGATTGCCGACATAGTTGAAGAACACCTTCAGAAAGTGGAAGAAGTAACAACGTAGGCCACCTAGGCCCTAAAGCAAGCACAGGAGGAAATCATAGAGCAGCGTCGAGCTGCATAGAAAGAGAAGGAGGCCATCCAAGAGAAATTTGATAGAGACAAAGAAAAAATCCAAAAGGAGGAGAAGCTTCTCGCGAAGCAAATCGGAATTGAAGAAGCCATCAACAAAGAATTTCTCTCTGTGACTGGCTTAGAACAAAAGGTTGAAGAACCCTTAGACCGTCAAGTGATGAAGCTTGCTGAAGTTATTCAGCAACTACAACAAAGAGTTGTGGACTTAGAGCTTCATATCATCCCAAGTACCCCTCAAGAAGAGTGTGACCAATGAGAAATAAGTGCTCGAGGTACAGTAGAAAGGATTAATGAACTCACTGAATAATTCAAACAACTAAGTACCAGAAGTGCACAGATACATGAGAACCTGATCGAGTACCCGAAATTACATAAACTAGAGTCCCAGCTCTAGGAGGCGAAGCAACATGCAGATGGACTTCAGATGTAGTTGAAGGCCCTAGCAACTATAGATAAAATGAAGCGATCCCATGAGCAACATGTCGCACAACAACAGATCCACATGATCCAAAGAAAGGTCATGGAAGTGATGCAACAACTTCAACCTTTACAGGATAAGGCATGTCATCTATTTTTAGAGATTGAGAACCAAGGGATAGAGCTACAACAGGTCATGATTATAGCAGAGAAACGCCTATAAGGACTATTCAATAATGCACTCATCTAGGAGTTCATCGAGCAGGAGGAAATTGCAAAGGAGCAGGTCGAAGCAGCTCGATCCAAGCTCGAGGCGTTCAAAGCAGAACTGATCAGACCTGAGTGACTCGGGACGAGTCACATGTGAGTGTTGGGGGCCTGTTGGCCCTTGACCAAGTTTTGAGGAATACTTGGTCATATTTGACCATTTTTGGTACTCCAACATCCAGTTGGAGAAGGAGCTCATGGTGAAGAGGAGATCACAGGATCTCCTCCCCTTTTTAGGGATTTTTGGGCTTTTTGGGCTTTTTGGGAATATTGTAATGGGAAAGCGATATAGGCCCTTATTTAGGCCTTTTGTATGTATAAATAGAAGGGTAGGAGATGCATATAAAAGGGGTGTGTGATGTAAAGTAAATGGCTAAGTGCATAAAGTAGATCTATGTGATCAGACGTATGTGTGACTGTAAGAGCTTTGTGCCTACTGTAAGTATTGTAAGCGATGAGTGCACAGGTCAGGGGAGGACTTAGTGCTTGGATCTACCCAGGGAAAGAGGATCTAATGAGCTGCATCGATCTCTTGTCCTAGGTGGGGTAGGATCTTGAAGGCTTTGTGTTGTAACTTGGTTTATAGAATATAATAACAAAAGAAGACTTTGTGGACGTAGCCCCAGGGTGGGGGTGAACCACGATAACTCTATGTATTATGATGATGTGTTTGTCTCTCTCTTGCTAAGTGATCTGATATGTTTAGATAGATCTATTGATGATTTGTGCTTATGAGATATGAATGCATGCTAGATATGATACATAAGATTCTAAGTGCTTAATCTATTAAGTACAACCTATTTATCATTGCTAAGTGCTAGATCTGAGTAATTACTGCAGTTCTTTGTGCTTTCTGCGAAGTGTATTAATGAATGTATGATAAGGAATAACTGATGCTAAGTGTGTTGTAAGCAAGATAATCACATATCTGTGTCCCAGCTAAGGTTGCAGACATCTGAGTCATGTAACCACCCTTGCCTCTACCTCGGGTGAGACTTCATCTGCTTCACAGGTGTTGCCGAAAGGGAGGGTAGTTAGGGTTTTGTTGGTGCACTCTTGAGCGTTGAACCCTGGGTCTACCCCTCTACCAACATATATATAACATGCATATTAAATCAAATCAACTCATTCAACATAGAGTTACTGCCATCATACAAACTTAAATAGAATTAACCACAAATATCATTGCAACATAATACATGATAATATTACAAGTATCACAGACATGCATTTTAATTGAAATTAAAACACATAATGATACTTATCTTTGAAACTGTAGTAAATCCACCAACTATGTGTAGACCTTCCACAAACCTCCCAGCCTTAGACCACGCTGCTCATCATGCTCAGCAGTGGGTCACCGCTGAGCTGGGACTAAGCTCCACCTAAGGCAAGGGAATCCTAGACTAGGTTGAGGTTATAGGAAAATTGCATAGTGAAACCAGAAGGATTCTCTCTAGGAGCATTCTTATGCCTACTACTCATAGACTCTCATTCCCCACATGATTTTTCTACCCGGGAGGATACACCTTCACAAGAACATTCCATCAGTGCTTCACCTCCCTCTCTCGGTCTCAGCAATAGGCTGGATCAACAATTCTCAAAGCTTCGTAGCTGGCACTGGACTCTCTGTGGGAAAAAACCACTTCCCAATAGGCTCTCTCACCTGGAGAGAGCTTCTCACAGGCCTAACAACCTGCCTCTTAAACCACGAGCTTGACAACCCGCTTCTTCAGCGCACTCCTCGACTCAGCTCTAGCCAGGTGAGGACAGAAACAACGGTTCAAAACTCATTCACACAAGGATGACAATAGAAACAACAGATGGGCATGGCACCGTAGGCGGAAACATCCCACACTAAAAAACCGCACAGCTTAGGCGATTAGTCAGGTGGCGGGTTCCTCCGAAAACACAGAACAGTTCACGTATTTCAAGTTTTTAGGTGTGTGCCTGAATATTGCAAAGGTCGAATACATAGACCACGAGATTCACAAAAATGCATCGGTAGGCTTCACAGTGCTTGTTTTCTAGAATGTGTGACAAGAAAATTAAGTAGAGGTCGATTACAGAGGTCTCACGGTCTCAAATGGAGGATTGGGAAAACTCGCATAACGGACCCCCAAATCAACTGACGCTTCATCTTTTAACTGCATGCACCCAGGCCGACACTTGTCTTCCTAGAGATGCATGCATCCCTTTTTTCACACGTTGGAGCTACATGTGTTGCCTCTCCCAGGACTTAGGATAAAAAGCATGTTTGTCACATAGCTTTGGAATAATAATAAATTATTATTCTCAAGGACTTAATCCCCTAAGATTAGCCCCTCTTTCCAACCTTTCATCCCCCTTTCCCTTACCCACTATGTGGAAGCTTAGTCCCCCATCAATATTTCTTCGTGGTCATTCTGCATGCAGTGATGTTTAATCTTTATTAATGTTCTGCATAATTACACATACAAAATTAGGCTCCTGGCCTTAACATTTAGGCTCTCCGGCCTAATAAACACATAAGCCCACTAACTTATCAATACTCACCTCACCAGACTACAAAACATGATTACAATTCATAATATAACTGGGGCACTACTGGGGGATATTAGAATCCCCTCCCCTTATTTTTTCACTGTCCTCAGTTCAACTCTTTACACATCATCAACAAGATTTTCAAAATCTTCAAAAATATGTGGTTATTCTGCTCGCATAGCATCTTCATGCTCCAATGTCGCGTCCTCGGGACCATACCAGGTCCACTGGACCTTTACAATCCCTATGGCTCGATTCCATAGCTTCTTTCTTTTCCTGGTCAAATATATGCACCAGATGCACTTGTAAGATGCCTTCTTGCTCCACATGAATCACATTCCAATCGATTACATGATTAGCATCAGGTATATATTCTTTAAGAAATGAAATATGAAACACATTATGTACAGTCATGGATGCAGGTAATGCAAGCATATATGCAATGTATATATATGTATATACAAACAATTCTAATAACATTATAACATGTATACAACGTACACAACATACAATAATTAGATAATTGTACTTATCTTTTGATTTGAGAAGACCTTCCACCCCTGAGAAGGGCTATGACTCCATCAGGGCAATGGTTTCCTAAGATAGCGAAGGTCCACAATCCATATCCACATGGTCTAGACCAAGGTACGAAACCTCAACATCACTCCAACCATTCAAACCTCAACAACACTCCAACCAACGATCTTTCATTCCCCACATGCCTGTCCCACCCCAAGAGTGTACACCTTCACTATCATACAGTCCATCGGTTGCTACACCTCCCTTTCCTTGGGCTTCAACAACATGCTGGCTTAGGAAGTCTCAGAGCACCATGGCTCCCGGAGTTCCAACTTCCCTCAGAGATTTCCAATCAAGATCTTCTTGAGCTACTCTTTGTAATCAACATTCTAATTTTAATCAACATCATCTCATCTGCATCACCCACATGTAGTTATCATGATAAAACATAAAATAATTCATTTACTAACTCCAACTTAGTTCAAAAATGAATTCAACTTTTTCCCCAAAACATGAAATTCCATTTCATAATTCATCTTGGTTGTTGTCATATTATGAATGCAACCATCCTTGTGGTTTTCCACAAGCAACAAACTACATACCATTTTCCTGTAAAGATTCCTCTTGCATACAACCAACACATTGTCAGTATTTTTTGTACATCATATTTCAACATGTACAACACCTTATGAAATGATCTTAGAATTGCCTACACTTAGAAATTTAATCAAAATTACCAAACAACTTGACCAAATAGAATGACTCATCATTCTATGCATATGTATGTTCATAATTAATAACAATAAGTTTATTATTTCATTTTTCTGAACATAAAATTTTATGTAGTCTCTATTCCTGTGACTACCTGGCTTGCAACTTTCCTATTGCAATGTTTAACAGTTCTTGAAATGTTCTCAAATTTATGAGTTAGCAATATTTCATCCATTAGTATAATTATTTCCATGCAATAATATATATGCATGTACTTACAAAACACATTCAGCAAAGTGCATTTAAGTATATAATTCTATCACTTACTATGCATGAGTGCAATTCTCAATGCATACTTATTCAGTGCACCTTGCATTGAATTACATAATGCTCTTTATCTCAGTCATGTATCTCACCATCCATGAGTTGTAATTCTGGCCAATATGTTGACACATTCTCCACACACTTCCTATTGTCTTCCCAATTAATTGGATTCCTTCCTTTTCGACCCGAACACTACACCAAGAATATAATTCTCTGGTATTTATTAGTTTTAGCAAAAATGTTGCACTCCCAGTTTTATTTAAAGGTAGGAAGCTTTTAGTACCTGTTTGGCTCATAACCTTTCAATATCTGTACCTTGCCATATTCAACCATGCCCTGGTCTCATACATGACTAGCTTACTGGCATTCATTCTTATAACAAGTTCTTATCTTTTAATTTTATTTGGTCATTTCCCCATAACCAAATTAACATGACATTATAGTATGTTAGTGTGTGCATTCAAAAGCCAAAAAGATTTGAATTAATACAGGCCTCCAGCCTTTACCACATCCGATGGTATGCATTCAATAATATAACCCTGTAATTTTATAAAATAACTCTGGTTGAGGAAATTCTTAACTAAATTTCCTTTCAACAATTATGCAAAAAGAGTAATAAAAACTCAGACACCTGAGGTTCCATAGTAAGTTTTTGCCATTGGATGATGAGTAGAAGTGGATGGTTTATCCACCCTACGTCGCGATTTCGGTAATATGGAACTTCGAGAGATTGTTGTGTGGTGCTTGGAAATCTTCCGAAGTCGAAGGCTCGAGTAAGCACCTAGTGATATAGTGCTTGGTCACGACCCATGGTCGCATGGGTTGGGAACTGAGAGAAAGGAAAGGGATAATGAAAAAGGGTTTTTTGAAATGTGCAGGAATAGCCCGTGGTTCTGTCAGGACCTGCACACAGAAGGAAAGGATACCTGTGTATAATTGTTTTGGGTTCAATCATGAGCCTAAAGAGTCAATGCGACTCAGATGTTTGAAATATCCTTTGACTGGGAGGTCAGCAAACCCCGCTGAGGTAGGAACACTGCATCAAAAGTGATGAGGGAAGAAATAGTCACGTACAGTGACTACAATGAGAGCACAAGAAGATTCAGGAATATGGGAATAATTGAAAACTTCTCGGTTCAACAAGGAAAATTTGCACATGGGAAAGAAGTTGCTGCAATTTCTGTGGCAACAAGTATGTTATGGCTTGTTGGGTCAGCCAGAGGAAAGAATGCTTGCATGTTTTCAAGTGTTGTTGGTGATGTTGTTGCATAAGGAGTGAAGAAATAGAGAGCTGAAGTAATGGTTATAAGTTTGATAAAAGAAGAATGAAATCTTCTACTGCCATCATAAGTTCAAGTAGTATAAAATTTATCAATGGCAATCGTGCAAGTATGAGTTTTTATTACTCTTTTTGCATAATTGTTGAAAAAAAATTTAGGTAAGAATTTCCTCAACCAGAGTTATTTTATAAAATCACAGGGTTATATTATTGAATGCATACCACTGGATGTGGTAAAGGCTAGAGTTTTTATTAATTGAAAGATTTTTATCTTCCGAATGCACACACTGACATAGTAGAATGTCATGTTAATTTGGTTATGGGGTAATAACCAAAGAAAATTAAAACATAAGAACTTGTTATAATAATGAATGCCACTAAGCTAGTCATGTATGAGACCGGGGCATGGTTGGATATGGAAATGTACGGATATGGAAAGGTTATGAGCCACACAGGTACTAAAATATTCCTACCTTTAAATAAAACTATGACTGCAACCTTTTTACTAACACTAATGAACACCACAAAATTATATTCTTGGTGTAGTGTTCGGGTCGAAAAGGAAGGCATCCAATTAATTGGGAAGACAATACGAACTGTGTGGAGAATGTGTCAACACATTGGCCAGAATTCCAACTCATGGATGGTGAGATACATGAATGAGATAAATAACATTATGTAATTCAATGCAAGGTGCACTGAATAAGTATGCATTCAGAATTGCACTCATGCATAGTAAGTGATAGAATTGTATACTTAAATGCACTTTGTTGAATGCGTTTTGTAAGTACATACATATATATTATTGCATGGAAATAATTATACTAATGGATAAAATGTTTTTAACTCATGAAGTTGAGAACATTTCAGGAAGTGTTAAACATTGCAACAGGAAACTTGCAAGCTAGGTAGTCACAGGAACAGAGACTACAGAAAATTTTATGTTCAAAAAATAGAAATAATAAACTTACTGTTATTAATTATGAACATGTATATGCATAGAATAATGAGTCATTCTATTTGGTCAAGTTGTTTGGTAATTGTGATTGAATTGCTAGGTACAGGCAATTCTAAGATCATTGCAAAAGGTGTTGTACATGCTAAAATATGATGTACATAAAATATTGACAATTTGTTGGCTATATGGAAGAGGAAGCATTACTGGAAAATAGTATGCAGTTTGGTGCCTATGGAAAACCACAATGATGGTTGCATTCATAATATGACAACAACCAGGATGAATTATGAAATGGAATTTTCTATTTGGGGAAAAAGTTGAATTCCTTTTTGAACTAAGTTGGAGTTCCTAAATGAATTCTTTTATGTTTTCTCATGATAATTGCATGTGGGTGATATAGATGAGATGATGTTTATTAAAGTGACAATTGTGATTACAAAGAGTAGCTCGAGAAGATGCTAATTGGAAATCTCTGAGGGTGGTTGGAACTCCAGGAGCCACAGTTCTCTGAGACTTCCTTAGTCGGCCTATTCCTGAAGCCCAAGGAAAGGGAGGTGTAGCAGTCGATGGACTGTGTTACAGTGAAGGTGTACACTCCTGGGGTGGGATAGGCATGTGGGGAATGAGAGACCGCTGGTTCAAGTGCTGCTGAGGTTTGAATGGTTGGAGTGTTGTTGAGGTTTGGTACCTTGGATTAGACCACGTGGATATGGATTGTGGACTGTGGCTATCTTGGGAAGTCATTGCCCCGATGGAGTGATAGCCTTGCTCAGGGGTGGAAGGTCTTCTCAAATCAAAAGATAAGTACAATTATCTAATTATTGTA
>JZKD02S1847064.1:1114906-1129706 GCA_000966675.3 Picea glauca
TATATACATAACATGCATATTAAATCAAATTAACTCATTCAACATAGAGTTACTGTCATCATACAAACTTAAATAGAATTAACCATAAATAACATTGCAATGGAATACAAGCATCACAGACATGCATTTTAATTGAAATTAAAACACATAATGATACTTATCTTTGAAACTATAGTAACTTCACCAACTACGTGCAGACCTTCCATGAACCTCCCAGCCTTAGACCACACTACTCATCACACTCCGCAGTGGGTCACCACCGAGTTGGGACTAAGCTCCACCCAAGGCAAGGGAATCCTATACTAGGCCGAGGTTATCGGAAAATTGCATAGTGCAACCAGAAGGATTCTCTCTAGGAGCCTTCTTATGCCCACTACTCACAGACTGTCATTCCCCACATGCCTGTTCCACCTGGGAGTATACACCATCACAAGAACATTCCATCGGTGCTTCACCTCCCTCTCTGGGTCTCAACAACATGCCAGATCAAAAATTCTCAGATCTCCGTAGCTGGTGTTGGACTCTCTCTGGGAGAAAACCACTTCCTAACAGACTTTCTCACCTAGAGAGAGATTCTCACAGGCCTGACAACCTGCCTCTTCAACCACAGGTCTGATGACTCACTTCTTTAGCACACTCCTTGACTCAGCTCCACCCAGGTGAGGACAATAGAAATGGTCTAAAACTCATTCACATAGGGATGATAGTAGCAACAACAGATAGGCATGGCACTTCAAGCGGAAACAATCCACTCTAAAACACTACACAAGTAAGGTGATTACTCAGGTGTCAAGTTCCTCCAAAGACACAGAATGGTTCACAGATTTCCGATTTGTAGAGCTGCATGATGGTATGCATGTAGAGATCATATGCAAAGGTAACATGGTTCAGACAACGAACGCAATAATAGAGGACGAAGCCCCATCACAACTCAATTCTTGGGTTAAATTTCATGTTCCTAGGTTGACACATGTCACCCATGAAGTTGCATGCATTTCATCAGTATGTGTTCCCTTTTCTAGGAACTTAGGATAAAAATATACCTTTCACACCACTTTGGAATAATAATAAATTATTATTTAAAGGAGTTAAGTCCTCAAGCTTAGCCCATCTTCCAACCTTTCAACCCCCTTTCCCTTACCCATTATGTGGAAGCTTAGTCCCCCATCACTCTTTCTTCATGGTCGGTCGGCATGGAGCCATGTTTATATATTATATTAATGATCTCCATAGTTACATATACAAAATCAGGCTCCTGGCCTTAACACTTAGGCTCTCCGGCCTAATAAACACATAAGCCCACCAACTTATCAATACTTGACTCACAAGCCTACAAAACATGATTACAATTCATAAACATGATTACAATTCTTAATATAACTAGGACACTACTGGGGGATATTACAATACCCTCCCCTTATTTTTGCACTGTCCTTAGTGCAACACTTTACAAATCATCAACAAGATTTTCAAAATCTTCACTAAGATGCGGGTATTCTACCCGCATAACATCTTCATGCTCCCATTTCGTGTCCTCGAGATCGTACCAGGTCCACTGAACCTTTATAAGCCCTATGGCTCGATTTTGGAGTTGCTTTCCTTTCCTGGTCAAATATGCACACTGGATGCACTTGCAAGACGCCTTCTTTCTCCACCTGAATCACATTCCAATCGATTACATGATTAGCATCATGTATACATTGTTTAAGAAATGAAATATGAAACACATTATGTATAGTCATGGATGAAGGTAATGCAATGCATATATATGTATATACAGACAATTCTAATAGCATTATAACCTATATACAACATACACAACATACAATAATTAGATAATTGTACTTATATTTTGATTTGAGAAGACCTTCCACCCCTGAGCAAGGCTATTACTCCATCGAGGCAATGGCTTCCCAAGATAACCACGATCCACAATCCATATCCACATGGTCTAGGCCAAGGTACCAAACCTCAGCAGCACTCCAACAATTCAAACCTCAGCAGCACTCCAACCAACAGTATCTCATTACCCACATGCCTGTCCCACCATAGGAGTGTACACCTTCACTATCACACAGTCCATCAGCTGCTACACCTCCTTTTACTTGTGCTTCAACAACTTGTTGGATTAGGAAGTCTCAAAGCATTATGGCCCCCTGAGTTCCAACTTCCCTAAGATATTTCCAATCATCGTCTTCTCGAGCTACTCTTTGTAATCAACATTCTAACTTTAATCAACATCATCTCATCTGCATCACTCACATAAAGTTATCATGAGAAAACATAAAAGAATTCATTTAGGAACTCCAACTTAGTTCAAAAAGGAATTCAACTTTTTCACCAAAACAAGAAATTCCATTTCATAATTCATCTTGTATGTTGTCATATTATGAATGCAGCCATCCTTGTGGTTTTCTGCAGGCACCAAACTACATAACATTTTCCTGTAATGCTTCCTCTTGCATACAGCCAACAAATTGTCAGTGTTTTCTATATATCATATTTCAACATGTACAACACCTTGTGCAATGATATTAGAATTGCTTGCACCTAGAAATTCAATCACAATTACCAAACAACTTGAACAAATAGAATGACTCATCATTCTATGCATATGCATGTTCATAATTAATAACGGTAAGTTTATTATTTCTATTTTCTGAACATGAAATTTTCTGTAGTCTCTATTTCTGTGACTACCTGGCTTGCAACTTTCATGTTGCAATGTTTAACAATTCTTGAAATGTTCTCAACTTCATGAGTTAGCAACATTTCAACCATTAGTATAATTATTTCCATGCAATAATATATATGCATGTACTTACAAAATGCAGTCAACAAAGTGCATTTAAGTATACAATTCTATCACTTACTATGCATGAGTGCAATTTTCAATGCATACTTATTCAGTGCACCTTGCATTGAATTACATAATTCTCTTTATCTCAGTGATGTATCTCACCATCCATGAGTTGGAATTATAGCCAATGTATTGACACATTCTCCACACACTTCCTATTGTCTTCCCAATTAATTGGATGCCTTCCTTTTCGACCCGAACACTACACCAAGAATATAATTATGTGGTGTTCATTAGTGTTAGCAAAAAGGTTGCAGTCCCAGTTTTATTTAAAGGTAGGAAGATTTCAGTACTTGTGTTTCTCATAACCTTTCCATATCCATACCTTGCCATATCCAACCATGCCCTGGTCTCATACATGACTATCTTACTGGCATTCATTCTTATAACAAGTTCTTATCTTTTAATTTTCTTTGGTTATTAACCCATAACCAAATTAACATGATATTATAATATGTTAGTGTGTGCATTCGAAAGCTAAAAATCTTTGAATTAATACAAGCCTCCAGCCTTTACCACATCCAATGGTATGCACTCAATAATATAACCCTGTGATTTTATAAAATAACTCTGGTTGAGGAAATTCTTACCTAAATTTCCTTTCAACAATTATGCAAAAAGGGTAATAAAAACTCGTACCTGCATGACTGCCATTAATAAATTTATACTACCTGAATTTCCGATGGCAGTAGAAGCTTTCATGCTTCTTTTATCAAACCTATAACCAACACTTCAGCTCTCTATTGCTTCACTCCTTATGCAACAACATCACCAAAAACACTTGCAAACACGCAATAATTATTTCCTCTGGCTGAACCAACAAGCCATAACATACTTGCTACCACATAAGTTCAACAACTTCTTTCCCATGTGCAACTTTTCCTTGCTAAACCCAGAAGTCTTCAATTCTTCCTGGATTCCTAAATCTTCTTGTGCTCTCATTGTAGTCACTGTACATGACTATTTCTTCCCTGAGCACTTTCAACGCAGTGCCCCTACCTTAGTGGGGTCTGCTGACCTCCCATTCAAAGGATCTTTCAAAATTCTGAGTCGCATTGACTCTTCAGGCTCGTGATTGAACCCAAAACAATTATACACAGGTCTCATTTCCTTCTGTGTGCAGGGCTTGATAGACCCGCGGGCTATTCTTGCGCACTTCCAAGACTCCAAGTTTCTGGTGCTAGCCCCTTTTTCATTATCCCTTTCCTTCATAAGACTGTGGGATATGACCTCACGTAAGTGTGTGATTGCGGGCACGAGAAAGAGGGGTTTTAGACCAACATGCTTTTTGCCCTACAATTCACCTCCAGCTGCCACGTATCCTTTTTCTAACACCGTGTTATAAATTGCAGTCCGCTCTCAGATTTTTAACATTCGATCAAGTTCTGGCCTCGCAATCTAGCTCATTTGTTGATCTCCAATCCCATGGCGATGATCCATGATCAACGACTGCTATCTATCCTCCTTCCACACGTGATCCTAGATCTACCCTATTTGTCGACATGTAGCTCCCTTCCAAGTGATATCTTTCTCTCTAATGTGTTGAACCTGCACAAGTTGATCACACCACATGCATGATTTTCCTTTCAGTTGATACATCACAATTCTTCCTTCTGCATGAGAGGAATAATTCTACAGTTGGAAATATTTCCTCATGCCAAGCAACTATGTTTCGGCATCTTCATCCTTCTTATGTTCTCCATCAAATGTAGGAGTCTTAATCTTGTTTATTTCTCCCTTCATTTCATCCACTCTATATCTCCTGTGCTTTCTGGTAGGAGATGGGCTTGGAATGCTATGTGCTCTTCTTTTGGAGTGACCTTGGGAGTGATGATGGTGTCTACCAATACTCCTTGATCTTATTCCCTTAGAAGTCTCGTGACTCCCTGACTGTACATAATCTGTTTCATATTTAATTGCTTAAATAATATGTACTTGATTCTAATCATGTAATCGATTGGAATGTGATTGATATGGTGCAAGAAGGCGTCTTGCAAGTGCATCTAGTGTGCATATTTGACCAGCAAAGGAAAGAAGCTTTGGAATCGAGCCACAGGTCTTGTAAAGGTCCAATGGACCTGGTACGATCCTGAGGATGTGAAATGGGAGCATGAAGATGCTATGTGGGAAAAATACCCACATCTTTTTGAAGATTTTGAAAATCTTGTTGATGTTGTGTAAAGAGTTGCACTAAGGACAGTGAAAAAATAAGGGAAGGGGATTCTAATATCCCCTGGTAGTGCCCCAATTATATTATGAATTGTAATCATGTTTTGTAGGATGGTGAGCCGAGTATTGATAAGCTGGTGGGATTATGTGTTTATTAGGCCAGAGAGCCTAAGTGTTAAAGGCCAGGAACCTGTTTTTGTATATGTAATTATGCTGAACATTAATGAAGATTAAACATCGCTGCGTGTAGACCGACCACGAAGAAAGAGTGATGGGGGACTAAGATTACATAGAGTGGGTAAGGGAAAGGGTGTTGAAAGGTTGGAAAGAGGGGGATAAGCTTAGGGGCTTAAGTCCTTGAGAATAATAATTTATTAGTATTCCAAAGCTATGTGACAAACATGTTTTTTATCCTAAGTCCTAGGAGAGGCAATGCATGCAGCTCCAATGTGTGCAAAAGGAAATGCATGCAGCTCCAGGAAGACAAGTGTCGACCTGGGCACATGCAGTTAAAAGATGAAGCGTTAGCTGAGTTGGGGGTGTGTTTTTCCAGTTTTCCCGATCCTCAGTCTGAGACCGTGAGACCTCTGTAATCGACCTATGCTTAATTTTCTTATCATGCATTCCTGAAAATGAGAACCGTGAATCTGACCAGTGTATTTCCATGAATCCCATGGCCTCTTTATTCGACCTTTGCAATATTCACACACACACTTGAAAACCCAAAATCCGTGAACCATTCTGTGTCTTTAGAGGAACTCGACACCTGAGTAATCACCTTAGTTGTGCAGTGTTTTAGCGTGGGTTGTTTCCTCCTGCGGTGCCATGCCCATCTATTGTTGCACTTTCATCCCTCTGTGAATGAGTGTTGAACTGCTATTGTTGTCCTCACCTAGTTGGATCCGAGTTGAGGAATGTGATGAAGAAGCGGGTTGTCAGGCCTGTGGTTGAAGAGGCAAGTTGTCAGGCCTGTGAGCAACTCTCTCCAGATGAGAGAGTCTACTGGGAAGTGGTTTTCTCCCATAGAGATTCCATCACCAACTACGAAGCTCTGAGAATTCCTAATCCATCCTGTTGTCGAGACCCAGAGAGGGAGGTGAAGCACCGATGGACTTTTCTTGTGAAGGTGTATACTCTCGGGTGGAACATGAATGTGGGGAATGAGAGTCCATGAGTAGTGGATGGAAGAAGGCTCCTAGAGATAATCCTTCCGGTTGCACTATGCAGTTGTCCTGTAACCTCAGCCTAGTCTAGGATTCCCTTTCCTTGGGTGGAGCTTAGTCCCAACTCGGGGGTGACCCACTACTGAGCGTGATGAGCAACGTGATATAAGGCTGGGAGGTTCATGGAAGTTATGCATGTAGTTGGTGGAGTTACTATAGTTTCAAAGATAAGTATCATTATATGTTTTAATTTCAGTTAAAATGCATGTATGTGATGCTTGTAATATTATCATGTATTTCGTTGCAATGATATTTATGGTTAATTCTATTTAATTCTGTATGATGGTAGTAAGTCTATGTTGAATGAATTAATTTGATTTCATATGCATGTTATATATATATATATATATATATATATATATATATATATATGGGAAAGTTCCATGTAGTAGCATTGCCCGACAGTGGGGTTGATGGCCGGGGACGTTACAATATGGTATCAGATATTTAAAGGGATAATTTAAGGTTGTGTTGGTAGCATTTCTCGGTCTGTTGGTGGCTGAGGATGTGACAATTTGGTATAAGATTGTGTTTGCAGAAGTTTAACGAGTGCCAGAACCGAATAGAGTTGACATTAAGTGCAAAGAAATGGAGGAGACACAGAATGCTTCCAGTTCAGAGAATGAAGCGAAAAGGATGGATGTTCATTTGGGAGTTGAAGGTTTGAACTCCAATGTACATGGATAAGAGATAGATAAGGAAGGGAATATGATGAAAATCGTTGAAAGATTGCAGAAAGATGCCCAAACTCATCGAGAAGATAGCAAAAATCTCATGAAAGCTAAGGAACAACAAAGAGAATTCAACTTAAAGTTGATGAAGAGTCTAGAGAGAATAGAAAATAAATTTGACAAGGATAGAGACTTGAGAAAAATAGGGAGACACAAGACTTCTAAGACAAGAATATCAAGGAGTGTTGGTAGACACCATCATCATTCCCAAGGTCACTCCAAGAGGAGGGCACACAGTAGTTCATGCCCATATCCTACTAGAAAGCACATGAGATATGAAGTGGATGAACTGAAGGGATAAATGGACAATATTAACCCTCCTAGATTTGATGGAGAACATAAGAAGGAGGAAGATTCCGAAACATAGTTGCTTGGCATGAGGAAATATTTCCGACTGCAAAATTATTCCTCTCATGTAGAAGGAAAAATTGCGATGTATCAACTAAAAGTAAAAACATCCATGTGTTGGGATCAACTTGTGCAGGTGCAACACATTAGAGAGATAGATATCACTTGGAAGGAATTCAAGATTTATTTCGAGAAGAAATACATGACTACAAGATACTATGACAGAAAGATGAAAGATTTCTTTGAACTCAAGCTGGGCAACATGACCATTGATGAGTATGAATGTAGGTTTTTGGAATTACTGAAGTATGTTCCATTCAGCAAGGATGAGACTGTCAAGATTCAATGGTATCTGAGTGGACTGCCACCTTCCATCGGTGACAAGATTCAGTATGATGATCCTAAGACTATGGAAGAAACTATAAGAAGAGCAAGATGCTTATATGAGAAGCAAAGAGAAAAACCTACTTTTTGGAAGGATTGGGATGACCAAAAGAAGTTTAAGAAAGAGCAGAGGCAAAAGGGAAACAAACCTTCCTTTTTAGAAATAGTCATCAAGGAAAACCATCGTTTAGAGAGCCTAGAATGGATGACGTAGGGGAAAAAAGGCCAAGGCAGATGCCCATTCATTGTTGGGAATGTCAAGGAAACCACAAGTATAGATATTGTCCCCATAAAAATGGAAAAGCGAGAGTTGTCCATAATGTTCAGCAAGATGATACAATGGAAGACATGGGTAGTAGAATACCCAGGATCTGCGCATCCCTGGACAACAAGCAAGATGAATATCAGTCACACATGATTGAAGTGGAAGGTATGATCAACAAACATACCTTTACTATTTTAATTGATTCAGGGTCTAGCCATAGTTATATATATCTTAGAGTGGTGGAAAGTTTGCAATTGTCAAGAAGAAAACATGAAAAGTCTTGGTTAGTGCAGCTGGCTATAAGAACCAAGAGGAAATTCACTAAGTTAGTTAAGTCTTGTCCAGTTAACATGAATGGACTGAGCACAAAGGATGAATTGAACATTCTTCATTTATGTTCTTATGACTATCTAATTGGGATGGAATGGTTGGACCAACACCATGCCATCTTGGACTATCGGAACAAGGCATTCACTTGCCTAGATGAGGAAGGAAATTGAAAAACAGTCCAAGGAATTCTCAAAGCTGTTGTTATCAGAGAAATCTCAGCAATGCAACTGAAGAACTGCTATAGAAAAGGATGTCAATTATTTGTAGCCCATGTGGAGGAAGCATATAAGGATGAGGTCTCAAATGTTGGAGATCATGCGGTACTAAATGAGTTTGAAGATTTATTTCAGGAGGTACTCGGACTACCCCTGAAGAGAGATATTGACTTCTCTATAAATTTGATGCCTAGAGTAGCTCCAGTGTCGAAAGATCCTTGCAGAATGAGTACGTCGGAGTTGAAAGAACTGCAATTGCAGCTTGAACAGATTCTGAAGAAGGGGTATAAATGTCAAAGTGTATCACCTTGGGGTTCGCTGGTCCTGTTCGTGAAGAAGAAGGACGAGACACTGAGATTGTGTATATATATCAGACAATTGAACAAAGTAACTTTAAAGAAATAATACCCTATACCGAGGATTGATGACCTCTTCGATTAGTTGAAGGATGCGCATATATTTTCAAAGATAGATCTCAGGTCGGGATATCACCAGGTAGGGATAAAGGATGAAGACATCAACAAGACCACCTTTAGAACAAGGTATGGTCATTACAAGTTCACAATGGTGTCATTTGGGCTGTCGAATGCACCTGTTGTTTTTATGTGCCTGATGAATGGTGTATTCAAGAACTATCCAGACAATTTTATCATAGTCTTCATGGATGACATTCTTGTGTATTGCAAGTTAGAGGAAGAGCATGAGCAACATATGAGGATGGTGTTGCAGGTGCTAAGAGAGAACTAACTGTATTCCAAGTTGAGCAAGTTCTTGTTTTATCAGGAGAAGATCCATTACTTGGGGCATATTATTTCTAAGGATGGGATAGCTATAGATCCTGAGAATATTGAGGCCATCAGAGAATGGTCAGTGCCAAATAATGTGACGGAAGTTAGATCCTTTATGGGTGTAGCTGGTTATTACAGAAGGTTTATCGCAGGGTTCTCGAGGATAGATCACCCTATCGCTTCCTTGCAAAGGAAGGAGAAGAAGTTTTAGTGGATAGAAGAATGTGAGACAATCTTCCAGCAATTGAAGCAACTGTTAACTAGTGCTCCAATCCTGAGGATTGCAGATCCGAATTAAGACTTTGTAGTGTGTATAGATGCATGCAAAGAAGGACTAGGAGGAGTCCTCAATCAGAATGGATTTGTAATTTTTTATGAATCCATAAAGTTGAAAGAGCACAAATGGAACTATGCAACTCATCATTTGGAGTGGGAAGCCATAGTACATGCTCTAAAGAAATAGAGGCATTACCTCATGGGAAGGAGGTTCGAACTGAGAATAAACCACAACGATTTGAAATATTTGTTTGATCAGACAACCTTGAATACTAGGCAGAGTAGGTGATTGGAGTTTCTTTGTGAATATGACTTTGCTATCAAGCATATCAAAGGAAACAAGAACAAAGTGGTTGATGCACTGAGCAAGAGAGTTCATGAACTGCATGCTACGACCATTAGCATGTACCAAATTGATATTAAAGGCAGAATTTTGGAAGTTGCAAATGCATATTTTCCATACAGGGATTTGGTAGCAAAGCTACAACAAAGTGAGATGCCATAGAAAGTGGAAAATTATAAATTAGAGGCTGATGGAATACTTCTGTACAAGAACATAACTTATGTACCTAATGTCCAGGACTTGATACTTATGATTTTGCATGAAATGCATAATGTGCCTTATGTTGGGAACCCTACATACCAAAAGACTGTGGCATCAGTCAAGAGACATTACTTTTGGCCAGGTATGAAGAAATATATTGTTGAATACATAGCTAGATGTATGGAGTGCCATAAGGTTGAAGCTGATCACAGGCACCCAACATGATTGCTACAACATTTACCCATTCCTGAGTGGAAGTGGGAAGTGGTGACAATGGATTTCATTATAGGATTGGCCATAACAAGCAAGAAGCATGATTCCATCATGGTGGTGGTGGAAAAGCTTACGAAATCTTCCCATTTTATTTTATTAAAGACTACTCACAAGGCAGTGGATGTTTTCGACATCTTTATGAAAGAAGTGGCACAATTGCACGAAATTCCCAAGACAATTGTGTTTGACAGAGACCCGAAATTTACCTCAAATTTCTAGAAAGGGTTATTCAAGGGGTTCAGAATGAATTTTAACTTCAGTACAACCTATCATCTTGAGTCGGATGGGCAGACATAGTAGGTGAATCGAGTAATAGAAGACATACTGAGGATGTATGTGATGGAAAAACCATCGAAATGGGAAGACTACCTAAACTTGGTAGAGCTCGCCTACAATAATGGGTATCAAGCATCGTTGAAGATGAGCCCATTTGAAGAACTTTATGGAAGAAAGTGAAATACTCTAGTAAGATGGGATAATCCAGCTAATAGGGAAGTAGTTGGGCTAGATTTTATCAAGGAAATGGAAGAACAAATGCTAAAAATCAAGTAGAAATTGAAAGTTGCCCAACACAGGAAAAAAACTTATGCTGATAAAAACATAACCAACAGAGAGTTTAAAGTGGGTGATGTTGTTTTCCTCAAAGTGAAAGCCAATAAAAGTTCCCTGAAGCTGGGAAATTGTGCCAAGTTGGTAGCCATATTTTTTGGGCCATTTAAAATCCTAGAAAGGATTGGGCCAGTTTCATATATGCTTGCATTACCTGCATCCATGACTGTACATAATTTGTTTCATGTTTCATTGCTTAATAAATATATACTTGATGCTAATCATGTAATCGATTGGAATGTGATTTAGGTGGAGCAAGAAGGTGTCCTGCAAGTGTATCATGTGCGCATATTGTACCGGAAAAGAAAACAACTCTGGAATCGATCCATATGGCTTATAAGGGTCCAGTGGACCTGGTATGGTCTCGAGGATGCGACTTGGGAACATGAAGATGTTGTGCGGGCAGAATACCCAAATCTTTTTGAAGATTTTAAAAATCTTGTTGATGATGTGTAAAGAGATGCATTGAGGATAGTGCAAAAATAAGGGGAGGGGATTGTAATATCCCCCAATAGTGCCCCAGTTATATTATGAATTGTAAACATGTTTATGAATTGTAAATCATGTTTTGTAGGCTGGTGAGCTGAGTATTAATAAGCTAGTGGGCTTATGTGTTTATTAGGCTGGAGAGCCTAAGTTTTAAAGGCCAGGAGCCTGTTTTTGTATATGTAATTATGCAAAACATTAATAAAGATTAAACATCACTGTGTACAGACCGACCATAAAGAAAGAGTGATGGGGGACTAAGATTCCACAGAGTGGGTAAGGGAAAGGGGGATGAAAGGTTGGAAAGAGGGGCTAATATCAGGGGCTTAATTCCTTGAGAATAATAATTTATTATTATTCCAAAGCTATGTGACAAACATGTTTTTTATCCTAAGTCATGGGAGAGGCAACGCATGCAGTTCCAACATGTGCAAAAGGGAATGCATGTAACTCTAGGAATACAAGTGTCGAACTAGGCGCATGAAGTTAAAAGATGAAGCGTCAATTGAGTTGGGGGTTCATTTTGCCAGTTTTCCCGATCCTCTGCTTGAGACCGTGATACCTCTGTAATCGACCTCTACTTAATTTTCTTGTCATGCATTCCTGAAAACGAGAACCATGAAGCTGATCGATGTATTTCCCTGAGTCTCATGGCCTCTATATTCGACCTTTGCAATATTCACACACGCACCTAAAATCCCAAAATCCATGAATCATTTTGTTTCTTTAGAGGAACTTGACACCTGAGTAATCGCCTTAGTTGTGCGGTGATTTAGCGTGGGTTGGTGCCGCCTATGGTGCCATGCCCATATGATGTTGCTACTTTCATCCCTATGTGAATGAGTGTTGAACCACTATTGTTTTCCTCACCTGGATGGAGTTGATTCGAGGAATGTGTTGAAGAAGCAGGTTGTTAGGCCCGTGGTTGAAGAGGCAGGTTGTCAGGCCTGTGAGCATATCTCTCCAGGTGAGAGAGTCTTATGGGAAGTGGTTTTCTCCCAAAGAGAGTCTAGCACCAGCTACAGAGCTTTGAGAATTCTTGATCCAGCCTGTTTCCGAGACCCAGAGAGGTAGGTGAAGCACTAATGGACTGTGCTTGTGAAGGTGTATACTCACAGGTGGAACGCGCATGTGGGGAATGAGAGTCCTTGAGTAGTGGGTGTAAGAAGGCTCCTGGATAGAATCCTTCTAGTTGCCTGGTGCAGTTTTCCTGTAACCTTAGCCTAGTCTAGGATAACCTTGGCTTGGGTGGATCTTAGTCCCAGCTCGGGGGTGACCCACTATGGAGTGTGCTGAGAAACGTGGTCTAAGGCTGGGAGATTCGTTGAAGGTCTGCACATATTTGGTGGAGTTACTACAGTTTCAGAGATAAGTATCATTATGTGTTTTAATTTCAATTAAAATGCATCTCTGTGATGCTTGTAATATTATCATGTATTCCATTGCATTGATATTTATGGTTAATTCTATTTATGTCTATATGATGATAGTAAGTCTATGTTGAATGAGTTAATTTGATTTAATATGCATGTTATATATATATATATATATATATATATATATATATAGTTTTCTTGTAACTTATGGTTTAGGTAGTTTATTTTTCTTTTCAAGTTTTGCACTTACATTATTTGTTGGAATTTTATTTAATTTACTTTTCACTTATAAAAGTAAAATACGAATGTTATAAATTGCAAAATAAAATAAAAATTAAATATTTCAAAATTATACAAAGAGATATCCATGCTTAGACTCTTTAGCTTAGGGTCTAATGTATTTTATTTATGAGGCCTGAAACTGAGGGTAACATTCCTGCCTTTTCCTCGCTAGCCTTGCGGGAGGTTGAGATGTTGGTTTCAAAACGCTCTTGTTTTGGCATCAACATATTTTGGCGACCATGCTGGGGAGGACCATTCAATGGTTCTTTCCTTGTCTTGTTTTAATTCTTTCAAACCTTCTTTTATCTTTTCCAAATTTCTATGTCTCAGTTGATTGGAAGCATGTATAGTGGTTGTGACTCTACAATTTCAACTATTAATCCTCGGAAAGTCATTCACAAGTATGAAATATTTGAATTCGAGGAAGACTTGAAAACCCACCCTTGGCTTGTGCCTACCCCTTTGAAGCTCACTCACCCCATTAATCCTTTGCCTTACAAGTTCAAGCAATATTTACCTTTGTTTCTAAGCGATGGAACTGTTACAGTGGAAGAGCAACGTCATGCATTTTCCATTGCTTGTATTGTCCTTGGAGTTAATGAAAATGATAGTTGCATGCTCTTGTTTATAAATTCCCTTCAAGGAAATTTTGCTTCTTTGTTTTCCAACCTTCTTGATGAATGCATCTCCACATGGTCTGAACTTTCTTATTGGTTTACTTCTACTTTTGGGAACTTGGATGATACTTATGAGCATCTTAAAAGGTTTACTCAATTGTTCATGAAGGAAAATGAAAATATTCTTTCTTTTAATATTAGGTTTACCAAGTTGTATAATTGCATTCATATGACTATTCGTCCTACCAACTTGGTTTCCCTCTTACATTATTATGATTTTGTACCTCTTCTTTACCAATGGCGGTTGGAAGAAAAGAACGTTCAAAAACTAGAATTGGCCTTAACCACTTGCCTTGATTTCGAAGAGCAATATCGCAGAACAGGTTTATGCATTGGTGGTTCTCGTTCACACAAATATTTATCATCCTTAATGTCCATCATCCAAGATTTACAAGATCACATGTTCTCTCTTGAACATCAATTCTCTAAACAAACTCACCTTGAAAGATCCTTGGAACCCTCTTTCATGAGGCCTAATTATGATACATTTATCACCTGTGATCAAGAGCTTGGATTTGAAGAGGATCGTGATCATATTATGATGCTTAATTATCAACCAAACTCCCACATTTCAAATACCACCATTCTTGAACCTAATAAACAAACCCAACCTTGAGAGTATGGTTCACCCCAAATATTTCATACATGTGCATACAATGGTGGAGTTGATTATGCAAATGAAGAAGTTTATTTTTACCTCATTAATCCTATTTATGACACATTTTTATTTGTTGATGTTACTAATGAATGCTCAAAACAAGTTGATGAAGACCCTTTCGTTTCTACCAATGCATGAGATAAGTATTTCTTTAGAGATCCTCATGAAGTTAATCAAGATCTTGAATTTCATTATGCTTTTTCAAATCCATTGTTTCAATTAGAAGAAGTCAAGGAGCTCGATAATTGTATGCATACTTATCTTGATATGTGCACATTTTCTTTCAATGATGATGATGAGTTCAAG
>JZKD02S1847064.1:1156068-1175678 GCA_000966675.3 Picea glauca
GCCACCCACCTTTTCCAAATGGCTCAAAACAGTTTTCTGGCCATTTTGGCAATTTACTATTTTTAGCAGGTTTTAACTTACGGGGCCATTTTGAGGGCCTAAATGAATTTTTTTTCGAGATCGAGGTTATCAATGATAGCCAAAGGAATAATTGAGCCCCCAAAATGAATCTCCTTGACAATACCTTTCCAACGAGATATCACACGCCTAAAATGGAGATCGTATGCAAAAGTTACGACCCCGGGAAGTTGATGCACCAACTTACCCAAACGGGGCCCACATGAATTTTGGCGCTTCCTCTCCTAGGGTTAGGTTTTTTGATGTTTAGGACTTTTGGCATTCCCGATTATTGTAAAAATTCCTCCAGAGCCTCATTTTAACCATCTTCTTGCGAATGCGAGTAGCCATCACATCTCTTCTTAGAGATAAGCTTCCACCATTCTAGCGAGTCTTTTACTCTGTATTTTTACAATATCTCTATGCATTTCTTTATTATATCTCCGCTCTCATTTCGTGCCGAAAATAATCCGGATCAGTTTTGGGGCCCTAAGCAATGTTTTTTTGACTTTCCACAGTCAAACTACAGTTGAAGTAAGAGTTTGGGAGTGCAATGTGTAGTTCTCAAAAATACCTTTCCAACAGGCTATTACGCACCTAAAATGGAGATCTTATGCGAAAGTTATGACCCCGAGAAGTTAATGTACTATCTTACCCAAACAAGGCCCACATGAATTTTGGTGTTTCATCTCCTAGGGTTAGGTTTTTGAATGTATATGGTTTTGGCATTGATGTTTATCATAAAAAGGCCTTAAGAGCCTCATTGTAATGATTTTCTGGTGAATGAGCGTAGCTATCACATCTCTTCTCAGAGATAAAGCTGCCACCATTCTAGTGAGTCTTGCACTCTGTATTTTTACAGTCTCTTTACAATTATTTCATTAATAGAAATCAAGTATTGTTGTATTTTTCTATTTCTGTAAATTTTCATGAGTAGTTCATTATAATTACTCTTCTTTCATTTCATTCCAAAAATAATCCAGATCATCTTACTTTGAATTATTATTCTTTATTTATTAGGCTTTATTAAATAATGTCGGCCTTTATTAAATAGAAAAAATATCTTACTAACCAATGACCCATGGAGCGGGGTTAGGATTAGATTCTAACATTCCCTCTCCCTTCAAAAACAACCTTTTCCTCAAGGCTACAGGTACAAAAAATGTTGAAGTATGGTCACGGGTTCCCAGGTCGCCTCCTCTAGTGTTGTGTCCTTCCACTTGATCAATACTTCCTTGATAGTGTGGCCATAGAGATGAAGTTCATGGTTATTGAGTACTACTTCTGGTTGGATCCACATAGAACCTTCTTCATCTAATTTCAGAAGGATGGTTTGGACTCTGCAATTCTATCCCACCACTTTCTTCAGACAGGAAACATGGAACACCAGATGGATTTTGGAAGTAGCAGGAAGGGCTAAATTGTAAGCCATATAGCCAATACGCTTGATGATTTGGTAGGGTCCATAAAACTTAGGTGCCAATTTATGATGTCCCTGATCTTTGAGAGATGTTTTCTTGTAAGGTTGGAGGCTGAGAAACACCTGGTCACCTTCTTGAAAAACCCTTTCTGAATGATGTTGGTTTTCCTATTTCTTCATGCGATTTTGGTCCATGTGGAGGTTATCCTTCATATCCGTTAGAGTGGTTGTACAACCTTGCAACATTGTATCAATAGATTGGACCTTGGATGTGCTAGGAAGATATGTAATGACTATCGATGTATTTTGGCCATACATTGCTTCATATGGGGTCATTTTAGTGGTCATATGATAGGAAGTATTGTACCACAATTCTGCCAAGGGAAGCCATTGCACCCACTGGTGTTGTTTGTCTGAAGAAAGTCAATTCAAGTAGGTTTCCAAAAATT
This sequence comes from Picea glauca, assembly GCA_000966675.3. Classification (NCBI taxonomy): domain Eukaryota; kingdom Viridiplantae; phylum Streptophyta; class Pinopsida; order Pinales; family Pinaceae; genus Picea; species Picea glauca. The sequence goes on from JZKD02S1847064.1 coordinate 1,157,995, forward strand.
TGTTGACTAATTTAGTTTGGCCATCAGGCTGGGGGTGATAAGTTGTGCTCATGTTCAGTTGGGTTCCCTACAATTTAAAGAGATCTTTCCAAAATGTGTTGGTGAACGTGGGGTCACGATTAGAGACACTAGAGGCTGGCATGCCATGTAGCTTGAAAATATGATCAAGGAAGACTTGTGCTATGTGTGTCGGTGTGAAAGCATGAGGTAAGGGACAAAAATGAGCATACTTGGAGAGGATATCAACCACCACCATGATGACAGACTTGTTCCCAGCTTTAGGAAGGCCTACTATAAAATCCATGGAGATTTATGTCCACAAATAAGATATAATGGGTAAGGGTTGTAGGATGCCTAGATACTTGATCGTTTCACCTTTATTACATTGGAACACCTCACATTTTGTGAAAAATTGAAGTATATCCTTCTTCATGCCTCCCAAAAAAAGAATGACAAACATGAGCATATGTCTTTTGGAATATCGAATAACCTACTATAGTTGAGGAGTGCAAATCATTTAAGAGCCCGAGATTGATTGCTAAGGAGGTTTAGAGAACTAGATGATCCTTATAATAGAGGATATTATCTTTCCAAGTGTAATCAGTGGGACAATTAGGGTCCTCCCGAAGACATTGAATTAATTTGGAGTTAGTGTGGTGAATTATCCACTCTTGGTGCACTTCTTCAATCCAAACAGAGACCGACAAGGATAAAGAAAAGAGGGAGTTGTCCTCATCATGTTGTCTTGACAATGCATATGCTACTATGTTATTTTATCCCTTTCTATATATGATTTCATAATCATAACCCAAGATTTTTTTCAACCGCTTATTTTTTTCTGGGGATGATAGTTGCTACTCCAAAAAATATTTCAGGCTATGGTGATCTGTTTTAATCTGAAAATTCCATCCCAAGAGATATGGTCACCAGGTGTGCACTGCATGGAAAATGACCATCATTTATTTTTCATACATAGATTGACCCAAATTGTGACCACTCAATGCTTGGATACTAAATGCCAAGGGTCGACCATCTTGGGTGAGCACTTCATCTATACCCGTACCGGAAGAATTTGATTCCACCACAAAGGTTTTGTTGAAGTCATGAGCTGATAGGATAGGGGTAGTGCACATGTCCCTCTTTAACTCCATGAAGGCTTTCTTAATAGAAGGTTCCCAATGAAATTCATTCTTCTTAAGGAGGTGAGTCAAGGGCTTAGAAATTTTGTCATAATGGTTGACAAATTTCTTGTAATAGCTAGCGAGACCAAGAAAACCCCTTAGGTTATTTAAGGTCATTGGGCGTGACCATTATTGCATAGATTGTATATTTTTGGGGTCCACTTTTACCGCATCTCTACTGACAATGTGCCCCAAGTATTCCAATTCGTTGGTGCCAAATGAACATTTGGTGTTTTTGACAAATAATTTGTTTTCCTGTAGCAAGTGAAGGATTGATTCCACATGAAAAAGATGGCTATCCGAGGTGTGATTATATATGAGGATTTCATCAAAGAAAACCAAGACAAAATTCTGAAGGTAAGGTTTCAATAGCTTATTCATGATACTTTGCAATGTGGATGGAGAATTGCAAAGGCCAAAATGTGTGACCAAGAATTCAAAATGTCCCCCATGATTTTTGAAAGCAGTCTTCGGAATATCTGCCTCCTTCATCTTGATTTGGCGATAACCAAAGATGTAATATCCCCAAAAATAAATTATTATTAAAGTCTGTATGCACTTAGGAATTTATTTCCGTTTTTGGCAAATTCGTATTTAGAAAATTATTGCCATTTATGGAAATTCCGAATTTGAAATTTGATTAATTGTAATTAATTATTGTGGCCATTAGGAAAAGATTTGATTTTCCAAACCAACGTTTTGACTATGACACTTGTAAAAAACAAATGTTATTATATTTATTGCTGAAGGAAAAATGGAACATCTAGGTTGAAATCAACTGACATGAATCCATGAGTGGGCAATAGGATTGAACTACCTCAAGGATGAATTTTACAAGTGGGAAATGAGGAATTTGGCCATTGGCAGCCCCTGAAAATTAGGGATTTGTAAAGCTGCAAAAATTCCCAAAGGGGAAGAAGACCTAGGCACTACGACACTGCTTAGTATGCTAGGGTTGGGATATCAATTGTTGTTATGAGCACTGTTCTGAGTGTGAGGCAAGGATAATTTCTAATCTGGAAGTGGACTATAGCGAAAGAGGAACATTGGAGTTCGCTCTCATGGATTCATGGTAAGGCTAGGGGGTGAACAGAGAAAGTAGTTTGGTTGTTATGTTCTACGTTTGGGTGGAACTTGGTTGTTCCATTTGTTGTCCCAACACTTTGGTCAGATATGTACATCTACTTATTCCTTGTTGAATTGTCTTATTGATGTATATAGGGTAAAATTAAATGAATTGTAGAATAAATCCTTATAGTTTGATTTTATTTATTGAGTAAAGTTAAGAAAGCTATGGTGGGTTTAGCTGTTAATAAAGTTCAGTTATGTAGATATATGTATACATAGGATATGCAGACAAGCTAAATGAAATAGAATGATTGCTTGGGAATTATGACCATTACCGTGTATTCTTAAATATATATAAGCATAGGCATTTAACTTGAGGAATCTGGCCTGTTGTAAAATCCAAATGAAATCATGGAAAAACAAAGACAAGATATAAATATATATACGTATAGATGTTGTTGCATGCTTATTACACAGAGTTGTGTAAAAATATTTAATGTATTCACACACAGAGGGAATTGTATCGACTTCTTGAGTTACATGAGATCCAAGTATTTTCTATCAAGAAGTCTATATAAAGGACATAGAAAATTATAGTCCATTTTTATTACAACAAACTCAAAAGCAAAATTTCCAGTATATGTAATACATGCCATCATAATTGTTTGAATCAAAAGTCGTATTTTATTTTAGGGTTTTCTTCACTGTTCAAATATGTTCATTCCATGATGGATTTAAAATACAAGTAACCAGGTTATCTATGGAATACTGGTACAAAAGGTATCATAATAATAGTACCCTAAGGTGGGAATCTGTACCACTATAAACAAAACCTGGAAACTTAGTTTTAAACGACGAGAGTTGGAACTCGAATACATTTCGAGGGAGGTTAAATCGTGAATCCATTTGATCTGAGTGTTTTAAGTCTTGTAAAAAGAGAAAATTGAAAATTAGTAAAACAATGTTAAGGAATAATCAACCATAATAAATTTCAGAGATTCAATTACATTAACAATACTTAGCTTGATATTTTTTGCGTGAGTACTTTCCCATCGACATCGCTGAGCAAACTGTCCATAGGTCTGAAGGGAGGAGTGGACCCAAAAAGGTTTGATGGGTACCCTCGCAAGTAAAAAGGGGTCCCATCATTAGTTTGGTAATCAAAATCCTTAAATCAAATAATTCTGGAATGCAAATAAGCAAGAAAACAATGATAAACATTTAATACTTTGATAACCCGAGTAATTCACATAGAAACATGCATGCTTCACAAAGGCATTTATTTCCCTTTTGATATTACTTGTGATATTCTATTTACGCTAAGGGAAATGTAATAGATAATTTTTCAAACACATAAGTACAGGAACAAAGAACTTATAAGTAATTACTTGAATCAAGTTTAGATTCTAAATCATTTACACACAGTGGCATCGTATGGCTATATTGATCCCTCTACAAAGTATGAGTAGGATATTTAGACTTAGAGTAAAAAACTTGTTACAAAAATAAATCGACATGGTAACGAAAAAGTCTCACAATAATCCATAGGACATGGTTTGCGATTATACATCGGATAATCCAAGGGTAACGATTTTCACAGTAACTCTTTACGAACCCAGGAAAAATTCTTCCCTTAATAAAACAATGACATTAATGCATTCATGGATTGTTTTGAATCTTAATGAGATCCAAAATGTATATTCTCAGAATCTAGAACCATAGTTCGAAATTTGGACGGAGTTGCAGAACTAGGTTTACCTACGAAAACCACTATTGTAAACATCCAAACGAATGAAAGTCGTAACATCCTATTGCAAGACAATACTCTTTTTTGAACAAAATGAAAAGCACTTCTTTAATATAGAGGATGGTTCTCAAGTAGAAAAGATCGAGGTATAACATGGAGGGTATTCCCTTATATTTTCTATCACACGGTAGAAGTCCAGATTTACCATTGAAATACAGATTTAAGAGAACCCACGATTTCTTACCGACAGGAAGGTATCAAATCTTTAAATTTATGGAAAGAACCAAGATAGGGTTATAACCTCTACTGAGTCGAACAGAGATTCAACTACACAGTGCGAGACTTTGAAAATACAATAAGTTTGTTTGTCGTTTTAGGAAAACTAAACTGTCATGCTGTCATCTTTCCCATTCCCTGCTGGGTTATTAACACAGACTAGAATTTCCTACGAAGTTTCGTAGAGATATACTTTTATATCGTAGGTTATAAGGAATTGGGACCCAATACATGGAATAAAAGGGAGCAAAAACACAACCATAAGCATGAAATATCACTTAACACATCATTAAAACTCCAGTGCATGACCGAGAAAGTCAGAAAGAGCAAGAAAAAATATAAATGGTGACTGGTGCGCACTATTCTAATATAGAATCACAAAGAGCCCAGAGTAAAATGATAGAGGGTTGTTTACCTGGTATAGGGTAACATCCAACCAGTAGTTAGCCTATCCTTTTATGCCTACCAAGTCGATTCCAACTACCAGATTTGGGCCAGTAGAACATCACAGGGTAGCACTGGAGCAGTTTTGCAAAAGACAAAGAGCCAAATGAGGATGAAAAAATAACCCTAGATACCCTTCTCTAAGAAGAGTAATAGTGGTAGTTATAAATATTGTACCTTACCATGTGACAAGAGGGAGGTGGCATGTTTGGCATTGGACATTGTGGTCGGGCGACAAACCTCGGGAGGTACCCCTGTAGGTCACCATTAATAAACTAGACAAAGGTTTTAATTCGGTGTCTGACAAATCCCCCTTTCGAATTCATACCAAGTTATTTCCAAGTGAGAACAACTCAATTAAGGCACAACTATACTCAGTTGTCAGACCCAGTCTCTCGTTTAGTTAAGGTTTGACCATATGGTTTGTTAGTGTTAACGAATTCGGGAGGAATGAATGTTATCATTGGGCCCCTTCAACGATAACCAACCGTCAACCATATGTAATACTGTTTTAATAGTGGTCAGAATTATAACCACAACCTTTCTCACAAAATTCTATTACTTAGACAGTTAAAACAAAAGTTAAAGCCACCATTATATTAAGCCCTATGATATTTTTCGATAAAGGTGTATGCATTGCTGGAACCCAAATTCATATAGATCCTTTATTATATAAGCAACATTTATGCCTAGCAATTGGTTATATTGCTAGTGGGGTTTAACAATATAAAACATTAATGTTTATTCGTAGAGATGGGTGGAATTCTAATAAGGCTTTAACAAATATAAACGTAATTCTATGCGTGAAGAGGGTTTCAATTTTAGTAAGGCTTGAACATATATAAACGTTAATGTTTATGTGTGGAGACAATTGTGATTCTAGAGAAGTTTACTAGTGTAAACATTAATCCTTTATACTCATATTAACAAATAGAAATGTTAGTAACTAAGATACTACACTATAGAGAAGCTACCCCTTGGGGCCATTATATGTGTGATTACTGTGCAGCATGAAATAACTCAGAGATAAAATATTTTATAATGGAAATTAGTTGTATCAATAAAGTGGTGAACATAAACCTTGTGAAAGTTAATAGTGACGATAACTACCTACTTATAACAACTTTATGTCTTTTAAAATAAGTTGTTCGAAGAGAAAGGAGATTTAATGTCCCTAAGATTTTTTTTTTATTTGGTAAATTTGGGGAAAATTACATATGGTATCAGAGAAAAGGTTACAACACTTGGACCTTAAAATAGGGCCAAAAAATTTGTTTAGTACGTACTTTGTTGTTTAACGAAAAAATAACAAAAACGCTTTTTGTTACAAACATTTTTTTTTTATTTCTGTCATGATAATGGCAACACAGAATGAAGAGGAGATCGGACTTGAGGAGAATCCCGAGCAAGGACCTCCTAAAGAAACTAGGCAGAACAATGAAGGAAGTTCAACTACACAGGTTCTGGAAACAATGAGGAATCTTATCGTGGAACTACAAGTTTTCAAGGAAAATAATGAGAGGTTGAAAAAAGTCACACAAAGGCCAGCAGGAAATAAATGAAGTATTGTTGCGTAGCATAGTAACAAAAAATATCCCAAAAGACAATGAAAAGGAAGAAGTCAACGAAAGAGCCTCCAAAACTTATGGTCCTGAAGAAGAAAATGAGAACAGTGCTTCTGAAGGAACACCATCAACAGAAAGTAAAACCACCACTGAAAGGAAGAGGAAATAGGTGGACCACCTAGAAGAGGAATTTAAGAAAATCAAACCGTCCACCTTTGACGAAGAATCCAGGACAGGGGAGGGGGCTGAAGCGTGGTTACTATACATAAAAAATCATTTCCATATTTACAATTATTCCATCAACATGAAGGTCATAATGGCCATCTATAAATTGAAAGGAAAGGAAAGTATATGGTGGAAAGACCTCAAGTTGGCTAAGGGATTAAAAATAAAATAGATGGAATGGTCAGTTTTCAAGAAATACTTTAAGAAACAATATTTATCATAAATTTATTATGAGAGAAATACCAAAGAATTTTATGAGATAAGACTCGGTCAAATGACTATGGATGACCTAATAAACAAATTCCTTGAATTATTAAGATGTGTGCCTTATATAAAGGAATACAAAGTAAAAATCTAGCGATTCATAAGCTACTTACCACATTCATATAAGGAAATAATCGAGTTTGACAACCCCAAGACATTAAGCGAAGTTTTTAGAAAGGCTTGAATGTGTTAGGATCAATACAGAAAATGGTGTAAACTTTCGAAGGCTTGGAAAAACAAGAAACATGACAGAATGTGTTGGATCATGTTTTCATTGATGTCAATGGTTAGATTGATTGACGTCATTAATTGATGTCAAGTGATTGATTGATGTCAAGTAATTGATTGATGTAAATGGATAGATTGATAGGCTTTATGTATATGTATTTTTCTTGATGAAAATGATAGATTTCAAGTGGAAACCAATCAATGAAGATGGATCAATAAGTTATCATTGACATGATGCATAGATGAAGATGGATCAATGAATTATCATTGATACATGATGCATAGTTGAATAGAACTGAATCATTATATGATGTATATGATGCAATGAAAAGATCAATCATTATAATCTTATCATGGTTTATAAAGTGTACAAATGGATGAACTCCAAAGTGGTCCCCTTATAGTGAAATCCCTCACGAGAAGATGCTTTGCGGATTGATTTATCCTAGAAGAATGGTTGAAGGACCCATGCTTGTATGTGGAAAAATGATATGAAGATAATGAATTTTTTAGTGAACCTATCCTATATGGATAGTGCTTGTCATCCCATTTCGTTGGTATGTGGAACGCCACATAGCTCCTCATGGTTTGAGAGTTATGGACTTACAAAGTTGAAGGACCCCCATATGAAGGCTTGAAGCCCCCAAAGGTCAAAGAAGTCAAAGTACCTTAAAATAAGATATCATTATTTAAATGATAAAGTAAAGTGACAAAGTCAAGGTGGATTATTTAAATAATAAAGAGAAGTGACAAAATCAAGATGAAATATTTAAATGATAAAGTATTGGAGAACTTTCTATTTATGGAAAGTGGTTAACCCTAAAATAAGGAAAAGAGGTTAAGTAACCTAGAAATGGGTTAAGAAGCCTAAAAATGGGTTAAGTAACCTAGAGGATGAAAGTATAAATAAGATAGCAATGGTCTCTTGCTAAACATCCCTTGTGTGGATAAATGGAAAGCTTCTTGTGAGAGCATTTTTGGTGTGGATCTTTTGAGCATGATTGAAGATCTATTCTAAGAGATAGGAGATCGGGAGGATCTCATGGAAGAATTGAAGTTTCTACAAGTTTGAGATCATGACAGAGAAATTTTTGGAATTACAGCAAAACCCTATTTTTTGAGGCATACGCGGGCTGTCTGTGTATAGGGTGCGTATATGTGAGCTGTCTGTGTATATGGTGCATACAATACGCTAGATGTCTATGTACATGGAGCGTATAGTGGATAAAATCATGGAGATTTGTGGTTGAGTTGATGACAAGTTGTTGAAGACTGAAGCAGGTTCCAGATTTTCATTTTATGGGCTCAAATCTGTCACTAAGACACTGGTATGGTTACATTATTGTCTTGATGGATACTATTGCTTATTGTGTTGTGAATTCTTAGGGAATTCTTGGTATGATTGATATGATGTGGTTTATGTTGGTTGATGGAGTGAGAAACACTCTTATGATTCAATACTGATATGATGGCTATAGTATTATGATTTCTTATGCATGATTGAGTAGCATTTATATTGATTGGTTGTGGAGCATGAGTAAGCTATTGGAGAGATGGGATGTGTTGTGACTAGCTGATGGTCAGTTTGGACAATGAGAGACACAAGAGAATGATAAATTGGTTGCAGAGGATCTGAGTTGATCTTGAAGGATAAACCATCATAGCTCAGAAGGTATGCGTAGGTTGTTGAATACACTGGCCGCGTACATACATGGGTTGTAGTGAGCCAGGGCGCATACACATGTGGGATGCACTACTGAAAGGTCATGTACCTATTGCAAATTGATATCTGTTGAGGATTGTTGCCTCATCTCAGTTGGTGCTGAGGGTGTAAAATGAATCTTCCATTATAGAACTGGTGCTCTTGTATAGTTTTACTCTATTCATTTGTTGCTGAAAAACCCCAAGGATTGTAGTCCGTAATAAAAATAAAATTGTACATACATCTTGCATTCTTTGTGTTCCTTGTGGAGATGATTTTTTGTTGATATATTGTTGATATATGTTGTTGATATATGTTCACATCTAACTGGTTATAAATGATAGAAATAAGTAATGTGTTAATAGTGATTTCTAGCTAATGAGTTTTTTGTAAAAGGGAAGTTTTGGGAAAAATATCCCCACACTCATTCACCCCCTCACCCCTCTAAGTGTGGTAGGTGTGTCCAACAATTGGTATCATAGCAGGCCTTCATTATAATCCTTAAAAATATTGAAGGAGATCCATAGACACACAAATGTATGATGAAGTGCCAATCCTTGATGAGGAAAAATATTCCACTTGGAGAATAGAGATGAGAGTGTATTTTAAGAAAATGGGAGCAACTATTTGGAAGGCAGCCATTGGTGGATCATTTCCTTTGAAGAATAGGTCAAAGTTTGCATCTCAAAGGGAAGGAAATAATAATGATGCATTGGCTCTCAAGACCATTCTTAGTGGACTCTAAAGACCTATCAAAGAAAGCATGGAACAATGCACTTCCGCCAAGGATCTATGGATAAAGCTAGAGGAGACATATCAAAGCAAGAAGGAGAAGGAAGATATTAAAGACCACTCCATCAATATTATCAAAGGTAAAGAATCATCAAAAACCCTTGATTGTATTATTTCTAAATGTGATCTTGAAAACATTTCAAGTGAAGATAACACAAAGGAAGATCTCAAAAGTAATTCAAATGAAGGTAAAGAATCTCCAAAGACTCTTGATGGCAATAATTCAAAATGTGATGATGTCGAATTTTTCTCAAGTGAAGAAGATGATCTAGAAACAGTTTGTGTAAACTTTGATGGTAGTTATCCCATGGAAATAATATAACAAGATCTATTAGAACTTCAAAAATAAGTTGAAGAGGGTTTATATAGATATAGAAGTGATCATTTTTATACAGACTATAACTATCTTTTGGATAACACTAAGAAGTTTTTTAGGAGGAGTCAAAGGCACATCTTGAGGTTAAAAGGAATACTCAAAGAACAAGAAGAGATAAATAAGACTCAACTAGAAGAAAAGGAAGAATAAATCAAGGACTTAAGAATGAAAACGAAGATATCAAGGTAGATGATGAGATTAGCAAAAGTTTTGAAACTATTCTCCATCTCAAGACCCAAATTGAAGAAGCCAAAAAGATAGAGGAATTATTTAAGAATCAAATAATTGAAAAGGAAGAGTCCTGTTGTAAGTTAGAAGATGAAATTGTTGACCTTAGAAAGAAGGTAGAGAAGTCAAGCAAATTGTTGAAGAGCTCACAAATCTTGGATGAGATCTTGGAAAGTCAAAGATCACCATATGATAAATCAGGTCTTGGATACAAAGAAGAAGCTACACATGTTGAAGCAAGCACCTCAAAGAAGCATGAGGTAAGTCCATCAAAGAAGGAAGACACTATTACAAATAAACCGTCTACACAAGGAAAATAAAATTTCAAAAGAACAAAGAAAGGAAGATATCAAGAAGCTATTTTTGGGACACCAAAGCAAAGGTATGCAGTTACTTTTCATGGGCATTGTTATTCATGTAATGAATATGGTCACAAAGATTTTGAATGTAGATCTTATGAAAGAAGTTATAATGGAATATTTCATAACACCATAAGGTGTTGGAGATGTGATAAAGTAGGACATATTGTTGTTTACTGTAATTCCATGAGATGCTACAGCTGTAGTGGATTTGACCACAAATACCAGGAGTGTTGGAACATAAGAAGAAAGTCCATGATTAGGAATTCACATAGCATGGATAGAAGAAGGAATGAGGTAAGAAAGGGAGACATATTTGAAAGTATGGATGCTCAGAGCTCAAGTTTTGAGGAGCAAGGACACCTACATAAGTGGGTGAAGAAGACAGAGAAACCAGAACAAAAAGAAAGTTTGAAGGGAAACTCAAGTATGTCATCTACTGAGGTATACGCGGGTGATAGTGGTATCATTTGTGTACATATGTAGGCTGAAATTGTATAGGTCATGTACATACACGATTTGTTTGTGTAGCAGGCCACGTATATGTGAAAAATCCTTGGGAAAAGGGCAATGCAGAGGGGTTGCAGCTTGATGTGATGGTATAACTCTGTGATGCAGGGTATGACATTGTTTGTTGTAGGTTCTGACACTGTTTGTTGTAGGTTTTCATGAGTCTATATTGGATTATGTAAGGTGAATATGTAAAATAAAATATTGGGTGCATGGCACTAATCCATGAGTATGGAATGATGCATTTTATGTTCAAAGAACAATGCTGGTTATAACAATGAAGTTATGGTACCTTGGTTATGTGATATATCTTGATGATGTATTGGAATCTTTCTTGTTGGAAAACTTGATGCATGCATTTGGAATATGGATGGGCTATGGATTGGGACATGTGGTTGGTAAGATTGATGAGGTGATCATGTTGTACATATAGTTGGTGCATGATTCGTACATTGGTAGAGGCACCTACTAACAATTTGATTGGCACATATCTTATGGAGGATTTGGCATACATGTATGGGGATTCATCATATTGTGGTATTGGTGCATGGTGATTTACTTGCTTGGTACAAGTGGTTATACATGTTGATGTACATAATTGGTACACTCATAGATGGAATTGGTATTACTTGATTAGCACAACAATTGGTATTTGTTTGAGATACATGATTGTGGCACTTGGTTCATGGTAGAGACATATCATGAGTGATATGACACATGGTTTTCATATTGATAGATGCACATGGTTGGCATATTGGAAGATGCACATGGTTGGCATATTTGTATATAAACATGGTTGTCATATTGGTGGATGCACATGGTTTTCATATTGGTAGCTGCACATGGTTGGCACATTGGAGGATGCTCATGGTTGGCATATTGGTAGATGCACATGTTGGCATGTTGATAGAGGCATATGATTGATACATTCCATGGATGATATCTTTTGGCACATTGTATGGCAATAGGTGTTGTGCATGATGAGCACACATTTTTGGTTAAGGATGTACTTGGTTGATATTTTTCTCATGATTCTCTATTTAATTATTGACATATATTTTTCTTCATGATGCTTGGTATGGCATGAGTTTGATGCATGAACAGGTCCAAGGATTATCATATGGTAGCATATTGTTCATCTTGCAGAGAAGATAGGGGGATACATACCCTTAGTGGGATTCATTCTTCTTCCCATTATTCTAGGAGGAGATATTTATCAGATGCATACCTAGAAAAGAGCCCTATATTTGAAGAAAGAAGCACAAAGGCATAATTCCAGGGGGGAGCGATGGTCACAGGGGGAGTATGAGAACTGTATATTCAACATTCCATCGAAGTGATATCCCTTGTTAAAAAAGGGAGAGATTATTCAGAGGAAGATCAAAGGCATTTAGACAGGGGGAGCAGCCCCAAGGAGAGTTCAAGCAGAGGGAGCAACCCCAAGATGAGAATGGTCATTTGCCATTGATGTCAAAGGGGGAGAGATAATCACATTGATGTAATTGATGTTTATTGATGGGAAGAGATAGTCACATTGACTATTGATGTAAAGCATGCATTATCTACATGTTGACATCAATAATTGGTAATGGGTGTTGACATCAATGTTGGTATTTCCATCAATGCCAAAGGGGGATATTGTTGGATCATGTTGTCATTGATGCCAATGGTTAGATTGATTAATGTCATTAATTGATGTCAAGTGATTGATTGATGTCATGTAATTGATTGATGTAAATGGATTTATTGATAGGGTTGATTTATATGTATTGTTCTTGATGAAAATGATAGATTTCAAGTGGAAACCAATCGATGAAGATGGATCAATAAGTTATCATTGACATGATGCATAGATGAAGATGGATCAATGAATTATCATTGATTCATGATGCATAGTTGAATAAAAGTGAATCATTATATGATGTGTATGATGCAATGCAAGGATGAATCATTATAGTCTTATTATGGTTGATAAAGTGTAAAAATGAATGACTCCAAAGTGGTCCCCTTATGGTGAAATCCCTCAAGGGAAGATGCTTTGCAGGTTGAGTTATCCTAGAAAAATGGTTGAAGGATCCATGGTTGTATGACAGTGGAATAATGATATGAATATTAGTGAATTTTTTGGTGAAACTATCCTAGATGGATAGTGTGTGTCATGCCATTTCCGGTGGTATGTGGAACGTCACATAACTCCTCATGGTTTGAGAGTTATGGCCCTACAATGTTGAAGGACCCCCATATGAAGGCTTGAAGCCCCTAAAGGTCAAAGAAGTCAAAGTGCCTTAAAAGAATATATCATTATTTAAATGATAAAGTAAAGTGACAAAGTCAAGGTGGATTATTTAAAAAATAAAGAGAAGTGACAAAATCAAGATGAAATATTTAAATGATAAAGTATTGGAGAAATTTCTATTTATGGAAAGTGGTTAACCCTAAAATAAGAAAAAGAGGTTAAGTAACCTATAAATGGGTTAAGTGACCTAAAAATGGGTTAAGTAGGAAAAGAGGTTAAGTAGCCTAGAAATGGGTTAAGTGACCTAAAAATAGTCTCTTACTAAACATCCCTTGTGTGGATCAATGTAAATCTTTTTGTGAGCGATTCTTGTAAGAACATTTTTGGTGTGGATCTATTGAGCATGATTGAAGATCTATTTTGAGAGATAAGAGATTGGGAGGATCTCATGGACGCATTGAATTTTTGGCAAGTCTGAGATCATGACGATGAAATTCTAGGAATTACAAGGAAACCCTATTTTATGAGGCGTACATGGGTTGTCTGTGTATATGATGCATATACGTGAGTTGTGTATGTATATTGTGTGTACAATACACGGTTTGTCTGTGTACAGGGAGCATACAGTGGATAAAATCATGGAGATTTTTGGTTGAGTTGATGACAAGCTGTTGAAGACTGAAGTAGGTTCCATATCTGCATTCTATGGGCTCAGATATGTCACTAAGACACTGGTATGGTTACATTATTGTCACGATGGATACTATTGCTTGTTGTGTTGTGAATTCTTAGGGTATTCTTGGTATGGTTGCTATGATGTGGTTTATGTTGGTTGATGGAGTGAGAAACACTCTTATGATTCAGTATTGATATGATGGTTATAATATGATGATTGATTATGCATGATTGAGTAGCATTCATATTGATTGGTTGTGGAGCATGAGTAAGCTATTGGAGAGCTTTGATGTGTTGTGACTGGCTGATGGTCAATTTGGATAGTGAGAGATAGAAGAGAATGATAAATTGGTTTCATAGGATCTAATTTGATCTTGAAGGATAAACCCTAATATCTTAGAAGGTATATGTAGATTGTTGTATACACTGGTCGTGTACATATGCGAGTTGTAATGAGCCAGGGCACGTACACACGCAGACTGCACTACTAACAGGTTGCATACCTATTGCATATTGATATATGTTGAGGATTGTTTCCTCATCTCAGTTGGTGCTGAGGGTGTATTCTCAGTCTTGCATTATAGAGCTAGTTCTCTTGTCAAGTTGTACTCTATTTAGTTGTTGTTGAAAAACCCCAAGGATTGTAGTATGTAATAAAAAGAAAATTCCACATACATCTTGTGTTCTTTGTGTTCCTTGTAGAGATGATTTGTAGTTGATATATTTCTAATATATGTTGTTGATATATGTTCACATCTAACTAGTTATAAATGAAAGAAATAAGTAATGTGTTAATGGTGATTGCTAACTAATGAATTTTGTGTAAAAGGGAAGTTTTGGGAAAAATATCCGCACACTCATTCACCCCCCCCCCCATCTAAGTGTGGTAGGTTTGTCCAACATAATGAACCAATGGAAGACAGGATATCAACCAACCCCTTTCCAAGATGTAGCAAAGAATTTCCCAAGGAAATATTTCCACTCCAATAACCAGAACACCCAAGGGGGAGGTAGACAAATTAATCTGGGAACCAAGAAGTTTGGGGACAACCCCAGAGAACCGTTAAAATGTTGGGAATGTGGAGAACCTCATTTAAGGAGGAATTGTCTGTGTTTAACTTCTACAACAAGGACCACGGTTCACAACCTGTAGGAGGCCTCTACAGTGGGAGATGTGGGAAGAATCTTACACAGAATCAACGCAGTTGTTGATGGCCGACAAGATGATCACTAGTCCACTGTAGTGGAAGTTGAAGGTAAAGTTAATAATAATCGTGTTTCTGTTTTAATTGATCCAGGATCTACTTTGAGTTATGTTGCTCCTAGTGTAGTGGATTCAAACAAGCTTAAGAAAGTAAAGCATACAAAATCTTGGCTAGTACAACTAGCCACAGGAACAAAAAGAAAAATAAAATATTTCATTTATGATTGTGAGTTCAGTTTAGATGGTAAAAGCACAAAGATAAATATGAATATTCTATCATTAGGGTCTTATGATATAATCATTGGAATGGACTGGTTAGAAACACATAAAGCAATTTTGGATTGCTATGAAAAATCACTCACTTGCAGAGATGAAAACAACATTGTTAGGACAGTACAAGGCATACAAAAACCAGTCTCAGTTAGGCATATTTAGGCCATGAAATTTAAGAAGTGAATGAGTAAAGGTTGTCAAATTTATGTTATCCATGTGACAAATTTGTTGGAAAAATAAAATAAACCTAGCCTAGAAGATTTTTTCTTCTTACATGAATTTAGAGATTTGTTTGTAGACAAAATACCTGAGCTCCCACCAAGAAGAGAGATAGACTTCTCTATCGACCTGTTGCCTGGATCAACCCCTATATCTAAGACACCCTACATAATGAGTTTACCCGAATTAACAGAGTTAAAATTCAACTACAAGAACTATTGGATAAGGAATACATCAGACCAAGTGTCTCACTGTGGGGAGCACCGGTCCTTTTTGCTAAAAAGAAAGACAGAACTCTAAGATTATGCATTGATTATAGAAAGTTAAACAAAATGACTATTAAGAACAAATATCCCGTACCTAGAATCAATGATCTGTTTGACCAAGTGGGAGGGGAAAAGATTTTTTCTAAGTTGGATTGAAGATCTGGTTATCGCTAGGTTAGAATAAAGGATGAAGACATAAATAAAACAACGTTCATAACGAGATATGGACAATATGAATTTGTGGTTATACCATTTGTTCTCACTAACGCACCAACAACGTTTATGTGTTTAATGAACAACATTTTTAGTGAGTATATGGATAAGTTTGTTTTGGTATTTATTGACAAAATCCTAGTGTATTCGAAAATGGAAGAAGAACACGAAGAACATCTAAGGATAGTATTGAAAAATTTAAGAAAACATAAGATGTATGCAAAATTTGACAAATGTGACTTTTATCAAAATAAAATGCAGTACCTAGGACATGTAATATCTTAAAAGGGTATTGCAGTCAACCCAGAGAAAATAAGAGCCATCATGGAATGGCTTATTCCTAAGGAGGTATCAGATATCCCATCATTCATGGGAATCACCGGGTACTACCAAATATTTATAGAAGGATTCTCTAATATTGCATACCCTATCACATCCCTACAGAAAAAGGAAACCAAGTTTAATTGGTCACATAAATGTCAGGACATATTTCATAAGTTAAAAGAAGTGTTAACAACCACACCCATTTTAAGGGTAGCAAACTCGGATAAAGACTTCACAGTCTGTGTAGATGTGAGAAAAGAAGGTTTGGGAGGTGTCCTAACTCAATAAGGGCATGTTATTTGTTATGAGACACAGAAACTAAAATAGCACAAATGAAACTATGTCACTCATGACTTGGAATTAGCAGTTGTAATCCATGCGTTAAAAATGTGGCGACACTATATAATGGGAAGAAAATTTATGTTGCTAACTGATGAAAGTGGTGTGAAATTCTTGTTTAGTCAACCAGATCTTAACGCAAGGAAAGCAACATGGCTGGCCTTCTTGAGAGAATTCGATTTCAAGGTAAGACACATCAAGGGTAAGGAAAACAAAGTGGGAGATGCCTTAAGTAGAAGAATTCATGTGCTGCTTGAGATAAACATTAGCAGGGAAGAAAGCGACATTGAGAAAAGGATAAAGGATGCAAGTAATAATGATGAAAAATACATTAAAATAGTGGCATATTTACAAAATAATGTAGAAAATTAGATAGAACAGATCTGAGTTTGGACATAAATGGTCTACTAAGATTCAAAAACAGGTTGTACGTACCAGATTCTATTGAATTAAAGCTAATAATTTTAGATGAAGTACACAAGAAGCTATATTCTGGTCATTCAGGATACCAGAAAATGGTAACAGCATTGAGGAAATTGTTTTATTGGCCTAATGTGAAAGGCGAGACAATAAAATGCTTATCTAAGTGCCTAGATTGTCAACAAGTGAAGGATGAACACCATCACCCAAATGACCTGTTACAGCCTCTACCTGTACCGGAATGGAAGTGGGAGACTATATCACTGGATTTTATCACAAGTTTGCCTAAAACTAAAAAAAATAATGATTTACTTATGGTAGTAATTGATAATCTTAGCAAATCTGCACGTTTTATTCCTGTGAAGTATACTTATAAATGTAGTGTACCTTTTTACTACCGAGTCTTTCAAACCTCTTCTAACCAATCTGTACTCGGAATTTTACATAACTCATACTGGAATTTTATAACCACATGCATTCAAGCAAAATAATACATTTAACTCAGAGTAAAACATATGAATTACTGCTATATTCAACAAGCATTTAGCCT
>JZKD02S1847064.1:1181519-1197287 GCA_000966675.3 Picea glauca
CCCGAGATGGGACCGAGCTCCACCCCAAGGAAAGGAATCCTAGGCTAGGCTGAGGTTACAGGGAAAACAACACAGAAATATCTGGAAGGGTTCTTCCCAAAGATGCCATCTTACGCCCACTACTACCAGACTCTCATTCCCCACATGCATGTTTCTCCTGGGAGTATACACCTTCACACGCACATTCCATCGGTGCTAACCTCCCCCTCTAGGTCTCGACAATAGGCTGAATCAGGAAGTCTCAGAGCCCGTAGCTGGTGCTAGGCACTCTCTGGAAGAAAACACTTCCCAACAAACTCTTTCACCTGGAAAGGTTTCTTGCAGGCCTGGCAACCTGCCTCTTCCAACATCAACCACCTCCCTCACCTGGAGAGAAGTCATACAAAAGCTCAGCATAGGCTTACTCTGGCCAGTATGCCACGTGAAGACAAGCACTGCGTGCCACAATAAATAAAGGGAAAACAAACACAGGCTTCCCAAGAATTGGTTCAGCAGCCACAGGATATTCTCACGGTCAAGATTTCTGAACAGGGTTCCATGCACAAGCTCGCTCAGCTTTTACTGGGAAAACAGAGACTCTTCCCCGAATTCAACACAGGCTTCTCATAGGCTAGGGTTACACGCAGGGGATTTCTCAGAATCAAACATAGACATTCGAGTCACAGGGTCTCCCAAAGGTCCTCTACAGGAGTCGGGTTAGTCATATTGCTCAGAGCTCCGTACACATTCAGACAATCCAGTGGAAATGGGAATTGAACGTTCTCACAGCTCTGAACAAGGGTAAACACGCATTCTTCTGCACCCAACCCAGGTTTCCTCTCTGTAACAAACATATTCAAGGTCTCTTGCAGACCGGCTCATACCGCTCCCTACTCAAGGCAGTCGGGTCGAATGGAACGTGAGAGCTCCCCCTCACCGTTGTTCCTTTCCCGTTGTATTTTCATGCGTCAGGGTGGACATTTGTCACCCTGGGAACTGCATGCATTCCACCAGCACGCGTTCCTCCCACCACTTTGGGAAATCACGTGTCCTTTTAAAAGGACTTAGGATAAAAATATATGATGCACATATATTTTTGAAACAATATTAAAATATTATTTCCAGGTTTAAGCCCCTAAGATTATCACTCAGCCCCTTTCCCACCTTCCAGCCCCTCGTTCCTTTCCCACTCTGTGGACGCTCAGTCCCCCTTCACTCATTCAACGTGGTCGGTCTGCACCTGGCGGTGTTTATATTTTATTAAATATTCTACATACATACAAGTACAACAACAGGCTCCTAGCCTTCAAACACTTAGGCTTCCTGGCCTAACAACCACATAAGCCTCCTAGCTTATACAAAAACTTGGCTCAATAGCCTATAGAGCACATTTACAATTCATTGCATATATCATGATCTGTAACGGGGCTCGGCCTTGGGGACATTACAATAAATATATTAGCATTGCTGAAATATTTATGAAGGGAATTTTTAGAATGCATGGTATTCCTAAAATGGTGATTTTGGATAGAGATGTCAAATTTACATCTATGTTTTGGAAAGAATTATTTCCAGGGTTGAATACTAACTTGAATTTCAACACCAACTACCATCCATAAACGGATGGGAAGACTGAACAAATGAACCAAATTATGGAAGATATGCTATGAATGTACGTAAGGATGAAACCAACTAAGTGGGATCAATACCTGTAGTTGGTGGAATTTGCATACAATAATGGTTATCAGACATCGGCTAAGATGAGCCCCTTCGAAGTACTATACAGTAGAAAGTGTACAATTCCAATTTGTTGGGATAACCCAATTGACAAACTCAAGGTGGGACCAGAAATTCTCTGGGAAATGGAGAATATGGTAAGAAAAGTACAACAAAATTTAAAGGAAGCACAAGACATACATACAAGTTATGTTGATCTGAAAAGAAGACACTAGGAATTTCAAGTTGGAGATCACGTGTATTTAAAATTCAAAGCAAGAAGAAGTTCATTAACTCTAGGAAAATTTTCAAAGTTGGCACCCAACTTTTGCGTCCCCTTAGAGATCTTAGCTTGAATTGGACCGTGGCATATCAACTTACACTTCCTACAAATTTAAGAGTTCATAATGTATTTCATGTTTCTTTGTTAAAAAAATATGTTCATGATCCTACTCACATGATCGATTGGAACATGGTGTAGGTGGATCCATAAAGCGAGTTCCAAGTGGAACCTCTGCGCATTCTGGATAGGAGATAAACAATACTATGGAACAGAGTCGTCGCCCAAGTAAAAGTGCAATGGAAGCACTTTATTCCTAAGGAGGCCACTTGGGAATTGGTGGAAGATTTGTAGAAATCTTATCCAAACATGTTCCGAGAAAAGAATGAACACTGAGGAAAGTGTTGTACTAAAGGGGGAGAGGATGTAATATCCCCAAAAATAAATTATTATTAAAATTTGTATGCACTTAGAAATTTATTTCCATTTTTGGAAAAATCGTATTTGGAAAATTATTGCGATTTATGGAAATTCTGAATTTGAAATTTGATTAATTGTAATTAATTATTGTGACTATTGGGAAAATATTTAATTTTACCAAACAAATTTTTGACTATGACACTTGTAAAACACATATATTTTTATATTTATTATTGAAGGACAAATGGAACAACCAGCTTGAAATCAGCTAACCATGACTCCATGAGTACGGAACGGGCTTGAACTACCTCATGGATGAATTTTACAAGTGGAAAATGAGGAATTTGTCCTTTGGAAGCCCCTGAAAATCAAGGATTTGTAAAGTTGTGAAAATTCCCAAAGGGGAAAAAGACCTAGGCACTAGATGCTTTTGGCATATACATCATATGGGAGGAGGCAGGATGTTTCTTAGTATGTTGGGGTTGGGATATCACTTGTTGTTATGAGCACTGTTCTGAGTGTGAGGCAAGGATAATTTCTGATCTGGAAGTCGACTATAGAGAAAGAGGAACATTGGAGTTCGTCCTCATGGATTCATGGTCAGGCTAGGGGGTGAACGGAGCAAGTAGTTTGGATGTTTTTTTCTATGGTTGGGTGGAACTTGGTTGTTCCATTTGTTCTCCCAACACTTTGTTCAGATATGTACATCTACTTATTCCTTATTGAATTGTCTTATTGATGTATATTGGATAAAATGAAATCAATTGTAGAATAATCCTTACAGTTTGATTTTATTTATTGAGTAAAGTTAAGAAAGCTATGGTGGGTGTTACATGTTAATAAAGTTGAGTTATGTAGATATATGTATACATAGGATATGCAGTCAAGATAAATGAAATAGAATAATTTCTTTGGAATTATAACCATTACCATGTATTCTTACATATATATATAAGTATATGAATTTAACTTGAGGAATTTGACCTGTTGTAAAAGACAAACGAAATTCTGGAAAAACAAAGACAAGATATAAATATATATACTTATAGATGTTGTTGCATGCTTAATTACACATAGTTGTATAAAATTATTTAATGTATTCACACACAGAAGGAATTGTATCGACTTCTTGAGTTACATGAGATCCAAGTATTTTCTATTAAGAAGTCTATATAAAGGACATAGAAAAGTATAGTCCCTTTTTATTACAGTAAACTCAGAAGCAAAATTTCCAGTATATGTAATACATGCCATCATAACTGTTTGAATCGAAAGTCATATTTTATTTCAGGGTTTTCTTCCCTGTTCAAATCTGTTCATTCCATGATGGATTTAAAATACAAGTAAGAAGGTTATCTATGGAATCCTGGTACAAAATCTATCATAGTAATAGTACCCTAAGGTGGGACTCTGTACCACTATAAACAGAACCTGAAAATTTAGTTTTAAATGCCGAGAGTCAAAACTTGAATACCTTTCGAGGGAGGTGAACTCATGAATCCATTTGATCAGAGTGTTTTAAGTCCTGTAAAAAGAGAAAAGCGAGAATTAATAAAACATTGTTAAGGAATAATCAACTAGAATAAATTTTGGAGATTCAATTACATTAACAATACTTAGCTTGAGATTGTTGGCGTGAGTTCTTTCCCATCGACATCACTGAGCCAACTATCCACAGGTCTGAGGGGAGGAGTGGACCGCAAAATGTCTGATGGGTACCCTCACAAGTAAACAGGGGTCCCATCATTATTTTGGTAACCGAAAATCTTAATTCAAATAATTATGGAATGTAAATAAGCAAGAAAACAATGCTAAACATTTAATACTTTGATAACCTTATTAATTCACACAGAACCATGCATGTCACACAAAGGCATTTATTTCCCTTTTGATATTACCTGTGATATTCTGTTTACGTTGAAGGAAATGTAATAGATAAATTTTCAAACAAAGAAGTATAGAAACAAAGAACTTATAAGTAATTACTTGAATCAAGTTTAGATTCTGAATTATTTACACACAGTGGCATCATATGGCTATATCGATCCCTGTACAAAGTATGAGTAACATATTTAGACTTAGAGTAGCGAACCCGTTAAAAAAATAACGCGACAAAGTAACGAAGAATTCTCACAACAATCCACAATAATCGAAGAGTAACGATTTTCACAGTAAGTCTTTACAAACCTAGAAAAAAATCTTCCCTTAATAAAAACATGATATTAATGCAGTCATGGATTGTTTTGAATCTTAATGAGATCCTAAATGTATACGCTGAGAATCCATAACCATTGTTCAAAATTTGGACGGAGTTGGAGAACTAAGTTTACCTATGAAAACCACTATTGTAAACATCCAAATGAATGAAAGTTGTAACATCCTATTGCAAGAAAGTACTCTTTTTCGAACAAAATAAAAATAACTTCTTTAATACAGAGGAAGGTTCTCAAGTAGAAAAGATACAGGAAGAACATGCAGGGTATTCCCTTATATTTTCTATCACACAATAGAAGTCTAGATTTACCGTTGAAATACAGATTTAAGAGAACCCACGATTTCTTACCGACAGGAGGGTATCAAATCTTTAAAGCTACGGAAAGAAAAAAGATAGGGTTATAACCTCTACCGAGAAGAACACAGATTTAAACACATAATGTGATACTTTGAAAATATAGTAAGTTTGACTTTCTTTTTAGGAAGACTAAACTCTCACGCCATTGTCTTTCCCATTCCCTGCTAGGTTATTAACACATACCATAATTTGCTACGAATTTTCGTAGATATATAATTTCATATCGCAAGGTATAAGGAATTAGGACCCAATACAGGGAATAAAAGGGAGAGATGACACAACCCTAAGAATGAAACATCAATTAATAAATCATTAAAAATCCAGTGCAGGAATGAGAAAGTATGAAAGAGAAAGAAGAAATATATATGGTGACTGGTGTGCACTATGCTAATCTAGAATCGCAGAGAGCCCAGAGTAAAATGACATAGAGTTTTTTACCTGGTACAGGGTAGAATTCAACCGGTAGTCTCCCCACCCTTTTCTTCCTTCCAAGTCAAGCCCAACTACTAGAGTCGGACCAACTACGTTCACTGAGTCGAACATCATAGGGTAGCATTGGAGTGGTTTCACAAAAGACACATAGACAATGGAGGATGAAACAATAACCCTAGAAACCCTTCTCTACGCAGAGTAATAGTGGTAGTTACAAATATCGTACCTTACCATGTGACAGGAGGGAGGTGGCATGCCTAGCATTGGACATGGTGGTTGAGCGACAACCCTCGGGAGGTACCCCTACAGGTCACCATTAATAGACTAGACAGAGGTTTTAATTCAGTGTCTAACAAATCCCCCTTTCGACTTCATACCAAGTTATTGAGAGGTGAGGAAAAATCCATTAAGGCGCCACTATACTCTGTTGTCATGCCCAGTCTCTCATTCAGTTAAGTTCTAACCATCTAGTTCGTTAGTGTTAACGAATTAGGGAGGAATGAATTTTATTGTTGGGCCCTTTCAACGATACCCAACTGTCAACCATATGCAATACTATGTTAATAGTGGTCGGAAGTCTAACCACAACCTTTCTCATGAAATTTTATTACTTAGACAGTTAAAATAAAACAGAAACCCACCATTATATTAAGATCTGTGATATTTTTTGATAAAGGTGTATGCATTACTGGAACCCGAATTCATATATATCCTTTATGATATAAGCAATGTTTATGCCTAGAAACTGGTTGTATTGTTAGTGGGGTTTAAAAATATAAAAAAATAATGTTTATGCCTAGATATGGGTGTAATTCTAGTAAGGCTTTAACAAATAAAAACATAATGTTGTGCATGAAGAGGGTTTCAATTTTAGTAAGGCTTGAACAAATATAAACGTTAATGTTTATGCGTGGAGACAATTGTGATGCTAGAGAAGTTTACTAGTGTAAACATCAATCCTTTATACTCATATCAACAAATAGAAGTGTTAGTAACTGAGATACTAGGGTATAGCGAAGCTACCCCTTGACCATTATATGTATGATTACTTTGCAGCATGAAATAACTCAGAGATAAATCTTTTATAATGGAAGTTAGTTGTATCAATAAAGTGGTGAACACAAACCTTGTGAAAGTTAATAGTGACGACAACTACCTACTTATAATAACTTTATGTCTTTCAAAATAAGTTGTTCGAAGAGAAAGGAGATTTAATGTCCCTAAGATTATTTTTTTTTATTTGGTAAATTTGGGGAACATTACAAGAGAGAAGGTCTAATTTGGTGAGTACATAGGAACCTTTTAGTTCATCCAACAAATCATCAATGACATGAATGGGAAATTTATCTTTGATGGTGAGTTTATTTAGGGCATGAAAATTAGGGCACATGCGCCAAGTACCTTCTTTCTTTAAAACCATCACCACTGGTGAAGAATATGGGCTAGTGCTAGGGTGAATTACCCCCACCTCTAGTAATTCATGTACCATATTTTGGATTTCATTTTTATGATCGAAGGGATATCTGCAGGTACGTACATTGGGGGGTTGACTTCCCGGAAGGAGAGGGATGCTATGATCATGCTCACCCTTGGAAGGAGGTAAGGCTATAGGAATCTCAAATATCTTTGGGTACTTGTCAAAGATGAGTTACAGGCTAGGAGGGACTACCTGAGAGGCTTGTTCAATGACCTGGATAGCATTAAATTGAGAAATCACACCATGGTGTCCTTTATTTAAGAGTTTTTCCATCCTGTGAGAGATGATGATTTTAGGAGATCCTGCTTGGAGACCCCTGAGAGTATAGGGGTTAGATTTTTGGGTTAAGCTCATATATAATTCTATATAATCCATTGTGATCAGTCCTAGAGTGCAAAGCCATTCCACACCAAATATAATATCACAACCACCGATGACAATAGAGAACATGTGGGTTTTCAAATGGTAATCATCCATTTGGAGTTTGAAATTCTCACATTGGACCCCACACTTCATAGAACCACCATTAGCGATGAGGATTTGAAAATTAGAAATAAGGAGGACAAAGAAATGGATCTCATCAATGATCCTACCATGAATAAAATTATGGTTTCTACCACTATCAATCAACAACATAACTGACGTATGTTTAATGTAGCCCTCGATATTCAATGTCTATGGGGATGAAATATCTAAGAGTGCATGAAGCGATATGATTGAGTTAACGGAGTCCATCTGTATGAAAACTAGATCTTCGACATGATCACTTAGTTGAGCCACCTCTTGGTTTAAAACCTCATATGATTGGATGTCGTCATAGGAAGAGGAAGATGTGCCATTAATCTAGAAGAACTTTTGTTCTCTACATTTATGCCCTGGTGCATAATTTTCATCACAATAGTAGCAAAGGATTTGTTTGCAACGTTCCACCATTTCAGTGGGAGAGACCTTTTGGACCTTCAAAGTTTGGGTCAAAGTAGGGGTAGCCCTTGGGAGAGGACGAGTGGTAAATGAAGCCTTCAGGGATAGTGCTTGGAGGATGTTCTCTGCTTCCTTGTCTAATTGACATGCCTCCAACTAGGTAGTAGGATGTTGCATGTTCACATGATCCTTGATAACTTCTTTTAGAACACTGATAAAACATTCAAGGTAAAATTAATAAAATAATCCCTCACTACGGATAGACAACTATTCAAATGTCATGATGAAGTCAGTGAGAGATCGAGTTTGGCACAACTTAGTGAGTCAGCCCCAAAATTGTGATTCCCTATCAAAACAAGAACAAAATGCTTTGGAGAACATGTTCCAATTGGGAGATCCTGGATAACATTTCTTATGCCACTGTCACAACTGTCAATGTTCTTGATCCAAGTAAAAAACCCCTACATGGAGTTTGGTCTCATCATATTGAATATCATTAAGGGAGAAGTATTGTTCCATTTGAGAAACCCACCTGATTGGTTTGGAACCATCAAATTTATGCATGTCAACTTTGGGCACCTTATTCCAAGAAGGTGAATAACCCTAAGGGGAGCGAGAGGACTGAGTATGTTCATAATGAGAGGACTGAAGTTATTTTGGGTTTAGCTCAACATTCTTACCCCTAAAGACTTGCACCAATTTTTTGAATTGTTGGTCAAGGGATGCGGTAAATTCATTGTGGAGGGAAGCCATGTTGTCTTCAATTTGTTGTTCCGGGTGGGACATTCTATCCTCCAAGGTTTGTTGGAACTGAGAGTGAGTGGTAGGCATGGTGGAGGCTTAAGTGCAAATGGAGGTTTAGGGATGGAAAAACTAGGCTTAAAAATTATAGGTATCTAGTTGATCAGGACAAAGAGAGGAATCCAATGGGATAGGTCTCAATAAAGGCGTCCCGGAGGGGGTTGGGTCTGCAGGAAAAAAAAGGATTAAAATTGAAGGGTACCACTATGATCAAATTAAGAGAGGAATGCTATGGGTTGGGTCACAAATAAGGGTGTTGAGAATCCCGAACTCTTGTGGATTTATTCTCCTAACTGAATAATAAAGCAGAGGTGGAATGCCCAAATTCTTAACAGAACAAAAGATGTAGTAATTTTGCAACTCCAATGCAGACGACAAGGTTGCACTGCAATAGATATTGTATTTTCTTTCTCTGTTTTGTTCCCAAGGGTTAGGGTTTGTAGGGAATCTACAGTCAAGGTTTTGCCTTGTGCTATAGCTCTCTTATATACGTGCGGGGTCTAACAGTAGTACTAGGCCTAATATCTCAGAGCATCAACTAAGGAGTCTAGAACATACCCTTAATCATACTACCGACTACCCAAGTAATAGAGATTCACTTCTTGAGCATTGTTCTCAGTGATACTATAAAATTCAGGCGATCGATCAATTTATCTATGGAGGGATTCAGGATGCCTAGGCCGATTCGTATATAGGTGTTGTCTGATGTGATACCACTCGAAGAGGTACCAACAAGGGTTACAAGGGTGGAAAATAGATGCATGCTTAAGAACCACTTGTATTTTATACATGTATGACTCCCTGACTACAATTTTATGCACATAAGGACATATCTTTGTAGCTTAAAGATGTTGGAATATGTTTCTACCCTGAAAAACTTTATCCCACAAGTCTTTCCTTGGAAATAACTCTGACACCACTTGCAGTATTCCTGATATAATATATTATGTAGAACAAAAAATATCTAGTAGGAAATGATAGAATAATAAGGATATATCCAGAAAAATGTCATAATAACACTAAAATAACACAAGAATAATCACCAGGAAGAACAACTTTATTATGATAGCAATGTTCACTTGCCTCTTCGAGGGGGAAACCTACAGTAGAGCAAATCTCTATTACAATAATATCCTAGAAAAAATATACAATTCCTCCTACTCTTATTTATACTAATTCTAACTTATAAGGAAACTTCTAGAGGAAGATCTTTCTAGAAGCAAAAGATTCTATTAGGCCTTCTTATATGACTTATGCTTCTTTATTTATTAGGTCTTATTAACTAATGTTAGCCTTTATTAAATAGAAAACATATCCTACTAACCAATGACCCATGGAGAGGGGTTAGGATCGGATCCTAACATCCTCTCAGTATTGTAACATCAAACTTAACATTTTTGTTATCTCCTACCTCCCCATATTCAAAATACTTATCCATGGATACAATCTAATCAATCAATTATTGTACCTTAAGACTTCCTTCATACATAGGAAATTCTAATCAAGGTTTTGAACTTACCTCCATAATTTCATTTATTATACTTTCTTATACACTTTCCTATTCTTCTTTTACTCCCATATCCTTTGATGGTTTTGCTTCGCCACTAATATCACCTTCTTCAAATCCTCTTCTCTACGATATATA
Organism: Picea glauca; assembly: GCA_000966675.3. Taxonomy (NCBI): domain Eukaryota; kingdom Viridiplantae; phylum Streptophyta; class Pinopsida; order Pinales; family Pinaceae; genus Picea; species Picea glauca. The sequence continues at coordinate 1,191,763 of JZKD02S1847064.1, forward strand.
TATGGTCTGCAATTTTTTTTTCATGCTCCTAATCTCTTTCATCAATTTGTCTTTTGTTGGTTTCATCTTCTCAAATTTTCTAATACTTATGATTTTAAGTTTCATCCTTTCAATCTTCTTTTTCAAACTCTATCCTCTTTCCCAGATCATTAGTCTTTCAATTTTCTATGTCATACCCTTTCACTAAGCCCTTATTTTCACTATCCCTTTCCTCTAAGCTTTATTATGATCACTTTATGTCTCTTCCTCTGTAGCAAGTATTTTTAACCATGCTATATACCTCACGTAGGTATTCCTCTGAACTTGGTTTGTTGATATCTTTAGTCTTTGTTTACTTTATACCTTCTCTTTGAGATTTATCTACTCCTCACTCTCCACTATTCAATCTTTTCTAGGTTGATGGCTTCTTCTGGCCACCAAATATTTCCCTTCAATATTACTAATAGAACAAATCATACATTCTTCAACAACTTTGTGACATCTCTATTTCCTTGTACAATTGACTCTCACAATTTTTGTGGTACCTTAATCACCTCAACAACACCTGCAAACAAACAAATATTAAACTTTCTTCGAAAATATGGACTCTCTACAACCAACAACAATATGCTTCAAGATATACAACACAACAATCATTTTCTTAACTAAAACTTTTACACTATATTTTCCAGAGAATCCTACAACAATCTAATACCAAAAATTGATGATGACCCTGACTTATCCAGTCTCTATCTCTCTTCGATATCTTGATACAATAAATGCGCATCTCCAATGTCTACTAAATTCATATCTAATTAGATCAAAATACCTTTTATTTATTTCTCTCATACTCTATCCCATATATCTCCTAATACCAACTAGAGGACCTATGTCCTAGTATCATTCATGAATGTGAAACCTCACGCTAGCGAGATCCACATAACCAAATAATACTTTTATCTTTGAAACGCCATAATATACAGGGAGGTGTGGACCAAAATTTAGTCAACTATATTTTCCCTCTCTTGGATTAATAAAAAAAATGATATTGGAAGATCATTTTTTTTAACTCTTATAAGTCCATGATGTATCCCTTAGTCTCATCTTCACCACACATTTTTTGTATCGGAAATCTAATATTGTATGCTCAAGATATCCAGATTTAAAGTTTAAGTAGAAAATGACACCTCTTCCATGTGGAACAAAGCTAATTTATTGGAAACATATCCAAATTTTTGGGTCCAAGACCCTGGTTTTCTTCAATTTTTGGGCCGAAGACCCTTAACATCTTCTTGTGTTGGGTTCAAAACCCATAAAAAAAAATTCAGCGTAATTCTCATGGGCACCTGTCATTTTCTCCATTCCCCTTACCTCACCACATCCCATACTTAGTTTATTTTTATATTGCTCATTTTCTTCTCCCTCCTTATCTCTCCACATTAACTTATCTCTCGCTTACTCATTCATGCCTTAGCTTATTTTTTTATTATCCCCCTCAAACCTCTTTAGTAGGAGTAATACATATCCCTTCCCCCTCACTTCCCAACCCACTAACCCTTCCCCGCTCTCCACATTTTTACCCCCCTCACTTTTGCTCCCCTCAAAATACCCTCTCTCCTCTCTTCCCTTACCCATCATATACCATACTTAGTTTTTATTTGAGTTATGGTGGTCAGTTAGGATTTCCATAACTCCCTCACCTCTCCTCCTCATCTCCCTCATGTTCACCTTTGACACACTCACCTAACCCGCCCCCCTACCTCACCTCACGTCACTCCCCCTCACTCTACTCCCTACATTTCTCCCTCCCCTCTTCCACCATCTACATTTATACCCTCCCCCTACACTACCCTTTCCCCCTTTCCTACACTCCCGTGCATCCCACACTTATCCCCTTTTCATAAAACATTATTTATTATTTATTTTATTCACGTTTAACTTTTCACACTTTATATATTATTTATTTATTCACATGTAACCTTATAGCATGTGCCAAATTTCCTTGGATGACATGGTAATCTGTTTAATCCTATGGAGGAGTGCCACATCGAATCCAATAATATCCTTACACATGAAAACTAATTAACGAAGAGTACGAAATTAATCCAACGGCCCAGATTTTCCCATGAATTCTGATCGACGGTGGTTGGGTGTTAATCATCTAGAGGCCATAATTTGAGCTCCGGGTGTCGGAATCGTGAAACATTTATACAATTGGAAAGGTATTTCTACATAGAATATGATGGTATGGGTTTCAAAGGCTAAAGGTTGCTACATTTTTCCCATAAATTAAAATATCATTCAACGACATTTTTAATGGGCTTGTGTGACAACTCAACTTCACAAGCTCATAACTTGAGATCTGGGCGACGGATTTGGGAAAACTTTATATGATTGGAAATATTAAATGATGAAGATAAAATGAGAAGTGGTTTCAAGGTATTAAAATATCCACATCATTACTAGAAAATTAAAATATAGTCATCTTTTAAAGGAGATAACAAATTAAAAAATATTCAATATAAAAGTTTATTTAAAAATGTTTTATTTAAATATTTTTGGGGCCCACTTTAAAGAACTAATATCAATGAATTAAAGTCATTAATGATATTCCAATGTTTTATTAATTCAAATTATTTGATAAAAAATAAAAAGGAATTTAAAGAGAAAAAAAGAAAAACCCTACGTACTCAAGTAGTTAGAAGAACATTTCTTTTAAAAAGGGAAAAGAGAGACTTCATGAGTTTCATAATTCATTTTTTAGAGAGAATTCAAAGGAGAAAGAGAGAGGCATACCAACCATCATTATATAATCAATATTTTGATGAACAAGCAAATATTTTCATTCTTCTCCATTCTTTTATTCTTCTACATTGTTTTCTCAAAGCTTTGTGTTTATATTCTTGAAACAATCATGGGGTTGAGTTCTCAATTTTTTTCTTGTAATATTCCAAGAGTTTTCATATATGATCATGGAGCATTTGCAACCATATATGTGACTGTCAAATGGATTTTGTATATTGTTAGATATATTTTATGATAAATACTCCATAAAGAGTTACTTTAGGGTTGATCTTGATTGTATCTTGTAACTTTGAGTTTTAAGTATGAGATATTTGAGGTTGACCTATAAAATTCCCTTCCATTTTAACTGCAATACTCTTTCAAAATTATTTGAGATGATCAAAAATATTCTCTCCTTTCTCTTGTGAGGAGATATGAAAGTATCTATAGAGGATTATATATGTGGTGTTGACTATTTTTATTTTTTGGTATTGAAGTTCCACTTCAATATTTTATTTGTAAATAATTTCTTACTGCACATAAAGATCATTTTTGGCTATTGAAGAACCATTTTCATATAAATCCAAGTAATAAATATTTAAGGTTTGTTTCCTAGTACTCTCCCTAATTTGAGATATTCAAAGATATATATTTTAGCCAAAGTGGAGAACTATCTCTCTAAAATCGAAGGTGGGCTAATGTCCTCAACAGGTTGTTTTTTTTGTCTTGGCAAATCCAGGCATCCATATTTTTTGTGACCATACCGGGGACTGATTTTTTTTCAAGATGTTCGAGGCCTTGTTTCAGATTTGATTGAGGAACAAGATTCTCAATGGTTCAATATTTCAAAAGAAAGATTCAATAAAATAGTCACTTGTTCTAGATTCACCAGAACAATGCTTCCATATCTTTTGGAGATAAGTAAAAAATCAAAATTTTCAAAGAACCAAGAACTGTCAAAAATCAAGAAGGGCCATTTCCCTAGCAAATCTATTGAAAATATTTCAAATTTTCAAGAAAATTATCATGGTGACTTCACCAAAGAATATTTTTTATATCACAATACTTCTTTATCTTCTCCAACAAACCATCAACGAATTTACAAGATGCAACAAAGAGCATAAGATCCTAGAGAAAAAAGCGGAGAAACCCTTTCAATCTTCTAAAAGCAAAGTTTCAAATGTGTGATATTTATATTGAGAAATTTTCCACCTTTGGAAATATTTTAGAGGATGCAGAACAACATTTGTTCAAATTTAAGTGCACATGTGAAATTTTTGATATCTATGAAGATAATGTCATATATATATATATATATATATATATATATATATATATTATTTTCACAAACTCTGCATGGGAATGCTCTTGAATGGTTCTTTTCATTGCTTCCTAGAACCATTACCAGTTGGGATGTACTAGAAACTTTTTTTACTAAAGAATTCATTCCATATGTTGTTGCCCACCCACCTTCTCCCACATGGACACAAAAGGATGAAATGAATGATTCGGAAGAAGAATATCATGAAACATTGCAAGAATTTTCTGAATCAAATCTTGTTGCTGAGAATGAAGTCATGAATTCCAAAGAACAATAAAAATATATCATCCTCTCATATACTCCATATGAGGAAGAAATTGAATAATCTCCACCAAATGTGTAATAATAATTCAACCAAAATAAAGAATAATTGGAGGACGAAAACAATTTTGAGAACAAAGAAAATAGTCATTGCATAGAAGAAGAACATTTCCAAGACATCACCAGTGAAATGAAAATATTGAATGTGGAGAAAGAAGAAAGATAAAATGTTTTTAAGATAGAAATTTCTCATTTGACTTAAGATAACAACACTCTTGGGCAGCCAAGAGTAGATTATATTTAATATTGGTTCAAAAGTATTGTCAACCCTCCAATGAAAACAAGTCTTTTGCACACATTACTTGATCCCATTGTAGTACATTTTGGGCATGCTCCTGATGTTCATGCTCTTGATTCATTCCTAGAAGCCCTAATATTTTTCTTACTGTTGGATCCCATTTCACAGGTCAATTTGATGCTCGAATGGCTCTATTAGAAATCTACCTACACCTAAAATTTCCTCTTTCCTCCAAGTAGGATAGGGTAGGTAGATCTTCTTGTACATAGTTTATTTCTTTAATTCAATTTTTGCACAATAAGGAAGTCGCTTTGTGAACAAAGGAATGAGATATTACGAGAATTTATTGAAGATGACTCCATGGCAAAATGGAGAAGGAAGCAACTGAGATTATGTTGTTCTTAGCAATCCATAGGGGGTCACTATCCCACAGTTGGAGCCAGTTGTTGACCAAAATTTGGTTAACTATATTTTCTTCTCTTGGATTAATAAAAAAAATGATATTGAAAGATGAAAATTTTTAAACTCTTATAATTCCATGATGTATCCCTTAGTATTATATTCTCCATGCATTTTTCATATCGGAAATCTGAGATTGTATGCTCAATATATCCAGGTTTAATCTTTAAGGGGAAAGTGATGCCTCTTCCATGTGGAGAAAAGCTAATTTCTTGGAAATGTATCCAAATTTTTAGGTCCAAGACCCTGGTTTTCTTCATTTTTTGGGCCCAAGACCCTTAAAATATTTTTGTGCCTGGTTCAAAACCCATAAAATATATTCATGGTATTTCTCATGGTAACTTGTCATTCTCTCCATTCCAATTACCTCACCACACCCCATACTTAGTTTATTTTTATCTTACTCATTTTCTTCTCCCTCCT
>JZKD02S1847064.1:1202947-1215711 GCA_000966675.3 Picea glauca
GCTCGTTAAAGTATTTGAAGAAAACATCTGTTGAGCGATAGTTTATCTCTTTTTCGGTCTCATTAGACTACTTTACGAAAAAGGAACTGAGAGAGTTCTCTTTTAAGTGTTTTTCTAGACTCTATAATCATGAAAAACCTTCGAGTTTTCTGTCTTTAGACTCCCTAAATAGAACATCGACAGGCCCATATGGGATCGAACCCTTACTTCTTCCACTTCATTAAACAAAGGAAGAGGAACTTACCGAAGGTGATTTTTATCGAGCATGTGTTATCCTCCTCGAGCTCATTAAATTAAAAAGAGGTACTCATCTATCTGGATGGGGGAAAAATTGAAAGAAGCAAGCCAAGCAATTTTTTTTGAGAACACTACCAAATAACTCTTCGAGTCACCCTTGAACACAACATTGTGTCTTTTGCACGCATTATAATCCACTGAACCTCTGCACTGAACCAATCCTTTGAGTTTCTTTCACTCCTCCAGGTCACCTGACATAAGACACAACATCCACTACATCATCAACTTTTGGTCCATGTCATGTTTTTGCTGTTGTGCCTTAGTGTTCAAGGGAGGTATCCACCTCTAAAGTCATCCATCACAAATATCTTGTCTCAATACCCGTGTCATTCCATGTTCATTTGATCTACCAATTACATCTGTATGTCCATTCCGTGTCGTTGATGGGGAATACATCAAGGCCCTCCTTCGATGAGCCGATTCCTGTCGACCTCAACACATTATCCAGGAATTAGGCTTAGAAACCAGTTAGTACTTTGGGACCTGCATGCCTTAATGACAGGCCTCCTCACATTCGACAGTAGGTTTACATCATTGATCTTTGATCGGATGATTCCACGGATGTTCGACTCCAGCTCATCCATTCACATTCGTTGGAATGTACTAGGGTACCTTGGGAATCATTGACATTAATGGTGATCTCCCTCGCACTTGTTAACATTTTACACCATTGACCAGTAATCAAGTGGTTTCTACCATGTTTGACATCAGGACACCTATTCACATGGTTAGACTCGTACCACATTGGGATCTATAAGAAGACCCTGGGTTGAGTGATCATTTTGATATGTACTTTGCCTAGGTTGCGAAGGAGTTTCTCTTGGAAAAATGATACATACACTGTTACATAGATCCACTATGTATTCTTCATGGCTACGATCAGTTCAAGTCATCAGAGTATAGATCCACATTGTATCCTCGGTGGCTATACCTTTTTATCAATATAATTATGGATCCGCAGTGTATTTTATGGTGGCCATATCTTGCAAGTCTTGATCACCCAAGCATAGGTATGCCTGCCTTGGGTTTTGAAACATGTCATGATATTTGTTGGATGTTTGTGTGCAGCTTCCATCAGGTTCTCCGAGTCTATACCCTTTCTTGATAGTCTACAAAGCATTTCAGTTATGAGTTCTTATCTTCTAACTTAATACTTTGGGGGGCAATCTGTTACACATCAATATTACTCGATTTGATAAGTGTCACATGTTCCTCTCCACTATCGTAAGTGTCGCATGTTCCTTACAACTGTCGCAAGTGTCGCATGTTGTTCACAAGTGTCGCAAATGTCAAACAAAGCATACTGCCATGATGACGACACCAAGGAGACACTTAGAATACCTCAAACACCTGATTTGGAGGAAGAAGGATGGTTAACTGGAGTCAGGAATCTCTTACCACCTGAAAGGAGCTCTCAAACTAAGGTTTTAGAGGAGAGCGCTCCCCTACATCAGCCTTGGGAGTGCTGGCGCTCCCCTATAAGGTGATGGGGAGTGTTATAACAACAAATCACCCCTTTGAATGAGCGCTACAAGTCTTTGGAGCGCTGACGCTCCCCTTGAGCCTACCAGGGAGCGTTATAGCACCCTGATGCCCCTTTTGAGGGAGCACTGTCTAATCTGGGGCAGTAGTTGGTCTGTTGAGGAGAATAAGAGGAGGATCTTTCAAGTTTGTAAGGCAGTTGCATTCAAATTATTGGTTCAATCATGATCTTAGGAGAAGATCCATGATCTAAGGAGGGAATTCCTCAACCTACCCTAAAGATACCTCAAGAGGTTAAGCCTCTCCTAACCTATATAAGCAGGCTCTATGATGGTGGAAAGGGGGAAGAATTGCAAGCATGAAACCTATGATCTCATAGGAAACACACAATGAACTCGAGGAGAGTAATTAGTGAAGCTGCTATCATCCAGGTTGTGGATCTTTTGAGAAAGGGTTAGACAAAGGGGACTTGACGAAGCTGTCGCATTCACATATATGGTTGTAAGCTACTTCTGTCATCGTTCTCATTAATACGACACGCTTGGCCTGTTTCTTTCTAGTTTGTGTCTGATCTTACATGAACTTATCTATGATAGATAGATCTATTTTCGAGCTAATATCAATAGAGTAGGAAGTGGTTGTACTATTTTTTGTCTACAGGGCTCATCGAGGAGCGAAAGATCAGATCTCAACTCGAAGCGTGCAGGGACAAACGTCGGTAAAAAGGTACTTCTGTTCTCCTTCCTCCTCATGCATTAGTTTGTATAGATCTAAAAGGAAGTCAGTGTCCACGTTAAGCGTCTTATATCTTAAGAGTTAAGAGTATAGCTCTCAAGAGGAGATCTACCTATCTGCAGGGAGATTTTCCTTCAACAATGTTAAATTAATGCAACACATGCCAATCTAAAATGTCATTTTCTAATGAATAATTGAATTCATTAAATATCCTTGGAATATGCAAAGAAGTGATTTATTCAAAACTGTATTCTAAGAGTCTCATTTGTATATACTTTCATAGAATCCCAAAATCAAACAGATAATAAATGTTAGTTAATAATTTGTGACACTACAAATTACATTGGATTTTATACATGTGACTCTTATCTTATCTTCTCGACCCACAGTGCATGCATGCGACTCTTCTCTTATCTTCTCGATCCATAGTGCAATTGCAGAAGGAAACACCATGATGAAGTCAAACATAGTAAACTTACCTTACAAAACCCTTCCTCAAGAGACCTCCAATGACTTTGAAAATAACACCAGAGGCATTGGTCCCAAGCTCACGAGGAGAATGGGATATGATGGCTAAGGGATACGCAAAGAAGTAAAAGGGATTTTGATCACCATTTTATCTTAATATAGGCTCAATCATGAAGGCCTAGTATTCAGTGGAAAAGAATCCAACACAAGTTTAGCTCAAACCACCTTCATCAAGTCAAGAAGAATTGGAAAAGAAGCCATTCCCATGGAGGAAAAGGTATCTAGGAAAGGAATGTCAAGTAATACGATCAAATATTCTTGTAGAGTCTCAGAAGAGGGAATAAAAGAGATTATTCCACCATCCAAATCCACTCCAACTCGTAGGGAACCAAACAATCAAGTTGGAAATAATCATCACAAAACAAAAATGCATGGCATACCATATCTGGTTTGTTTCTATTGTAAGAAAAGGAATCATTAGGATAAAAAATGTTGTCACTACAAAAGTCCAAGTAGCCCATATAAGAAATATTTATAGTAGTCTATATTAACTAGACATTATCTAGCCAAATATTGGAGGGTTTACCCAGAACTCCATCACAAAAAGTAAACCAAAAACAATTTTTCGAGAGTGAAGGTCAAGGGGAAAGAGGATTTTCTTACACTTGTAGCCCAAGGAGAAGAAATTTTCTAATGACCTATTGTAGCAGTTATTTTCATCCCTATCCATGAGAAAGATAGCATGGTTATGCCAAACGAAATGCCTATTCATATCTTATCTTCTATATTGTAGTGGAGGAACCCTTTCTTGGATATTTTCTTGGTAGAGAAGAATAATATTTGAGGGAGTTGAAGCTTTTGGGGACCAAAATCATACAAATGGGAAGGTATGATCCAAATTGGATCATCAACAAAAAGAATTCTCATTGGAAACTTTGTAATAAGCATTTATTATTTTTGGAAAAGTTGAGAAAATGTTCAAAATTTCCTTGGAAGTTGAAATGAACCATTTTGATGGTTGGAATTCCAAGCAATCCCATTAAAAATGAATGTTGTAATGAATGAGAGTGGGAATGGAGAGATGCAGAGGAAATGAAGAAGGGTGGTAGCAAATATGTGAGCATGAAGAGGTAGTCTAGTTGATGATTGAAGGAGAAGAAGACACAAAGTATCTTCTGTGATGAGTGAATACTTTTCTGATCCATGTAAATCTACAAATTTCCTGCCACTGAGTAACAATACAATATTATTTTGTATATCTCACCCTTTTGTAATAATTTTCCTTCTTAATAAAATCCCCAATCAATTTGGTTTTCCCAATTGGGTTCTAGGGTAAATCTGTAGTCTTATGGCGTGTTTAAATGTTGTGTGTAACTGAGAAATTTATTTTGTTTTGGTTCTCTTTTTTATTCTATTTGCATCATGAAACACAATGACATGAATAAGGACTAACACTCAATTCTAAAACACTTCTTAAACATTTGCATATAGTTCTGTTTGCAATTGGCAAAGAGTGGTTGAATACATATAGATCTGTAGAAACTTGAATGATTTGCATGGATTTTGTTTGAATAGATTTTAAGTTTTGTGTAATAACTTGCATATCTCAAAGGTTATTATTCCTTTTTAGTTTCAAATCAAACTTATTCTTGGCATTACATAGTTTTAGTGCTATGAATGCCACATCAAATAGAGTGCATTATTTAATTTAACACTGTAAAAATTATAAAGTTTTAATTGTTGTGTTATCTCACTCAAATAACAAAATTTGATTATATATATATATGAATGGGTGATTTGTTTCAATTAAAATATACTATAACTTGTCTAGTAGAGTTGTAGTGTGGACTTTGAAGTTAACATTAATAAAACAAGTAAACAAAAACCTTGAACCAAAATATGAACAAAGGTACCCATTCAAACATAGAGAATACCATTTATCAACCATTTATTTTGATAAAGGATCCATGTTAATACGGATAAGATTCTCACAAAATTTGGATTTTTTCTTTTTAACTCAGCAAACAAAACACATGTATAGATTGCAAATACCACTAGATATATTTATGGGATATATTTCCCATCAAAAGTCTCAAATATAATATTAATTATAATATTAAGTGTTTGTAGAGCCATTTTTATTAATATATCTTTAGGCATCTAAAGAGATTTGAAACCTCTCACAAAGATCATTATCTCTACGTGTTTCTAGAGCCATTTTTATTAATATATGTTTAGGCACCTAAAAAGATTTGAAACCTCTCAGAGAGATCATTATCTCTAGTAGACTAGTTTTTAACGGATTGTTTTGGAATTTGAATGGGTGTGATTAACAATCTTTCTAAAGCAAAGTATATATAGGCATGGCAAAGTATATATAAGTGTGTTATTTTAATATATAAGCTTCAACGTTCCTAATAGTACAAGTTTTCTATGAACAACTGAATTAAAACTATGAAGGCCTACGTACTTTCTCCTTTGAATTGTAAACCATAGCTTTTATGGAAATGAGTTCAATTGTGCATTGAGTGCCATGGTACATTTTCGAATTCTCAATTGTAAAGCATACGCGTAAGAGATGACCAAACTTGAGGTATCCGCAGATTCTATGGATAAGATCGATAGAAAGAGGATAAGAAAATAGTTGGCGATAGAAAGAGGATAGGAAAATAGTGGGCCATCGTTGAAAGAGGTGAATTTCATGTTTCACTCTACTTAAATTTTAAATTAACGTTGATATCTTAACTTGATATAAGTAAATGACCTTTCTTCCTTAAATAGAAACAAATGAATGTATTAATCGAAACTAAGAAAAAAATTATTTAATCCATTTATATTTTCTATATTATTTAAAAAAAGCATACAACAACATATTTTAAATAAAATAGTTGTTATGATCTTTAATTATAAATAAATAAAATTATATTATCTATAATATTAAGTTATATTATTAAAAAAAATGTGATTAAAATTTTGATCAAAATATATTAATATAAATTTTTATAAATTCATTTACATTTGAATATAAATGGGAATGATCTGAAGTGCATTTATTTTTTATATATATTATCTGAATATGTGTTTTTTTAGAGATTACAAGTTCATATGTGTTTTTTTAGAGATTACAAGTTCAAATTCAGAGGGGTAGTGTATGTATACTTTCTTAGATTTTGTCGGTCAAATAGTTAGGTGTAGGGAGTCTTTTGTCTCACAAATAAAGGGGTTTCATACATCAATTTAATGTTTGGCTTGTTGGAAACCTTAAAATTAAATTATTATTATTATTATATAATTGTAACACCATATTAAAAAATTATAAAATTACACTATAAAAAATAAATATAAATTTAGGAGATTTTTAATTAAATTTTACATAATATTTAATAATAAATATTGATGTAGAATCTTGATGTTTAGTGTATTTTTTTTTTATAATTGGTTTTTAAATAATATTTATTATATAACTTAATCAATTGTTTATGTAGTCAACATTGTAATATGTTAGAGTATCATGAATATTTTTAATATTATTAATTTTATTAATTTAGTGTACTCTTTACTTTTGTGAAGTCAACATTATAGTGATGTGAGAGTTTATGTTTTAAGAAGGAATCTTCATCAATAGATATTAAAAAAAAATTAAATTAATGATTAGATAGTATTAGGCTTCTCATTTACCAATTATACTATTTTGTACTCAATTCTCAATAAGCATTAAAAAAACTACTTTGAATTAATGATCACATGGCATTAGGCTCCTCATTGACCAATTACACTATTTTCCTATCAACTATAATATCCAATATCCACTACATGATGTAGTGTAGTGGGTTTCTTATTTTAAAGTAGACATTGTAATGATGTGAGAGTACAAGTATTTCAAAGTAAACCATGTAATGATGTGAGAGTATATGTTAATAGGAAGAATATTTCCAGTATCAATAATTTATGGTTATTTTTAATTTTGTAAAGTTAACATTATAAAGATGTGAGTTTATATTTTAGGAGGAATATTCATAGTAATATTAAGCATAAAAAAAAATTAAATTAATGATTAAATAAGACTAAGCAGAGCATTGACCAATTATCCTACTTTCTAATTAATTATCATAATTAAAAAGAACTTATATTCCTGTAATTTTTATTTCATCTAGTATTTAATCTAAATTTTAATTTAAAATCGAAAACAAAATTATTAACAAGATAATTTCATTTTTATATATCCAAAATGAAAATCTGTTCTACATGAAACTTTTTCACGATCAGACATTCTCTTCCATGTGCAGAGAGAACGAAAACATCTTCTTCTTCAATATGTAGAGAGAATGAAACTCTATTGGCATCTGTAAATTTTAATCATAAGATCAAGAAAACGTGGTTCATTAGGATGACTTCCAATTCTTATTATTTTTATATAAATAATTTAATGTATAATGATCTGCCGTGTGATATAACTTGGATATAAAGAGTGTTTCTATTTAATATGGCATCATTGGCATGAGACAATTGAAGGATAAGAACATCCATTTACTATTTAGCGTGGTCAACCCTACTTCTCTCGGATTTCTACGTCACCCTCCTTTTAAATGAACTGTTGTCTCGGAAAAACAAATGGAAGCTTACGTCTGAAAACTATCCTTAATAGTTAGCCGGATTTTCCTTACAGTTGCAGATCCCGCAAATAAGCCTACAACCTTCAGCACAGTAGTAAGTGTCCTGTCCGGAATCTTTTGATCACCAAGCGACTCTATGGAGTATAAGCTTGCAAAGGCCACTACGTTTCGTAGAGACTCCAAATCTGAAATCGGGCAAACCAATTCTCCTGATACTGTTCTATGCATGGATGCCTTGGGGAGCGAACGATTCAGCAGAAGTCTCTCTCCTCCAATATTATCAGATATTGAAGATAAAGATCGTGATGAAGAACTCGGGAAAGCCGAGAAGGATTACTCCTCCGGAGATTTGGATCTGAACGAGGTGATAACCTGCACGCTCAATAAAGAGGTTGAAGATGAAATCGACCGACTAACGGGCAAATTCAAGAGCTTCGTCATGAAAACCATATATGGTGAAACTGGGGTTTTACATGATGGAACCACTCGTGTGGAGAAGGATCTAAAATTGAAGATAGCAATGATCGTACTGCACTGCAACTCAATCTCTTCTAACAGTTACAGCCACCGCTCATCCTATGAAGGGAGAAAATCTCTTATTTTGGAGCCGACGAATTCCCGTTTTGAATCGAGACAAACTGATGCTTCAAAGGAGATTGAAACTCCCCAAAATGATCTTGGACACTCAAAGTTACCGCTTCCTCCTCGCCTCAGGGAAGCCTCTTACAGAAATCCACTCCGTCTCAGCTCGCCCCGCAAGGATTTGATTGAGTTTCCATCACCAAGCTGTTTCGGAGAACTTTTCACTCCCAAAGAATCGTTGGGGCGAAATAGCATGCACTCAGCACTCTCTAAAATCGTGAAAAAACAAAAGGAGATTTCGGTAACATTTTCTCTTTCTGCAACAAAAGCCCTTGTTTATGCACTCGATTGCAGAGATTTTGTCGCTTAAATTTTGGCCTTTTGATTTCCTGATTTTTAGAATTCTAAAACTGTCGTTGCTCCCTACGGATTTTAGGTCAAGTTATGGAGGAGCAGTCTAGATTCGATACGAGAGTATGGAAAAGTTGAGATCCACACTGTCCGGCTTCTGCATTTATATTTGTTTTCTCCCTTTTGCATATAGTAATAAGTAGTTTACTTACATTTTCTCCATGTTTTCCCTCAGTTCCCGAGGCATCCGTGCTGTGTTTGCCCTCATTTCCCGAGGCGTCCGGCTGCTCATAGAGACCCAGATTGCAGGTATGGCATGGTCACTGGACGCAATGCTTACTGTAGTCTTATTATTATTAATTTTTTTATACTGTTCGATTTTTTTAAGACCAAATCATATATCAAGACGGTTTTTTTAATAGATCACATATATATATTGTATAAGTGGATGAGCTTTCATTTCAGGCAATGAATATGGTATGAAACTTACACACGAACATTCAGCAACAACAAATGAAGTGTTCCAATATATCTGGAATTTCGATGTTTTAGAAAGTATTATATTAAAATTATTTTTTTGAAATTCCAGGAAATAAATCTGTTGAGTGATTAAAGTTTCTTAAATGTTGAGTGCTTAAAGTTTCTTAAACTTTAAAGATAACATGGTAAACTTGTATTTATTTAGAATGTTGTTTAAATGTTTTAAGTTTGGAAATTTTTCATTAGAATTTAGTGATATTATTTTTATTGTTTAAATGTATTTTTGAATATATTAATGATTTTAAATGAATTTAGTATTTTGAAAAACTTTTTAAAAACTTAGATTATATAGATTTAGCCACTTATATTTACAAGTCTAAAAATTTATAATCAAAAATAAAATCCACTAAAAAATATGATAAAAAAAACAAAACAAAATGAACTTTTAAATTAAAAAAAACATTCAGCAACAACAAATGAAGTGTTACCATCTAACTGGAATTTTGATGTTTTTAGAAAGTATTAAATTAAAATTAATTTTTTGAAATTCCAGGAAATAAATCTGTTGAGTGATTAAAGTTTCTTAAATGTTGAGTGCTTAAAGTTTCTTAAACTTTAAAGATAACAAGGTAAACTTGTATTTGTTTAGAATTATTTAGAATGTTGTTTAAATGTTTTAAGTTTGGAAATTTTTCAACTTGTATTTATTTAGAATGTTGTTTAAATTTTTTAAGTTTGGAAATTTTTCATTAGAATTCAGTGATATACATATTGATGAAATTATTATTTTTATTGTTTAAATGTATTTTTGAATATATTAATGATTTTAAATGAATTTAGTATTTTGAAAAACTCCTTAAAAACAACTTAGATTATATAGATTTAACCACTTATATTTACAAGTCTAAAAATTTATAATCAAAAATAAAATCCCCTGAAAAATATGATAAAAAAAAACAAAAGAAAATGAACTTTTGATTTACGAATTTATTTAGCCATGAAAAAATGTTATTTAACTAAATAGTCTGATGCTTCATTTGATCTCCATCTTGTTCAAAAACAATTGATGTAATTGACCTAATTTTGAAATTTTGTTTAGGTCACTGAAATGGATACAATCTCTACAACTTAAGCTGAGGTCAAGGCTGGTGAATTTCATGCAATGTCAGCGAACATTTTGCGTTTCACGAAGAACTTTAAGTAATGGAACTTGAATTTGTCCATCGGTGTGAGGTTGTCCACTATCATCGAAGGGGATGATAATGGATTAGTGGATTTATTAGTTAGTATATTGTGTTGGATCAGAGTTTGAATTAGTTTTGAATCACTTTTGATAACCAAACACCAGTTTGGTGGTATTTTTGTTTTTGAGTTTGGAAGATAATTTTTGTTTTGAGTTTTGGAGATAATTAATTTATTAATAATACTGGATTTACTTTTATTTTGCATAAAGAGATTTTTAATTATAATAAATTTTAAAATGTAATAAGATATAATATTTGTTATTGGAAGTTTTATTTAATTTTGATGGATAATAATAGTATTTGGAATTTTAATAATTAAATTGGTAATTTTGTGACTTTAACCATAATTTTATTTTGTTAATTAATTTGGGGTATAGTGATAGTTTAATATTAAATATCAAGAAAAATCTAAAGTATATAATAAGTGTATGGGAATTTTATTCAAATTGATTGGAAACACATAATGTTATTTGTTTTAAAAAGATTAAGAAAATTTGACTTTTTAATCTAAAAAAATATTGATAAAGTAAAGTACAAATACATTTATCATTTCAATGTTTTTAGATTTTTTTTTATTGTTAAAAATTAAATTTATCATTTAAATTTTTCACTTAAGGTTGTATTTATTATCTTTATAAGTTTAATTTAAGTAAATAATTTTTTTAATAAAAATAAAAATATTTTATTTTTGGATTTTGTAATGCAATCTTTGTTTGGTTAGAAACTGAGATATACATACCTTACCCCTCTTTGGATTTGAACTTGTGATCTCTTAGGAGGAAACACATGTTCTTAACCATTAGGCCCACTATATGTGGGATGATAAGTCATATTTTCTAGAAAAAATGATGACATATTATTACAAGGTAACTCTAAATTATAGCCTTTGATTATTATTGCATAGTAGTTTTTTTATAACTTTATGATAATAATTGCAATAATTATATTTTCTTATTGATATATATGAAGAGAGATGTGTCCTCGGACATATAAATTTTATTAAAAGAAGGAAAAGAATTACAAAATAAATGTAAAAGTTTACAATCTCCAACATTACTCTCACATGAGAAAATAAGAGCTTTAATCAAAAGTAATTCTAAGCTAAATTTTGGTAGGGACATCTTATAACATAATCATGTGAGTATGACAAGTCTCCATTTACATTAAATAAATATTCTAATTGTTTTCTATTTTGATGCTTATAATAAGCTACTCTCTTCTAGACTCACTATCTAATCTAACTAAATACATTATAGAAAAGACTAAGTATAATAAAATAATATTATACTAAATAGTTTGGGATCATAATATCTAACAATATATAGATATCATGATGCCACTATGTACATATACTAATTCTTGGTGACTTGTTGGGTGTCGATAACTCCATTACAAATATAGTCATTGCAACATTGTCTCCTTGTACCATGATTATCCTCTACATGGTATCCTCCCAAGACTACCATGACTACACTCCAGATAGGATCCCCCCAAGAATCCTCTCCATAGTAGGAGGATCAAATCCTTTAACAATATGGTCACCCTATTTCATGGTCCATATTCTTCAATGTTGGCCCCACTTCCGTCAACAAACTCTTACAATATTTTACAAAATGACATGGCCCCCATCAAAGGACATTTATCTATGAAAAAAATACACCCTCTTTCAAAAATTACATGGCATCATCTGTTGGGATAGGCATTTAACTGTATAGGAGTATCAAAGATCTGAAGGAAGTGGTTGTAATGTCCCTGATCTAAAACCCTTTGTAATTGTACACATAGGTTGGTGAGTCATTATAACCAAGTGTAAATTTAATGTATTCTTAGGCTGGTGAGCCAAGGACACTTGGTTATGGTGTGGCACACATAAAAAAAAGTACACGGAGAATTGTCACAAAGACAAGGTGTGCACATTCTACGTGTTGCACACACCTGGGAAAGCGTGCACATTGCACTATGTTGCATGCACTTAGGTTAGTGCATGGGAATGGATGTTTATGTTTTGAGGTCGAGGAGCTTGTGTAATTATGAGGCTAGTGATGTTGGACGTACATAGGCCAACTCGCATATCCATGCAAATTTATTCATGTTTATTATTATAATATTGCAACATGGCTCGTTGACTGACTCAGACGAAAAGAGATGGGGGGCCTACTCCACTAGAAAAAGTGAAAAGGGGGTGATTCATAAGTCATGGGGAACATTTTAATAATATTTCTGGGAAAATTGTAATGTCACATACATTATTTTATCCTAAGTTCCCAAGGGTATGGAACTGGTCACCAAGCGACTTAAAGATACTTTTGGAGGTGACAACTGTCAAGTGGAAGGCATGTAATATATATTTATGGCCTTACTATATCTTGGGAATTATTGTTTTATTATTATCATTACCACGGTTGTTGCAGGATCTTGTGATGTAACATACTTGATCCCCTATTTAACTTCTAAGGGATGCAGTATCAAAATTTTTGTTTCTTCTAACAACCTTACTATATTCATGAACTCG
>JZKD02S1847064.1:1229413-1243737 GCA_000966675.3 Picea glauca
GACGAAGTTTCCTGAAGGGTGGGTGTATGTAACAACCCTAGTTAAATAGTTTCTTAAGGTTATCAAGAATAGTTAATTAAATAATTAACTGTCCTAACGTGCATTAGTTAAGTAATGATTAATTATTAATAATATTAATTAATTAATTAATTTATTATTATTAATTGTTTAATATATGTTGATTAATTAATTAATTGATTACTTAACACATTTAATGATTGGGGTAAAGAATTAAAGGCTTAATAACTTTAATTTATTTATTATAAAACTTTACGTATAACAGGGGATAGGGTACTTAATGGAGGGATAAGGTAGTAAATGGAGGGATATGGTGGGTGTCATTAAATGAAGGAGGAGGCGGTGAATGGGGAAGGATATGAGGGGGAGAGGCATTCGAAAAAGGGGACTTTTGGAGTTTGAGGGAAGGTGAGCATTTTGAGGGAAGGGACTATATTTTCTGCTGAGGATATTTTCTGGTTTGGAGTTCGGGTGAACTGTTACAGGGGTGCACCAGGTTGCTGGGAGTTTTGGGCTCGGCGGCCAGGAATCCTAGAGCTAGGGAGTTGGACAGGCTCTATTCCTAGCTGGGAGGGTGGAAAGATTCAGTTTTGGGTAGAGTTTGGGCAGAGCAGCGGAGAGGACAACCATAGATTGAGAAATTAGCATCAGAAAGAGGTATGAATTTCATAAATTTGCTATGTTAAGTGGTTGTTAATTAAATTTACTTTCATGCTGTTAATAAATTCAATTTATGTCTAATAATAAATGATTATACGTTGATGATTGAATTGTACAGGATAAACTTTCTTCATTCTTTAATTTTAGCTTGTATTTTTATAAGGCTATATGGGGACAGAGACCTTACATTGAGAATCAATGGTTTCCCATGGATAATAGATTCTCGAGTGGTAAAGATTTTGTGGTGAATACCTACTATTTGTGTGTTTTGTTTCAAGTACCTTTTCATCCATTTGACAAAGAGAATCTTTGTTTGTTGGGTATTCTACTTTTTGTTTATTCCCTATTCTTCTACCCATTTTCATATAAAATTCTTATCTAATATGAAATTTGATTTTCTTCGATCAACAAGGTGTTTACTTGACTCCATGTCCAATCGTGTTTCACTGATCCGCATTTAGCTTGTTTCCTTTATTCTTTCTCTCTCAGTCTACCTGATCCACCTTCTTTCAAAACCCAAAACACATCCTTATTTATAAAAATCATTGCAATAACTAAGATGTTCTAGGCTTGACCCTATACCAGTCTAGGGGAAACTTCTAGCACTAACACCCCCTATGGCTTCCCACTTCCCTTTCAGGCTTCAGCAACAAGCCGAAAAAGAAAAATCAGAGTTCTGTGATGAAAACTTGGCACCTCTATGAATCCAATTCCTTGCAATTCTCTCACCTAGAGAGAATGCACATGACCCTAAGATCCCGCCTCTTCAAATTAGAAATTCTATAAATTGAAGAGAATTCACACAATCCTGACAATTTGCCTCTTCAACTTAGCAATTCTTTCACCTGGAGAGAATGCACATGGGCCTGGAAAGCCACCTCTCCAACTTAAAAATTCTCTTTCGACGCTCTTCAAAAAAATCCTACGCTTTCCATGGTACATGTACATGTATGTTAATGACAACATTAAAGTCTCGATAACAGTAGAAAGGTGAGGTGGGTGAATAATGATTGAATCAAGGATGCATAAGTTAAAGTCCCCAAAATGTATGTGCATGTTACCAACTTTACACTTGTCAAGCTAGACACTACATGGGCCACACATGGTTTCCTCACATGGTGATATATTTCCTCATAGGGACTTAGAATAAAATGATTTATCCCCTATTTTAGACTTTAACTTTAGGAATATTGATTAAATATTCCTTTTTTTCTTAATCCCCCTTAGATTAGCCTATTTTCTAGATTCTTAGGCCCCCTTTCCCATTCTACTATACTTTACCCCCCTTAGTCTTCTTGTCACATTGTTCTGCATGTAGTCATTTTTTCTTTCATTAATTTCCAAGTGGAAATACATAATAAAAATTAGGCTCTTTGGCCAAAAGAGGTTCCCGACTGACTAGCCTATACACATACTTATAATTGTATTTCAACTGGGGTCCAACTTAGAGGTATTACATGTGACCAAAAGGGGGTTGGATTGTATGGAAAATATGATTATTACCTTATCTTCCCAGAGAATATTACACGGAGTTGTGGGGGTGTAACCAAAATTCTACAGTCGAAGATTTAGGTTCACAGAATATGAGCACTCTCTCTGGGAGAGAGACTAATTTTTGTGGAGTGGTTGTCAGACCTGTTGACATACTCTCTAGATGAGATTTTTGTTTAGAGTTGTCTCTTGGTGAATTGAGAATTAGTCGTAGGGTCCAGAGACTTCATGTCCAACATGTTGTTGGTAACCCTAAGAGGGGGCATACTTCCTTGGGTGTGATAAGTGCATGGGGAATGAGGGACTGTGGGATAATTCTAGCAACACGAACTAAGGATTGGGAAATTTTGTTGAGTTTCATACCATAACTTGTTGCTAGGATCCTTTTTTCCCAGGTGGAGTTTTTCCCTAGCTCAGGGGTGACATGTTGCTGAAATGTTATGAGAAACAATGTCTATGGTTGGGAGGAATGTCTAATTCAAGGCCAAAGTTGGTGTATTTTATAAAAGATAAGTGTTCTTTATGTGCTTGTCTTCGTTACTTTGTGCATTTTGTCTATATTTGACATGGGTTAATTCTTGTATGTTGTTGCATATAATATTTTCTTCTATTATGTTATTTGTTGCTTACTCATGTAAATATGGAGTTTTTATCCGTTACTTTTAGTTGTGCATGAGTATGTTAGTTGATGGTAAACTCACATGTTAAGTTTAACCTTGTGATTTCTGTTATGCATTTCCAAGAAGAGCATTGAGTGGTCGAGTGCATAGGATCGTAACCTGTGTACTTCAGAGGATGGAAATCCAGTGTGTGCGATTAAGGAATTGGATTTCATGCAAAATGAAATAAGAAGTGGCACATGGAGCCTAGGTGGTTATGTGCACAACTGTACTTTGTGGTTAGTATGATTGTGCACGTAGTTGTTTAATTTGATTCTTCTCCTTAGGGTTGTTTTGAAAATAGATTGTTACTTCCGCAGTTAGAAGTTGTGTAGCATGACTCAATATTGGGTCGAGCACGTTAATTTAAGTGAAACTATGTGGATTGTGTTAAATTATATTCTGCACAATGTACTTTTAGAGTAACATTGGTCAATGGTATGTTCAAAATGTTATAGTTTGGTTGACTTAGAACATGTGTAAGGTGATAACGAAACTCAGTAGGGGACTGGGTACATTACAAAGTGGCATAACAACATTATTAGAGGGTTGTATGGAGTGACATGGCACAACCTGGGGTGGATGGGGACATTATAGATTGGTATCAGAGCCATTGGTTCAACACCAGATGTTGAAATTTGGTAGCTTGGAGGTACTTCTACATTGGCAGTGCTCAGCATGCGGAAGTGACCAAGCAAATTTTCTCCTAGTGACTTTATAATATGTTTTTACAAAGTGATTTTATAAAGTTGGGTATTTTAATTTTTTAAGGTAAAAGTGACTTTATGATGTTATGAGTCACTTTAATGACTTAAGTGATCTCAAAAAATGATTAAGTCGTGACTGTTGATCTCATGAGGGAAAGATCTAATCTTGACCATTAATCTCATTGGAAGTAGGGATGATTTTAAGGATGGAAATTTATTTTAAAATGTAGAAACCTTGGCAAATATTACTAATCTTTCATATGTCAACTATAAATGTTTGACGATATTTTTGTAAAATTATTCAAATTTCTAAGTATTTTATATAGTTTTTATAAAATTTTGGCGATTTTTAAGGTAAAATAATTTTATCCTATAGAATTTGGGCGAATTATTTTTAAAATAGCGAATCTCGTTTTTGGGAAAAACATGGAAAATTAGCCCATGAGCGAAATTTAGCCCCTAAAATCATCCCTGATTGGAAGACCAAGAGTTAGGGTAGTTACATTTAAAAATTCATTAAAAGGAAGCTCATTAGGAGAAGGAGGGAACACTTTTGAGGAGAGCTTGAGGGAAGGTTAAGGGGCATGCATCCCAAGGAGGAGTGTAGGCTTGGAGGCAGAGCTACAACACAGAGGGTTTGGCATGCATCCCAAAGAGTGGGATTGACATGCATCTCAAGGAGCATAGCATCATTTAATACATTTCATACAACAACAATAAATGAGGTCATACATCTGTGCAATTTGGTCATATAGAAAAGGGAGGGCACAAAAATTGAGGTTGTCATTTTATAGCAGGTTGGCATGATTTTCAATGCACATTTGTTGAGTTTTTTCTCCTGTTCTGTACAATTTATTTTGGTACGGTTTTCTATGAAGATTGGTGACTTTTTTTGAAGATTTATTGGTTGTGCTAGGCCATACAGGTCGTACAACCATGGTTGTCTTTGTTAGCTACAGTCTGGGACTGTTTGTATAATTCATAACTTGGATGAAAGAAGTCATTGAATATGTTTTAATATTGATTCCATTTACTGTTGTAAAAGCTCAGAAATTCCTAGAACTGAATAAAACACTTTTTCCTCCTCAAAATTGTCCAATTTTCTGAATATTTTTCCAAGTGTTTATGCAGACATTTTTGTGCCAAATGTGGGTTATTGTCTGTTGTTCATAAATTAATTCCACTGCTATTTTATTTCATAACTTGTGTCTGATTGTTGTTGTTCATAAAGAACAATTGTATGATTGTTGTATCTTTATACGAGGCTGAAATCTAATGTAGACTAAGTGTATGTTGAAATAAGATGTATTTTCAACATGGTATCAGAGCATGTTCTCTGAAGTTTACTGGGAAGCTTTGAAACTTTGGAAAACAAGTGATTTGTTGAATCATTGGGTTGAATAAAAGGAGAAATGATTATTTTTCAGGAGGACAAAGATGACTTCCAACATCATATTTGAAGATAGGTTGGAGGGGATCTCCAACTACCTACAATGGAAGGTTACAATCAACCATGTTCTCAAGGAGAAAAAATTATGGTTGTTTGCGAAGACCATTGTGCATGTACCTACTTCAAATCCCATAGCTATTGATGTTCATGAGGTGAAGGAAACCAAGACTCAGAGAATCATCTTGGATGGGGTCAAATACCACCTTATTCCACACTTGGATGAGAAGAAGACAACCAAAGAAATGTGGGATGCACTGAAAATTCTATATGAGGAAAAGAATGAGAACTGGAAAATGGATCTCCGGGACAAGCTCCATGGTGCTAGGATGGCCAAAGGAGAGTGTATTTCCACCTATCTCACCCAAGTTGCACATGTGAAGGATGAATTGGAATCTGTTGGAGAATTCATTCCTGACATAGATTTGGTGCGGATATCCCTCAAAGGATTCACTAAGGAGAGGGAGGTTTTCTTCAAGTGTGTGGTGAGGAGAGAAAAGCTGCCTGAATGGAAAAGATTGTGGGATGATTTTACACGGGAGGAGATATGGGAGGGGTCTCAGGAAAAGGCATTGGATGGTGTTGACGACAAGAACATTTCTCTTGTGGTTAAGGGAAATGAGAATAAGAAGGACACAAGCAAGGTGAGATTCTTTGCATGTCACAAGAATGGCCACTATGCTAGTCAATATATGAACAAGAAGAAGAAGAAGAAATCAGAACCAGAGGTGTTAGCTTCAACAGAGGTTGTAGAGTTTATCGAGAGATATGAGAAGGAGTTCTCTCTCATGACTGGTCCCATGGGAAGTGGGTTCCTAGTGTTCGAGGACATTGAGTCTTGGTTGGTGGATAGTGGAGATACTCGGCACATGACTGGATTGAGGTCAATTTTCCTCGATCATATAGAGATAGACTCAGACTACTGAGTGAATTATGGAGCTAGGCCACAAATTGAAGTAAAGGGGGTTGGGAGGGTGAGATTCCAACTAGAATTAGGAGGTATTTTGGAGGTTGTCGAGGTCTTATACATTCCATAGTTGACTGTTAATTTTCTTTCAGTGTCATATTTGGATGAGAGTGGATATGGAGTTGTCTTCTACAGTGGGCATGTGTTTTAATATCCTATAGGAGAAACTGATAGCACAACAATAATGTGTGTTGTCAAGTATAAGGGCATGTACAGGGTGTTGGATAGACCTGTGTTGGGGTCCAGTGGATCTCTGGACTTAGATTCGATGTTGGGATGTTGGAAGGAATCACGGGATAAAGTGTTTATACCGAGGACTTAGTCTTCTTTCTGGACTCTCAAAGGACTCAAGAGGCATGAGTCAACAAATATGGATGCTCAGGAGAGTGTGAAGTCTCCTAGGATTATGTCTTCAGTTCATGGTACAAAAAAGGTAACAACAGAGGATTCCACTACAGTGGGAGTAGTGGCTTCTTGTTTAGAGGGACCAAAGACTTCTAGTATAGAGGGAGCAGCTATGGCAGCTGATGAGATGGAGACAGATTCTGGTGGTGATAATAGAAGTACCTCTCTCGCTATGTGAGAGTGTTGAAATTTGGTAGCTTGGAGGTACTTCTGCATTGGAAGTGCTCAACATGCGGAAGTGACCAAGTAAATTTTCTCCTAGTGACTTTATAATATGTTTTTATAAAGTGATTTTATAAAGTTGGGTATTTTAATTTTTTAATGTAAAAGTGACGTTATGATGTTATGGGTCACTTTAATGACTTAATTGACCTCAATGAATGATTAAGTCATGACCATTGATCTCATGAGGGAAATATCTAATCTTGATGGTAAATCTCAATAGAAGACCAAGGGTTAGGGAAGTTACATTTAAAACACCTATGACAGAGGAACTATATCAAAATGGTTCTTCAAAAGTCTGGGATGATGGATTGAAAGTCCATGTAAAAATCATATGATGAAAAATATGAATAAGTTGAGATACTCTAATCTAGTAGACTTGTCTCTATATCAACAATTGATCATTAATGTATTTGGAGAATACTCATCCAGATATTTGTTTTGTGGGATGTTTAAATTATGATACACAACTGCATGGATTTATAGATTCATATTGGGAAGGGAGTGAAGAAGACAAAATAAGTGCTACTTGGATATGTTTTAGTTTGATATTTGCCACAATGTTATGGGCTAGCAGGAAAATAAAGTTTGTTTCACTCAACACTACAAAAGAATAGTATATTGCACCTTGTGATGCTTGTATGGAAGCAGTGTGGCTTCGTAAGTTGATTTATGGACTATCTGATCAGGTTTTGAATTCTACCATGATATATTATGATGATAAGAGATATGTGAAGCTTTTAAGGAACCTCGTGTTCCATGATAGGTCAAATCACATTGAGATCAAGCATTATATTCTCCGTGTTAAATTCCATAGGGGATAAGTGGTTCTCCAATTTATCACCATAGATAAGCAGATAGAAGATATTTTGGTAAATCATTTGTACAAGATGAAAAGTTTGCGTACTTAAGGGACAATTTGGGGCTTGTGGAGACAATTTCCTTATTAAAAATGAAAGTGATTACTCCTAGGTTGGGAGGGAGAATTGATATGTTATTGATTTATGGATAGTCATTTTATAGTTCAAAAAATGGTCTAGGTTGGGCAGTTCCTTTTCAGTCCAGAAAGTGGTTCGATATTTCTGATGGACAATCATTTTCCATTTCAAAAAATGGTCAAGATCGGACAATCATTTTCATAATGAAAATGGTCTGATAGATTATTGATGTACCATAGACAATGATTCCCTTTATGGCCAGTGTGGGGGAATGGTCTAGTACATTCATTCTTCCTAGAATTGAATCTGAGTAGTGGTCAAGTATAATGGTCCACCTTGTCGGGAAGTCATTCTTTCAAAGTTCATAGTTGTGAGAAGTTTTGAAGAATGGTCCATGTTGGAGGTTGGTACAAGACAATCATTTCCATAGGAAATGGTTTAGACAGTCATTCGCTAGGGGAGACTCAATCTATCTAGGTTGCACTATGATTAGTGTTGGAGGAATGGCCCAATTAGGTGAATGTTCCAGGTTCAACAATTAGGGAAAAAAATTCCCTAGGGAAGACTCATTCTCTCCATGTTTCACTATGATTAGTGCCAGAGGAATGCCTAAGTTAGGTGAATGGTCTAGGGTCATAAATTAGGGACAATTATTCTTCTGTTCTTGGGAAGAATAGTCTGGACATCCCATGGCTGATGTTTTACTTTCTAAGGGAAGATGCTCTTCTAGATCTCACATATGTGATTCGAAGAATGGCCGAGATGACTTGGTTTGTATAATGATATTGTTTATGCGGGTTGATATAAGATGATATGATTGTTGTGTAGATTGTATGTCTCTGGATAGTAGTTGTATGCTATTGTGGTGGATGTTATCCACTGGTAGTTATTGTGTGTCACTGGTTAGTAGCGGTGTGCTACTAGGAGTTGTTGTGTATCACTGGATAGTAGTTGTATACTACTATGGATAAACACAGTTGTTATCCATTGGATGGCATTATAGAAGCAATATGTTGCTATTTGAGCTCCATGGAGACTACCACTAGTGTTGGAATTGATTTCCAGCTAGATGGATAGTTAGTGTGTTGGTGGAAAAAGATTCTTCAGGTGGAGAATGGTCTAGGTAGGACATATTGTTGGTGGAGAGATGTTCTTCCTGTGGAGAATGATCTATGTTGACATAATTTTTATGTACCATGGACAACTATTATTCTAGAAAATATGTCTAGATTATAAGAATGTTATGTCTCTGTGAGTTCACAATAGTGACCAGAGTGGACAGATTGGTACACGAAAAAAAATTCCATGAGTTCACAGTAGTGGTTGGAGGGAAAATGGTCTAGGACAATCATTCTTCTAGGAAGTATGTCTAAATTAGAAGAATAGTCCCTGTAGCCCATGGCATAGCTTCCAACATATGTTGGAACATAATTCTTTTTAGACATATGTCTAGATTATAAGAATGGTTCTTGTATCACTCTGTGGAGTGAGTGACTTATTCAACATCATTCATGATTACTCAGATGGAGTATGGATTCGAGAGATGATGCATTTGATTCTATTAGATGATATTGATAGTGATGATATTGCTCATGAGTTGATCTATGTGATCAAGAGATAGCTTGTGTGGCTATGATGATGCTACCGATTGAATGGTATATTTGTGATCAATACCATTTATTTAATACCTTCCTATATAGGAGGAAGTGTTGATATTATGGTAGTTGTGGGAGGTATTAACCTCTACATGTAACCTTTCATGAGACTATATTACTCTAGGAACCAAGAGAGACCCTAAATAGATGTGTAGAGACCCTATAAGTAATGTCATCTCAATAAAAGAATTAATATTTAAGTGTTAACCTATAAAATAAGAAGTCTACCTGGATAGATAACAAAGAGTAGTATAAATAAGAGGGCGCTAGAGCTCATTTGTCATTCACACTCTCACAACCACATATGACTAGTGGTGCACAAGTTTGGAGAGGGAGTGCAGCTGCAACTACTGCAACTGGTATTTTGGATTTTGGTTGGACTTGGTCTCTTGGTTATGGTTTGTACTTTCTGCATGGTTTTTGGTTGTTCTTTCTTGGTGTGCTATGCTTGGATAAAGTTGCGCTAGCCTTGGTTGGATATTTTTCTTCTACTAGAATTATTTTGTCTGTCAAGGTTAAGGTGCTCAAGGGTGGCCTTTGTGCCTATGGTTGGGTGATAATATTGCTATATTTTCTATGGAAAAATGAACATATCTCTTTATTTATAATATGTTGGAACATGAAAGGCCTATGATACTCAAAAAATCACATGAAGGGATTGAAGGAGGACATAATGCAGGAAAAACAATTGCACAAAAGATTCTCTGCGCGGGGCTTTGGTGGCCAACACTACATAAATATGCTAAAGAACAATGTCAATCATGCAATGTGTGTCAAAGAGTGGGATAGCCATCTAGGAGGGATGGAATTCCTTTAAATCCACAAGTTACATTGAAATCATTTGATAAATGGGCCACAAACTTTGTGGTAATAATTAACCCACAAGCAATAAGATCAGAGGCAAGGTACATAATTATTGTGACAAAGTTTTTGACATGATGGGAAAAATAAGCACCAGTCACAAACTATACCGTGAATACTCGTGGATGATTTTTTTTTGAGAATGTAGTCATAAAATGTGGATGTCCATGCATATTACTCAGTGATGAAGAAATACACTTCTTGAATAAAACAATTGCAACATTGACTGAGGAGTTTCAAATTCATCATCAGAAGAGTACCTCGTATCATCCTCAGGCCAATGGGATAGTGTAATATTTTAATAAAAT
The DNA here is from genome assembly GCA_000966675.3 of Picea glauca. Taxonomy (NCBI): domain Eukaryota; kingdom Viridiplantae; phylum Streptophyta; class Pinopsida; order Pinales; family Pinaceae; genus Picea; species Picea glauca. The sequence goes on from JZKD02S1847064.1 coordinate 1,239,752, forward strand.
GTTGGAAAATGATTTGAAAAATATCTTCAACGTATGGAGAGATGATTGGGACTTAAGAGTTCTCGTAGTTTTATGGGCCTAGATGAAGGCAAGTAAAAAGTTTATAGGGAAGACACCTTTTAGGTTGGTCTATGGGAAATAAGTAGTGATTCCAATGGATTTTATTTTACCTAGCTTATGCATTACATCCATCACTGATATTTCAGAATCTGTTGTAATAAAGGAGATATTGTCATAGTTGGTACAACTTGAGGAAGATCAGTTTGTCACATATTTCCATTATCAAGTTTAGAAAACCCGAGAGAAGGCAAGGCATGAGATACACATTTAACAAAAACAGTTTCAAGTGGGAGACATGGTATTACTCTATGATAGCAAGTTCATGCAGCATCCCAAAAATTTTAGAATGTGCAGAAGGAATGATTATCATACATAAGGATGGAACTGTGCCAGTTAAGAAATTAATGCACATAAGAAAAAGACCACAAAAGAAATATATGTAAAAGAAGAAAAATTGTGCATTATGGTACTAACAAGATCGTTAAAAAGCATTAAATCATGAATGATGAAGACAAAGTGGAAATGATAGGTCATAAAGATGTCGTATAGCCTTAAGTGATAAAAGCCACTAGAAATCACGACATATTGGCAATCCAAGGAAAAAATCACATGATGGATTTGGTAATAAAGCTACATTTATTTAACCATTCATCAACCACGTTCATGAGTTAGACAAGGTAGTTAAGGTATGAAGATACATGAACAGTTTGCAAGGAGGCACAAAAGCAGTTGAGGGGTGACAAGTCTTGGTTATTGTTACTACGCGTTATATGCAAACAAGAGGGAACAGAGCACAGGTGAAGAACTAAGAATGAGACATAGAGCTAAAGAAGCTATCAATAATTAAATATTCTTATAGAAATGGCACCACCAAAAAACCACTGTCTGTACCAAAGAAGGTCCACACAAATGCATCACCAATAGAGCTAGAGGTACTAGAGGTGGAGGATACTTTGGGAGTAGAATCATCATTGGAGATGAGGTTCTCTCATGATTACATCCCACTAAGAAAATATGATGCCCCACTAATGACAGTGCAAAAAAACGTTAACCACATATTGGTGATTCCTGACATACCAGAAGGGGTCATAATCGAAGAAGATATGTTGGGGAAGGTGCCATAAATCCATTATGTAGACCATGACATTACATATATAGAGAAGTTCCCTGAGCTGGTGCCTCACTGTTATCTGGAGTTCAAAGTAGACCCAACAACAAACTAGAGAATACATGTGCCCTAAGTATGGGTCAAAGAATTGGACCAAGCAGGCTTGCTTAAACTATTCGACATCCCACACTTCAAATAGACCAACGAGATAAATGCATGAGTAAAATTAATCTTATATTGCATGTATGGAGGGAATATGTGGATGGATAGGAAAATTTTGATCGAAATAGACTTGATCACTAGGATCACAGCATTACCGACACATGGGAAGGATTCCACCTCGATGTGTGCAGACAAAAATAATGGCAGGGTCTTTTCAGAGCCCATGAAGCAAACATTTCACACAATTAGAGGGGTGTGTGGCTTGAACGTGCCCAGCATATGCGAACCAACCATCATAATTGTGAAATAGGAATTAGCATGGAAGATCCTATGGAAATGCAGAAAGGATCAAATGCCGACAGGGGTGATAGTCGTGACAGAGAAGTGTGTGGAAGGGACCTCAATGAATTGGGAATCCTTCTTTTTAAACCAGTTTCTTATTGACTGCATGGATGCAAAAGATAAAGGTTTGGAGTTCCATTATCCATGTCTTATGACTTTGCTTGCATTCATAGTATGGGAAGAATCGAAGTATGAAAATTTTTTGGTCCTAAGAGGGAAACTTTGTATAGAATAAAAGTACCATCGCTTCTGGTATACAACAAATAAACGGTGCTAAATAGATACCAACATCTAATTTTTTTGTATGCAGAAAGGATTCGATAATGCATTAAGGACACACTATGCATGACACCATAACTAGTGGAAGCATATGCACAGGTCGTGAAGTTTCAAGCAGATCTACATCACACATATGTCCAAGCAAAGAAGGACCCGACAGAGGAGTGGGTCTAGAAACAAGACAAGGTTATTGAAGAAGATATCCAACTAATTATGCAGGATTGGGACCCAAACTAGAAAATCCCTATATATGGCCTTGAGACAGAGAAAATTGGAAATAAAGAGACATAACAACATAACAATACCAAGAATGATCAGGAACATGGCCAAGGAAATGTACCTGAGTATTACCAGAGACCACACCATCAACGAGGCTAAAAAACAAAATAGAAAATGCCCAGGATAGAAAGGTAAATAAAGGACAAGGGGAAGGATCAAGAATGAGGTGCATGTAGAAAGAAGAAAGTGCACAAGAAAACGACCATTTATACATTGACGGATGATGACATGGACCAAATTGGTTACCATGTAAAGGATGCCACTAACGATTTAGTTCAATAGATGTCACAGTGGTAGGAAGAAATTGACAAAAGGATAAAAGAGAAGATGAAATAATTGCGACAACGCTTGGAGATAGTAAGCCTAGTAGTAGAGAGAAGATCCAAGGGAAGAAAACTAGCAGAAGCTACCTGTTGTGCTACTTATATGTTTAGTGTAATGCACTCATTAATTATCAATCCAGGATTCGTAATCAATAGAGTTACAAGACACCAATAAGAAAGGTAATTTCTAATGTCACGAGTGTAAAATTAAACTAGATTATGTATGCTGGAAACAAATCAAAATAGCAAACTGCAATGCACTTTGGTTGTCTTTCATAGAGAGGCTATCTATTCCATTATGGCACATGCAAGTATGAGATGGAATTGGTTTGATAGATCAACTCTGATATTTGACCCAGAAAACTAACTATGCAATCCACACTTCTGAAAGGGAATCACACATCAATCATCAAAGCATAGCATGGGTAGTTCAATAGTCAATATGTTGGTTCTGTTGTGGTTCACAATTAACTTCACTAGTTCTTATCCAAATAGTTTTGACTATTGCTGCGAACATCTATGATCACTCAAGGAAATCAAATTCATGAAACAAAAACAAGACATATGCAAAAACAGAGAAAATAAAGATCTCTAAGCAATTATGTAATGGACATCCTAGTCTAAGTTATACTGCTATCGTCTAATAGAGTTAAAGCTTTAGCTAATTTAATGTTTACAAAAATGGAAAAAAAATGCTAATCTACAAAGAGGCTGACCTTTATTGGGAGGTGGGCCCTTGCCACTTCAACAGGTCAGCTGTTGAAGTCTACAAGAGGCTTGTCTTCAACACAAACATTACTCTCGCTCACATTTCAAAACATAAAATCAAAACTTTTGTGAACAACTCAACTCATACTTCATCATAGATAATCAGAATATGGAGATAAATGACATTCTATTAATCTTCACTCAGAATATGTTCTGTGCTATCACATGCTACATCACATATTGGCAATATGCTAACTCTCCTACACTTCCACCATCCTTTCCATGACTATTTAATAGTCTTAATCGTGAAACACAAGGAGGTGAAGTGATTTGAAAATCAATTAGTTGTTAAGTTCAATCATTCGATTACATCTTTAGCTTCATCCTTATGACATGAAGTGCATGAGGATGAGGCAATCAAAAAACTATTCTTATCATAACTTTTCTAAAGAAAATAGACGTCCACCAATTGGCTTAGGCGAGATCTGAAACTTAATGTTGGAAGATTGGTTGTTGTCATTGATGTCAAACCTAGTCATGGGTTTTTGACCGCAAGATTGATGAAGGTATTTGGACATGAAGGAAAATGCACATGCAGATACAAAACCCGTGGATGGATAGTATACATCATGTTGTTTTTGGTGGTATGTGGCATGTCACGTGGATCCTCATGGTTGAGGAGAAATGAATTTTTGAAGATGACAAAGTGAATTGTACATGTAGGC
>JZKD02S1847064.1:1245273-1269887 GCA_000966675.3 Picea glauca
TGTAAAATCAGAGAAAATAACTCAGGAATATTGGTTGCAACTGCAACAAGAATACCGAACAACATATACATCCTAGACATGAAGAAGAGAGAAAAGACAGAAGCAACACAAAAGGATTCTAAGGAAAAAAATGTCCCAAAGACCAAAAATAAGGATGAAGTATTATTGACTTCCACATGTTCAGGGGAAGCAACCCCAAAGAAGAAGGTTACCTTTTGTCATTAAAATCATGGGGAGAAGCCCTAACTTTTTCCATTGATGTCAGAGGGGGAGAGAAATTGTGATCATGATGATAGGGGGAGCATGGGTGTTGCCATCAATGACAAAGGGGGAGATTGTTGAAAGATTGGTTGTTGTCATTGATGTCAACCCTAGTCATGGGTTTTGGACCACAAGATTGATGAAGGTATTTGGACATGAAGGAAAATGCACATGCAGATACAACATCCATGCATGGATAGTATACATCATGTTGTTTCTGGTCGTATGAGGCACATCACGTGGATCCTCATGGTTGAGGAGAAATGAATTTTTGAAGATGACAAAGTGAATTGTACATGTAGGCCCTAAATATAATTAAAGAAAAGAATTACAAAATAAGAAAGTGTTAGGTAGTCCCTAATGTTAAAAGGAAGTGACATAAATGGTATAAATAGGGTTTGTGACCAGTCCTGAAGCTAGTCAATAAACAAGTGTTCCAGGTAAAATAGTCCTAACTTCTTCATACCGAATCCAAATGAAGTGGGACCACTTCCATTGGAATGAGTATGGAATGTAGTTTCTTGTGTGCAAGTTTCGGAATCGGATGTTAAATATTGAGCATGAGGCATGCTGTACAAGTTGGGTCTTCTCAACAGACCAGAATTGAATAAAGTCTACCATTCTTTCTATAACCTCTTTTTGGGGAGGATTCAAGGAGTGAAAATTGGAGGAGTTTCAGAGAATACATTGAGTAATATTATCTACAGAATCAGAGTACTCCAAGAATTGAAGAATTGCAGAAATTGAAGAAGTCTCGGGAAGCATTATCAGTTTCTATGTGATGATTGGTTGATGGTGATGATTTAATGTAAAGTTATATTATCTCTCATATAATCTTGGGTAGAAGGAAGGGGTAAGGATGGAGAGTTCAACTCTCTCTTGATATTGGAGGATTGTATCTTCCTCTTGGAGGTTTATCCCTCCCTCTACATTTGGAAGCTGTAACTACCTTTGGAAGTCATTACTTACCTTGAAAAATAAACTATTGATTATTTCTCATATATTGTGCATGATGTATTATGGTGTATTGGTATAACTCTTATACTATTATTCATTGCTCATTGGATATAGTTGAATGGTTTAAGTATAAGTTGAAAAAGTTTTTAAATTGTACTTGATACTGATTCACCCCCCTCTCAGTATGAACACTTAAATTAGTGCATTAGGCTCTTCCATATTAGTACCATAAAGTAATAGGTAGATGGTACCGGATTATGACAATGCGCAAAACGTGGTACCAGATCATGACAGTGCATGGCCATTGGTACCGGATCATAACAGTGCGTGGTTGTTGGTATTGGATCACAATAGGTAAGATTTTAGTACCGGATGCGTTTGGTACTAGATTCGGAGAACAACAGTCTTGGTGCACAGGTACCAGATGGATGAGTTGGTACAAGAATGTTGGATATCTAGAGGTCAAAGATTTATATATGACAAATCAAATAATTAGTACATGAAATATTTAATTCCCTAACTCAATAAACCACAAAATTCATGAATTAACCATACTTTACCTTATGACCTTATTAATGGAAAATGTTAGCGTTCTTGTCATTCACTCAAGCTTTAGGTAGGCCAAAAAGGTATAGGTGAAGAGTATAATAGGGTAATGGGGATGTCAATTTCGGGACTCAACATTCCCCCATGCCAAAATCATTGCATGTCCTCATGCAACTGAAAACAACCCAAGAATTTTCAAAACTTGAGACTATGTTCTTTACTTTGGTGGATCAATGATGTTGATGGCTGAAGCCTTTTCTTTCAGTTCCCTTTTGATGACCCTAACATATTGTAGGAGTCGTAATACCTTCTTGAGGTTTCTAGAGGTCTCTTCATGGTCATCTTGAAGTTGTTGGCTGGTTGCTTTCAATTGCTCATTTTCCTTTTTTATATATCTGTCCAAGAGTTGGTATTCTTTTACTTCTTGTTGGAGTTCCTGATTTTGTTTTTGCAGTTCCCCAATCCTTTTCTTCATTTGTTCTTTTTTCAAGGTCTTTGTTGACTCCATCATTATTGGTTGGATGCACTCCCTTTCCTCAACTTCCTCTGTCATCCCACATAAAGTAATAGTGGCTTTCTCCTCGGTCAAACTAGGGATGTCATATTGGATTGGTAAATCCTTAGAAGGGGAGGTAAGGTCGATTGGATCTTCCTATGTATGAGGACTGACTATTGTTTTTCCCTTCTTTGCCATGATCCTCGTAGTTCTTTTACAAGGAGGTATCGTATCAAGGATGCTCACAGACTTCCTTTTCTTCTTTTCTAATTGTGAAATGGTGACAGGGGGTTGTGCCACAAATTGTTTACTTTTAGTTTATGAGCTATGCTTCCCTTTCTTCATCATTTTATGATGGTCCTCTTTCTCAACTGCCACCGTTGAAGTCTCCTCTACTAATTTTTTTTTACCTTTTGATTGAGAGCTTTTAGAAGTCTTGTTGACTGTGGAAGAGGACCCTACTTTTTCATGTTGTCTCATTGCCCTAAATGATGGTGGATTTGTCTTATCCTTCTTGCTCTTTTTGTCTTGGGGTTCCTTACTTTTCTTTGGACCATGTTGATTTTCCTCCATAGATTTGTTTTCTGTGGGAAGGTGTTGTGTGATAAGGGTTTTCCAACTAATCCTCTGTTTCCTAAGCTCATGTAAAACTAGCATTTTAATGATACCTTGATGGTAAATGCTAGTCTTCTTTGTTTGGAGATGGATTTAACACCTCTTACCATTTTGTTCAAACTCATCCATAGAAAATATGAGAAATCAATTTCAGGGGCTCCTTCAAACTTCAATAGAAGCCTAAGATGATATATGAAAGTCACGACATACCTACCTTCATAGGTGACAAATCGTTGAAGACTGGTAATCATTGGATGGTATTCTTCATTGATGTAGCTCCTAGGGATCCCCTTCTTCCAGTTAGGGTGCTGATGATCTGCCTTCAATAATTATTGTCACATTTCTTTTTTAATTCCTACACCTTTGAAGTATTTGGCTCCTCTACTAGGTAGTCTCGTAACCTCCCTTAAGTTTGCTTCATTAATTATCATTTGTAGATTGACTATATGTGCAACCTCTCCATCATAGCTCTGTATAAATTCCTAAGAAATCTTCTCGTGCCAGCCTGCAAATTTTTCCAGAAATGGTATCCACCCCAATCTAGCATATTTTTCTAGACATAATTGGTACTCCTTGGTTTCCCTATAAATTTGGAAAACCGGTTCGTGTCTAGTAACGACCATATTTATAAGTTGAGAAAAGGATCGAGCTATAGCACAAGGGTTTAGTTAATTGATGAAGGGTTTAGTACCGGAAAGGAGTAGGCTCGGAACTGGAGAAAGATCACGACAAGGGGGAATATGGTGATGTTGCTGGTAATGCGAATGGTAAGTTTAAGTAAGGATGCCGTAAAATTATGACCAGATGAGGCTTATCTGGATGGCTTCACCACTAGATAAGCCATTTAATTTCTACCCATTATTGTAATGATGAGGATAAGACGTCGGGTGTTGAAGGCATCATTTTGGGATAGGTGATTGGACGTTCGAGTGGCGAATTTGATATTAGGTCATGGTTCATGATATAAGATAGGTTCGTGAATTTGCTTAAGGACAAAATATATTTGTGGCTTATCATTGCTATGCATGCTTCATATTTTGATATGATTTTTTCCTTTAACCATGTTCAGGAGCTATGAGAGGATTAATTAGGTTTAGGTATATGGGTATGAGGGATAGGCACATGGGTTTAATGCTAAGGTCATAAGATCTAGTATATCTTTTCATACTTATTGTAGTTTTATGAGCATAGCAAAATAAATACCATGTTACCTTTGCATTCACCTTTGTATGATCAATACCCATAGCATGTGTGACTGCTTTTAAATTGTCAGAATTCATCCTTTTAGACTAAAGCTTCTTGAAAACTTGGTACGGGAATGTCCTGTACTTCTAATATTTTGTGCTTATCTTCTTTTGTATTTGGTTCTGCAAGGTGATCATGTAAGTATGGAAAATAGTTCTGAAGGGGCTCTTTGACCTTCCCCCATGCCGAAGATGTTGTATATCTGTAGGCAAGAAAATTCAACATTTTATATCATAATGGAGAAAAGTTGACAAGAGAAAAAGAAATCAATCAAATTTTAGAAGTATAGCTTATCACTTATCATATGATCTCATGCCAAAAAATGAAATTGCCCTTCTTTTAATGGATTACTGACAGAGGTAGCATTCAACAGTGAAACAGGGGAATACATATATGTTTGCATCTCGTGCCAAAAATGGATTATTGACAGAGGTAGCATTCAACAGTGAAACAAGGGAATATATATGTTTGCCAGAAGAATAGATCCCACCTAACTTGCTTCAAAGATTTACTATCATTGGATGTTATAGATAAATTTCATAGCATAAGTATATTAGACTCCCTAGTTAGGACTCCACTCTTAAGAAGTTTCCTTCTTAGATAGTGTAGGCTTTAGATGTCATACCGGTAAGTTTACTTAGGGTGATTCTCAAATGGACATTTTCTTGGAGTAATTATGTTGCTAATTCATCTGGGTTTTTGTATCTTATGAAAGACAATAATGACCTTTATTTTGTTTTAAATGACAAAAAGTGTATTTTTCAATCAAACAAGTATAGATGAGACATTTTTCAACTAGAACCCACTGCCAACAAGCCTGTTTAGTACTATGGTGGGGTAGTTGTGATAATTAGTGAGAGGTGCCTTCCCCAGGAAGAATTCCCCATTGCCAACATGCATGTTCAGTACCCTGATGTGTTTTCCTAGTCATACCACAGACCACTAACCACTGCCAGCAGACCTGTTCAGTATCTCGATGGGTTAGTCTCTTAAACCCTTTTTCCATCAGAGGCTTCTTATCCATAGTCACCTATTTTGGTTTGTATTGAAGAGTTCTTTGCATGGTGATAGGGGAGTCTCGTCCGAAAATCTTTTTACAGGGTGGGATGGTATTGGGTTGGAAGGCATATACTCTTATTTTGTATGTCTTTTAAAGATTTGTCTAAAGGAAAAATAAACTTTTATGCAAATTATTTCTTTAAAGTGATCTAGATGTATAATTTTATCTAAAGTTGTCCATAAGAGAATGACCTAAAGTTTCCTTAGGGTACTGGTACATCCTCTGCCATAAAAGTTTTGGTAGTGTGCCCATGGTAGAGAGTGTTCATATACTCATATGTTACTCTTTTAATAATATAATCTAATGAATACTATTGAAGTCTAGTTAGGGTGAGATAGTTTCTTATAGGCTAATATATTTTTTCCCTAAATCATGTTGAAATACTAGGTAAAGGCAACTTCTAGTATTTAAAGTGGGTTATGGTTCTTTGAGAAATCATAGGTAAAGATTGTGTCCCTCTTTTTATTTTGTTTTTAAGCAACATAACCAAAAGAAATTAAATTTATTCTCAGCAACAGAACCAAAAGATATTAAAATTCTTCTCGGCAACAGAACCAAAATAAATTAAAATACTTCCCTTTAGTTGTCAACAGAAGGGCTGCCATTTGATACTGCATTTGGCTTCATGGTTCCATCTTAAGTGGTTGTTGCTTGGATTCATACTTCAAATTAATTGACATAAGATTTTTAAATATGCTTTGTCAATTAGGTAATATGTCTTGATAGTACTGTAGAAGGACAGACTCTGGTACCGGACTGGTACCAGACCAGAAAAGGATTTCTGGTACCGAAACAAAACATAATATTGTTTATGTCTACAACTGATGTTTATCAAGTTCATGAAGGATCAAATAGATTATAAAAATTTTCTTACAAAAAAAAAAATAAAGAAAATTGCGAAAGTAAAACAAAAGGAGGTAAGAGTCTCTTGTTACCTTCATCTTATTAACAAAATTCGATCCACACCTATGTACAAAAAGTTTCAAATAAAACAATCAATCAATGTGGGTCAGTAGGAGGATCTCCTTCCTTACTGATCATCTGCATGTCTAAATTATGTAATATATGAGTCAGGAATTCTTCTTTTGACAGGGGTTTGTTGTAAACTCGCAATCGATGACCATTCACAAGTAGTGGTGTCTTTTGTTCATCAGTTTTCTTTATCCTGATTGAACCATTATCGTAGATAGTGTCAATTTCTTAAGGTCCCATCCAACGGGTAGTTAACTTACCTTTGAATTTCTTGAATCTATTTTCATACAATAGGGCCCAATCTCCTTGTCGAAATTTTTTCTTTTTGAGATACTTGCCATGCCATTTTGTTCTTTGTTCTTGAATGAGGGTAGTCCTTTGAAGTGCTTCCTGCCTGATTTCATCCAACTCATTGAGTTGCAAGAGTCTTTGTTGTTGGGATTCATCCAAGTTCATGCCAACTTGTACTACAATTCTGAAGGTTTTGATCTGAAATTCTATAGGAAGAAGCACTTGCTTCCCATATACTAAATCAGAGGGTGTATGTCCTGTTGTATTCCTCCAGGTGATTCTATAAGCCCATAAGGCTTCTAATAATATGTCAGCCCAATCCTTATGGTGCAGTTGTACTGTTTTGGTAAGAATGGACTCAATAACTTTGTTGGTAGATTATACTTGTCCATTTGCTTGTGGATGATAGGGTGTGTATTTCCTGTGTTTGATTTGGTACTGTTCTATAATAGCTTTGACTAGATGAGAGGTGAATTGAGTTCCCTGATCAGTCACAATTTATCGAGGTACACCAAATCTAATAAAGATATCATTAAAAAGGAAATCTACCACTGATTGTTCACTTGCAGCCAGTAAAGCTTTTGCTTCAGCCCATTTAGTCACATATTCAATGCAGACAAGTATATACTTTTTCTTTTTAGATGCAGGGTTAATGGACCCTACAAAATCTAATGTGTATTTTTCAAATGGTTCAATAACTAATTGGTATTGAAGTGACATTTTGTCTCGTGTAGTAGGCTTACCCAATCATTGACATTCATCACAATTGGATACATAGGTTTTAGCATCTCTGAAAATATGGGGCCAGTAGTAACCTGATTGCAGAACTTTGTAAGCGGTCATTTTGTTTGCGAAGTGTCCTCCACAAGGGCCATCATGGCAAGCTTGTAAAACATCATGAATTTCATCTTCCCTTACACATCTCCTGATCACCAAATCTGGTCATGTTTTGTAGAGGCAATCATCGTGCCACATGTAATTTGCACTTAGTTGAATTACTTTCTATTTTTCTCTAGGAGACAATTTTTGAGGCATCTTCCCTATCACAAGATAATTAGTGACATCTGCATACCACAGAGTGAATGCAGAAATAGAAAATAAATTTTCATCAGGAAAGTTATCTTCTACTGGTGCATTATCTCCCAGATGAATCAATCTAGATAAGAAATTAACCACAAGATTATCTTTACTAGGTCTATCAATAATGTTGATATTAAACTCTTGTAATAATAAAAACCATCTTGTAACTCTAGGATTTGTTACATATTTGTTCATTAAGAATCAGATGGTTGAATGATCAATGTATACAAAATCTTGATATCCTGTAATATAGTGTATAAATTTATTGATAGCATGGACTACAACTAGCAATTCTTTTTCTGTGATCGTATAATTAACTTCAGCTGGAGATAGACTTTTATTGACAAAGTAAATAGCATAGGGCAATTGATTTTATCTTTTTCCAAGGACTGCCCCAAGGGTTGTGTTTGAGGCATCACTACAGATATGAAAATGAAGGGACCAATTTGGTCCTCTTAATACAGGGGTAGTTGACAATTTCTATTTTATAATTTTGAAAGATATTTGGCATTCATCATCCCACTTAAATTCAGCTTCTTTAGATAATAATTTGAATAAAGGGGTAGCTAGGCTTGTAAAATTCGAAATGAATCTTCTATAGTAGCTAGCATGTCCTAAAAAGCTACGGACTTCCTTTTGTGAGGAAGGTATTCTGATTTGTGTGATGATATAAATTTTTGTCGGATCAACTCTCATGCCAGAATGGGAGATGTGAGGTCCCAAACCAATACCTTTAGTGAGAATCACTTTTTATTTTTCATTACTTAAGGAAAGATTAGTTTCCTTACACCTAATCAAAAAAAATTCTAAATTGGCCAATGCTTCCTAGAAGTCTTGTCCATGGACTGTAAAGTCATCCATGTAGACTTCCACACAGTCATTGGTCAAGTCAGAGAAAATGGCTAGGACAACTCTTTGAAAAGTTGTTGGGGCATTGCAAAGTCCAAAAGGGAGCACCCTATAAGCATATGTGCCCCAAGGGTAGGTAAAAGTGGTCTTCTCCTGGTCTTCAGGTGTTATTTGTATTTGGTTCTAACCACTAAACCCATCCAAGAATGAAAAATACTTCTTTCCCGACAGGGTATCCAACACCTGATCAATAAATGGTAAGGGAAAGTAATCCCTATGGGTAGCTTTGTTTAACTACCAGAAGTCCACACATATCCTCCACTTCCCATTTTTCTTGGGAACTATGACAAGTGGAGATACCCATTGACTATCTGAAATGGGGTATATGAGATTGGCTCGAAGGAGTTTTTGCAATTCCTCTTTTACAATATCTTTAAGGGCTAGATTCATCCTTTGTTGAGGCTCTCTAACTGGTCTGATTTGGTCATTAGTGTAGACATGATGTGTGCATGTGTCAGGGTGAATGCATTTCATTTCTGCATAATCCCATGCAAAGGCATCAAATTTTCTTTGGAGCATTTCAATTACTTGTGTCTTTTGTTCTGGTTCCAAACTAGAGTTGATATACAAGGGTTTTCCTGGGATAATCTCAACAAGTTTAGTAGTTTCTTCCTTATCTGAGGAGGCTGGTGATAAAGTGTATAATTGAGTGATATCAGGGTGCCAAGTTTGTTGAAATTCGAAACTAAAAATATGTGATAATTCTGCAAAAGACCTTGGGTATTCAATGCAATTTGTGTCAGCCAAAAATAAGCTTAAGACTTGTTCATCTGATTATTCTTATATTCCTCTTACTTAAGTGTTAACAGAGTTCTGATGCAATCTTCCTCTCCATAAGGGTTTTCTAACCAAATTGGTATTTCATGTGCCGGTTGGGCGGGAGGGAAGAGAACAAGTTTTTGGCTATGTGTGCCATTGGATATAGTCATCTCACGAAACCAACAGCTGATAAAGGCATCTATTGTGGCCAGCCAAGGGTGGCCAAGAACCACAGGGTGTCCTAGTTTGGAGTATGATTTAGAATAGATGACTAAAAAGTGGATATTCCCAAGAAGCTAGGGTGACCATGACATCATCTAGACTTCCTGCAGGGCTAGTGACTGACTTATTTTCCAACTAGATCATGGTTTGGGTTGGTCTTAATTGGTTGATTTGGAGCTTTTTCATAGTGTCAAAAGGCATTAAATTAATAGCTGCACCCAAATCAATGAGTGTGTTTGGTAGAGAAATACCATTAATTTCAACATTGACAACTGGGTTTCCAGGGTCATTATATTTGTATGGCATTTCATAAATAAATTCATATAATTGTCCCACTACCTAAACAAGAGGAGGTTCCTTCTTCTTCCTTCCTAGTTTCTTAATGCAAAGATCCCTTATAATTCTGGTGTATACAGAGATATCCTTAATAGCTTGCAGTAGAGGTATTTTTATGCACACATTTCGTAATTCATCTTCTATATCTCTGTGCAAGGGTGGGTTGGGTTTCTTCACTAATAGTATTTCGGGGTAAGGTGGGAGATTAATTTGTTGGGGTACTCGTATAGACTGAGAAATGATTGGGATAGGAGGAAAGGCCTCTTATTTTGCAGGGGTGGTTTGAGTGTTTTCTTCCTCAGAATGATTATCATTTTCTTCTCGAATTATTACTGCAGGATTTGATTGGTTTACAACTTTCCCCGATCGTAGTTGAATTTCATAGGTGGGAAATGTTTGAACTTATGTATTCTGCATAGGGTGGGTGGGTCGATTATTGGGGTTAGGGATTGGCTGGGTAGGGATTTTTGTTGGTCTTGGAGGATTGTGGGCAGCTTGGTTTTGTGGTTGTTGATTGGCATTTATAGATACTTGATGCTACTGATTAGGATTCAAGGGGGTTGTAAATTGTTGTTGTATAGGAGGTGGGAGTAAAGCTTGCATCTGTGGTGGGTTGCATCTAGGTAGTAATTGGGAAATGTTTGCAGTGTACTATGGATATGTAGGGTAAGAGGGATTTCCATACATAGGTCCCCTCCAACCTTGTCGCCAAGGTTGAGTTTGTTGAGGTGTCCATTGTGGATAAGTCATTGGGGAAGGACCCCATAGTTGTTGTTGATATTGTCTATTAGGATCATAAAAATTATTGGGATTTTGGGCTCTCCAAGGTATTCTAGAAGGGTATGGTTGTTTTTGTGAGACTCCTCCTCCCCTATACATGGCTTGTAGTTCAAGCAAGGTTGGACACTCAGATGTGGGGTGTTCTAGTGTACATAGACCACAGATTTCTATGACATTTAGTGGGCATTCTTTCTCGCTGCTGTGCTTCTTTCAGCATCTATGACAAAATATTGATAAAGCATCTTCTTCTTGTTTCTTTTTTAGTTTCAGAGTATCTAACTGGTTACTTATTGTGCTCAAGATGTCTGTTTTAAATTTCTCCAATAAGTTTCCTAACTTAGTTCTAGTGACAGTCCTTGAACTTTGTTTTGTATTTCTGCTAAAAGGATCTCTTGGTCCTTTGCCTATTTTAGCTTGTCCTCTTGAGTATCTCCTATAGTAATCTGCGATTTCTGAAAAAGTTTTTTGGTGTACATCTCCTGAACTCAACAAGTTTAAAACTTCTATGCAATCATCCCTGATACCTTTCAAGAATACAATTCTTACTACAGCTGGGTTTGTGGTGAATAGTTTTGACTTTTGATAGTTGTATAAGAACCTTTCTAAGTAGTCTTTGGGACTTTCATCTTCTGTTTGCTGCATTTTAAAAATGTCATTTTTAACATTATCCTTACAATACTCTTGGTATTTTCATAAAAATGTGTCTTTCATTTGATCCCAAGAGAGGATTGTATTTTCTCCTAAGCTCATGAACCATCTTAAGGCTGAATCTTTCATTGTAGCAGGAAAAAGATTAAGTTATTGGGCATCGTCTGAGTAGTTATAACTTCTACATAATATGTCAAATTTGAATAAAAATAAATCTGGATCTTCAGTTGACATACCTCTGAAGGTGGGTAACGATGATAGTGGAATATTATTCATGCTGCTGTTTCTGGAAATATCCAATATTGGAAACCCAAAGGTCTCAGTCTCTGTATCTACATTTCCTTCTTCTTCTGCCATTCTACTGATGGATGGTTCAGAAACTGGATTTTTTGTGTCTCCTAAATGTTCAACAGACTCACGTTTTGCTTATCCCAATACTAATTCTTTCGTTTTAGGTTCTCCCTCTGGAGTCCCGCTGGCTCCCTTTGAATTTTATGTTGGTGTAATTTTTCCTGCACTAGTGTCGGTTGGATTAGTGGGGGAGGTTTGTTTATGAATCTTTGGATCTTACAAATCTACCCTTGTTATATCTATATCTATGCATAAAATGGAAATTTGATCTTTCAGTTGAATTGAAATCCTAATTCTATCTAGAAGATAACAAGGAAACCTGGCTTCGGAGAACCCCACTCTAGTGGCCGCATGGCTCTTCACTCACGTATTAAACGTTTTATTCTCCTCCCTCAAGCAACCTTTTAAAAACATTAAAATTTATGCAAACAATCTAAGCTAAAAATCACTTCCTACTGTTTGCAACTCCCGGCAACGACGTCAAAATGTTGTGCTACTTATATGTTTAGTATAATTCACTCATTAATTATCAATCCGAGATTCGTAATAAATAGAGTTACAAGACACCAGTAAGAAAGGTAATTTCTAATGTCACAAGTATAGAATTAATCTAGATTTTGTATGCTAGAAACAAATCAAAATAGAAAACTGCAATGCACTTTGGTTGTGTTTCACAGAGAGGCTATCTATTCCATTATGGCACATGAAAGTATGATATGGAATTGGTTTGATAGATCAACTCTGATATCTAACCCAAAAAACTAACTATGCAATCCACACTTCTGAAAGGGAATCACACATCAATCATCAAAGCATAACATGGGTAGTTCAATAGTCAATATGTTGGTTCTATTGTGGTTCACAATGAACTTCACTCGTTCTTATCCAAATAGTTTTGACTATTGCTGCCAACATCTATGATCACTGAAGGAAATCAAATTCATGAGAACAGAAACAGGGAAAATATAAAAGCAGAGCAAATAAAGATCTCTAAGCAATTATATAATGGAAATCCTAGTCTAAGCTATACTGTTATCATCTAACAGAGTTAAAGATTTAGCTAATTTAATGTTTACACTACTGGAAAAAAAATGCTAATGCTAATCTATGAAAAGGCTGACCTTTGTTGGGCGGTGGGCCCTTGCTGCTTCAGCAGGTCAGCTGCTGAAGTCTACAAGAGGCTTGTCTTCAACACACACATTACTCTCACTCACATTTCAAAACATAAAATCCAAACTTTCGTTAACAACTCAACTCATACTTAATCATAGATAATCAGAATATGGAGATAAATGACATTCTATTAATCTTTAGTCAGAATATGTTTTGTGCTATCACACGTTGCTTCACATATTGGCAATATGCTAACTCTCCTACACTTCCACCATCCTTTCCACGACTATTTAATAGTCTTATTCGTGAAACACAAGGAGGTGAAGTGATTTGCAAATCAATTAGTTGTTAAGTTCAATCATTCGATTACATCTTTAGCTTCATCCTCATGACATGAAGTGCATGAGGATGAGGCAATCAACAAACTATTCTTATCATAACTTTGCTAAAGCAAATAGACATCCACCAATTGGCTTAGGCGAGATCTTGAACTTAACTTAGTGCATTAGGATCTTCCATATTAGTACCAGATCGTAACAGGTAGATGGTACCGGATTATGACAGTGCGCAAAAGGTGGTACCAGATCATGACAGTGTGTGGCCATTGGTACCGGATCATAATAGTGCATGTTCGTTGGTACTGGATCGCAACAGGTAAGATTTTAGTACCGGATGCATTTGGTACCGGATTCAGACAACAATAGTCTTGGTGCGTAGGTACCAGATGGATAAGCCGGTACAGGATGTTGGATATCTATAGGTCAAAGATTTATATATGACAAATCAAAGCATTAGTACATGAAATATTTAATTCCCTAACTCAATAAACCACAAAATGCATGAATTAACCATACTTTATCTTATGACCTTATTACTAGAAAATGGTAGAGTTCTTGTCATTCACTCAAGCTTTAGGTAGGCCAAAAAGGTATAGGTGAAGAGTATAATAGGGTAATGGGGATGTCAATTTTAGGTCTCAACACTACCACTTCTCACTTCTCACAAATGGTGAAGGACGAAGACTGATAAAATTTTCTTCAGATGCAATTGGGTTCCCCACACCCAAAATGAAGGAACAAGTAGAAGGACTGAGTCACCTAGACTTATTCATCTCGCAGATGCCAACAATAGTGTTGTAGGGATTCCAAACAGGTATCGCATAGGAATTCCGACTCTACGCAGATATCGCTTCCAGCGAATGGATAAATTTTACATAGGAAAAGACAAAACTCTATAAGGAATTCACAACAGATCTCCAGGAAAAGAGTGTGGTGGAGAAGAAACTAGAGAGGACACTGAAAGAGAAGATGGAGGCCAAAGAAAAGGTCAAACAAGATATGAAGGAAAATAATGAGGTCAAGGAAAGGGCCACACAAGCTCTAAAACAAAAGGATGAAGCTGAGATAATGAAAACAAATACATAGGTGGTCTTCAAGAAGTTGTACAAGGAAATTCCAAAGGTACTGATAATAGTAGAGGCTACCATGGAGGAGGATGTATTGAAAATTGGCGAAGCCATCAAAGGCTTCTGCATGAAAATAGAGGATCTGCAGTTGTGTAGTACCTCGGGAATTCCACCAGAGGAACAAGTAGGCATAGAGAGAACAATTATGACAATCGTTGCCAACATCAATAAAGTGGAGGAAGAATGCGCCAAACTATGAGAGGAAAGTGCACAAATATGGACATATCTGGTAGAATATCCAGAGATGAAGGCCATGGAACAAAAATTAAGAGTAGAAAAATAAAAGGCCAAGAAAGGTTATGAAATAATAAACACCCTTACATCGATTAAACATATGAAGAACATTTTGGCACAAAGGCAATCATACGTAGAGGTTGAAAAGATGCAGGATCAATAGAAGATCCTGCAACATCGCGTAGGACCGCTACAAGAAGACACATTTAGGGTGATAGGAGAACTAGCCACTGCACAAGACAAGGTGAAACAAGTAACACATGAGTTAGAAGAAAATATTATAGCACTGGCCACACAGAGGGTCGAAGATATTGTGGAAATAGAGGCACCTATAATAAGAGAAGTTGTGACAACCAAGGACGCCTCCCAAAAATTTATACAATGATGGAGGAGGATGAAATAGACCTAAGTGGCTTGGGATAAACCACAGGTGAGTGTTAGGGGCATGTTGGACAGGAATGATGGAAATAAGATTCATGAAAAAGCCTAAGTATAGAAGATGTACATAGAAGAATAAAGAAGGCTTGGGAGTGCGCAATAGAGGTGCATCTAGGAGTACAGTGTGCAATGAAAAGAACAAAGAAGAGGAATTAATAAGAAAAATAAAGAAGGGAATAGAGAAAGATAAGGAAGGAGGAAAAAGGAAGGATGACAACCCAATGTGCTAAATATAGAAGGACGCGTAAAAGTAGGAAGAACAATAATCATAGTGAAAAATCAACATGCAGATGGAAAAGAGAGAAAAACAACCCAAATAGCAAGACAAATTGAGTTATCGTGTATTGTAATAGGCTTTTTGGGATGAACAAAGTAGGGTTTTAAACCCTATAATTTGTATATAAATATGTAATGGGTCGAGAGAATAGGGGTTCTTCTTCATACTAGTTGCTTAATGTTAGTTGTTCCTCTCTGTTAGTTCTTATGCTCTGGTCAAGAAAGGGAGTGATTTGGAGAAGTCACTATTGGGTCTATGTCTGTGTGTTGAGGAGATGTTGCAGAAGAAGAGAGAGGCTTGCAATGCAGAATGGATATGCTAGGAGAAGGAAAAGATAACATGATGTATATTTTTAAAGTGTAATTCACAATCATGCTACAATTGCATAAATAATAATAAAGAAACTAATCATTGTGGATGTATCCCAGTGTTCGGTGAATCACGTTAACTATTGTGTGTATTTGTCTTTTATGTGATTGAACATCAATACTTTCTTGATGAATGTTAGACTAGAATTTTTATTTGTATGATCAATGTGAAATGGTTATAAATGTTGTAATATGTGGTAATATGAGGTATCATCATAATGCATAATTGAATTCCCTAAGTAGTCTAAGAAGATAAAAAATAGAATAATGTGCGCCGAATAGATAATTCAGGATGAAAAGGATGGTCACCTCCCATTCCCTCACTATTGCAGAAGCTCGGTTCCTATATCCCTAATAGATTCCTCGGGTGAGACTTCAACTACATGAAGGAGATGCCGAAAGGGTCGATGTTTGAAGGGTTTTGTTGGTCAAGATAATTCGAACCTAGGGTCTTATAACTGCACACAACGCCAACATGTATACTATTGTTATGGAAAATGTTAAAGGGGAAGGACCTGACCCTGGAAAAACTATAGTTAAGAGAAAAACAAGGGTAGTGTTTGTGTTATCTTTGTATGAGGCACAATGAATCCAATGAACACATCTTCTGATATTGTCCATTTTCACATCAAGTGTAGATGGAAGTTGAGGGATAGTTAGGTCTTGTTCATTTATGGGATAAGGTCTCCATTCAAGATTTCTTTCAGGAATACTTCTCTCGTCCTGATTTAAAAATGTACAAGGTGTGTTCCATTTTTTTCGCTTGAGGGATTTCACTAGAAATGAATTCTAGTCTTTTCCAAGATAAGGGATATCCCACAATCAATATATCACAACAATCAATTTCACTTCTCAACAACTAAAAGTATTCTCCGAACTTTAAACAATCTTGGTTTCATAATGAAGTGGTGCTAAAGAAAGTAGTCCCATGGATTTTCTTTGATGTGACATTCTAAGTTCTGAGATGCTCATGGGTTTGGGTTTCATTATTCATTTCTCTGAGTCCCATTTGGTAAAAATCAAGTTAAATATGGGTCAAGTGACCAATAACATAGGTGAGTTTAAAGTTGTATTTTTTCACCTCAAAATTCTTATGCATAGGAGTGTGGTTTACCTACAGACATTCAGGGACTCAAAGTTGGTTATGGACTCGATGAATGGGAAATTTTTTATTACTAACTCAAGTCTCAAACAAATGGAAAACCAATTGCGAGAGATAGATGCATTGTTTCATCACATTGATTTTACTCATATTCGAAGGGTTCTGAATAATATTGTTGATGCTCTTTCCAAACACGCATTACTTCTTATTGTTGAATGTTTTGTACAAGAAAAATTCTTGGATGGAGACTTGATCTCCAAACAAGATCGAGTACTATCTGATTGATCCGAATTATTTTCGGCATGAAATGAGAGCATAGATATAACAAAAAAATATATAGATATATTGAAAGAGATCCAATAATATAACAAATATCTATCGTATATATAACAAGAGGCACATATATACAGTAATACACAATTTCTATTAATGAGAGAAATGTACAAAATTGTAGAAATACAGAGAGAAAGACTCGCTAGAATGGTGGCAGCTTATCTCTAAGAAGAGATGTGATGGCTACTCACATTTGCAAGAATATGATTACAATGAGGCTCTAAAGGCCTTTTTAAAATAAATAAAATACAAAACCCTAACCCCGGAAGATGAAAATCCAATAGTTTTGTGGACCCTATTTTCACTAGTTTGTTGTATCAAATTACTGAAGGCGTAACTTTGGCATACGATCTACGTTTGGGGCACACGATAGCTTGTTGGAAAGGTATCATCAAGGAGATTCATTTTTGGGACTCAATCAAATCCTTCAACTAATATTGAGGTGCTCGGTCCTGAAAAACTTCATGTAGGCCCTCAAAATGGCCCTCGAAGTTTAGGAACCAAAAAACCGCTAAAAATAGTAAATTGCCATAAAATTGTTTTGAGATAGTTGGAATAGGTTGGTGGCCACTGATATCCACCTAGATCATTGATTTATAAATATAAACGATTATATAGTTCTATGTTTTGTCTCTTGTTTGTCTAATTGATTATTGACACAACTCTAATATAATGTGTTGGTTGTAATTTTAGTGTATAATATTTTGTCTCTCATCAAGCCTTTTGTTGATACAATATTTACTGAGGGTCTTTGCCTTGCGATTTGTATGTTTATATGCACTTATTCACCTAAGGATTGTACAATGTTTTTGATTGGAAATGTCTTTTGATGCAGATTGAGAAGAAAATCAACTTTTGGTGAAATCACTAGTTTTCTCAAGGTGATATATTCGTTTTCATCAAATATGTGCTTAAGTGCATTAATTTTTTTTGGCACCTATTGGAACTAATCCCGAAATGTATTATTAATCAGATCAAGAAAGCATCTTTTAGTTATTTATGGAAGGGTCATGCTGAGTATTATGGATTACACTTAAAAAAATGGAAATCCATATCAGAGCCCAAGATCTCTATGGGGTGGTTTTAAAGGACACATGTCCTTTCAGGAAGGCCCTGGCAACATAATCTATTTGGGTATTTATGACTAGAGATAGTCTTTGGGAGAGAATTTTGATTGACAAGTACATTTCCATGGATACAATTTTGGACTAGATTAGAAGTAGGAGGAAAGGTACACATAATATCTCCAATTTGTGGAGTGTTCTCAAACTCTCATTTCCTATCATCATGAATTAATTGGCATGGAATGTAGTCCCTGGTGGATCGATCAAGATAGGGAAGGATGTAATCTTTGGTTGTAATGACAATATATTTTTGCTTGATGATCTAGTGGCTCAACTCCAGGAGATTGGACATTGTGTACTCTAAATCAGATCAATGGTTTAGCTCACATGTGTATATGGGCTCAGGGGTGGCTCTTAGATGTTAACCTTAATTTGGATGTGAGATGGAATTACCAATGGACAATATTCACAATTGAACTGTATAAATCTCATGTTCATTTTTCCAATTTAGAAGGTCCAAGGTTGTTTATTATTTAAATAATGTAGGAGGATAGTATACAATCAAGACTAGTTGTCTGGCATTGAAGGATTTGGGAGATAATATCCATGTTGGGTGGTTAACAAAACTGTGGAATATTAGGGTTCCTTTGAAAGTTTTACTATTCTTCTGGTCTATGTTAAAGGGGAAGGTCCTGACCCAAGACAAACTACAATTAAGAGACAAACATGGGTGGGGTTTATGTTTCTCTACAAGAGGCATAATGAATTCAACGAACACATCTTCCCATATTGTTCATTATCACATTAAGTGTGGATGGAAATTGGGGGATATTTAGGGATTGTTCATTTATGGGATACGTTCTCCATTTCAAATTTCTTTCATGAGTACTTCTCTCAGCCCGATTTAAAAATGTACAGGGTATTTAACATTCTGGTCACAAGAGGGATTTTGATAGAAAGGAATTCCAGTCTTTTCGAAGATAAGTGATATCCCAAAATCAAGGTATCAAAACAATCAATTTCACTTCTTAGTAGCTACAAGTATTCTTCGAAGTTGAAACAATCTCGAGTGCATAATGAAGTGGCGATAAAGAAAGTAGTCACAAGGGTTTTCTTTGATGGGGCATCCCAAGGTATGAGGCACTCCTTGGGTTTGGGTTTCATTCTTCATTTCTCTGAGTCCCATTTAGTAAAACTTAAGTTAAATCTGAGTCAAAGTACCATTGACATGGGTGAGTTCAAAGCCCCATTTTTTCTCCTCAAAATTCATGTGCACATGAGTGTGTTTTACCTACAAGTCTTCGGGGACTCAAAGTTGGTTATTGACTGTATGAATTGGGAAAATCTTATTACTAACTCGTGTCTCCAACAAATGGAAAACCAATTATGAAAGATAGTTGCATTATTTCATCACATCTCATTTACTCATATTCCAAGGGTTCTAAATATTGATGTTAATGCTCTTTCCAAAGAAGCATTACTTATGCGTTTTGAAATTTTTGTACTCAGATGGAAACTTGATCTGCAAACAATATCAAGTACTATCTTATTTATAAATCCAAGCTATTGTATAGTTCTATGTTTTCTCTCTTGTGTTTGTAATTGATTAATATCACATGTCTAGTATAATCTCTTCGTTGTCATTTTAGTGTATACGATTTTGTCTCTCATCTAATATTTTGTTGATATAGTCTTTAGTCAAGGTCTCCACCTCATTATTTTTATGTTTCTATTAGAGTATGCACCTAAGGATTATACCTTACATTCCTATAAAAAAATACATTTTTTTTTCTATTAAAACAAATTAAAAAAAGAAGAAGAAGTTATTAAAACATTCATACTAAGTAGATAAAGTAAAGTAATTTTTTTATAAATTTCATTTAAATTTGAATAGATATTTTATGAAGTGAATTATTTTTAAATTTATTTATTTATATATAATTTGCAACGTTGTATGATAGAAAAACATTTGTAATTTAATATTTATTTTGTCAAATTTGTAATTGGATTACAATGCAAAGATACAAATATATAAGTTAAAGAGGTTTTTGGTTAGATTTCACATCGTATTTGATGATAAAGGATGATGTGGAATCTGTATTATTCAGTGCATTTTTCTTTCATACTTATTTTTTAAAATAATATTTATGTGTTTCATACTTATTTTTAAAAATAAATAAAAAATAATATTTATTGTATAAATCAAAGGATATCTCTATTTTAATGAAGTCAACATTCTAATGATTTTAAAGTGTCCGTTTTAGAAGAATATTCCCAGCATTATTAATGAAGAGTCATTTCTATTTTGTTAAGTTAAAAATATAATGATGTGAGAGTGTATGTTTTAAGAGAAACGTTTTTAGCATCGTTATGGAATCAAAAATCTTGAAAGAATATTCCTAAGATTAATAACAACCAAAAACTTTGCACAACGAAAGAAAAAAAACACTTATATCGATAAAGTTATGATTTCGACTCACATTTGAACCAAATTTTATTCTTACTATTAAAATAATTTAGTAACAAAATCATTTTTATATGTCCATCCATTAATCTGTTTCGACTTATTAAAAGAAGAAAAATAAAAAATCAGTTTGTTTCTGGCTATTAATAGAGGCAGAAATAAAAATATGTTCCAAAAATTGTGGATGCTAAACTAACCATAAAACGGAAAGAAGAAGTACACTTATTTAATCATTAAATATATTAAATGTTTTTCGAGACAGTCTTATTATACTTGCAGATAGGCATAGTGATGAGTTCACCATTGACTATATATTAATTCATCAGTTCACCAAAAATTAATATGACTTTCTAATGCAACACTTTAGAAATAGATTTTATTTATTTATTTCATTTATTAAAAATTTTTTTTGTCAAGATCTTATTGGCTATTCAAATCTACCTCTTATTGCCGAATTAACATGAATGCAGACATAAATTAATATGACTTTTTAATGTAACACTTTAGCAATAGAATTTTTTTATTTATTTCATTTATTAAAATTTTTTTTTGTCAAGATTTCATTGGCTATTCAAACCTACTTCTTGTATGTGACTGCAGTCGATGCAGTGCAGATCGTAGTGCTTCCAACTACCACTCTTAACTCCTGTACTCCAAAATCACTGATACGAATCTGAGTCTGAGTTATGGGCTCGAGCTCCAAAATCACTGATACCAGTGTTTGGTATACCGCCATGTTTCACAGACAAAGGCCGCCGGTTTTCAGAACGCCTGATACTTTCTGGCTCCCTTCGCGTGCATATGCTTTGCGGCTCTCTGTTTTTTTTTTAATTATTTTCACCTGACCGCCTCGGATGCAGGAAACTCCACGATATAGCAGGAAGGAAGTTCACACTTGATCCCTGAGGCAAGAGAACCATAAATTTTCTTTCTTTGGTTTTCAGTATGGTCATATCGCTTCGATCGGATGCCAAAAATCACATGTTTTATGGCCGAGCAAACCGGGAGGGGATGAGGATGCACAAGACTGTGCAGTGTAATAATCATTTTTAACGGAGATCCAGTGAGTAAGTAACGTAACTTTGCTATAATCATCACAAGATTACTATCAAGATGCTGTGAGGTGCCTATTGTCCGCGGCAGATGTACGACCACAGCCATTACAAGAAATTCTGGTTGAAGAAGATGGAGGAAATGCACGACGAGCAAACGCAAGACTCGTTGCGTACAGTACAGCCTGAAGCTTTTGGTAGTAGAATTTTCTAGCACTCAAATGAGATCTTTAGGTCTAGTTTGGAGATTAAAGGCAGAATTAAGTCGACTATTAGGGTTTCATCTGTTAGATCCAGCGCCGAGAGTAACATTTGCGAGCTAAAATTAGAGGATTCCGAAGAAGATCTGCCGGATGGAAGCCAAATCGACCGTGCTTTATCTATTGCCATGCAGATGAAGATGCCTTATGACGCAGATCCAAGGATTAAGCTCTATAGGTCTATTATTATTGATCCTTTGCAAGAAGTCGAGGTCGAGGACGAAAGAAACTTGCAGGAAAATAGAAAGAAAATTAGCGCCAAAGAAAGTCTACAGTCGTTGAGGAGGCTACTCCGTTCGGTTGTGGATTGAAATCATTCTATTTTGCAAGTTGTTAAATATAAAAAAATGTCTCAACACCAACGGCCATTCTAAAATGATGCAACAACATCCAATTTCACTCCAAAGGTGAATGGGTTCTTAGTTTTTAGTTGCAATGTTGACTTTTTCGGTCTCCAACATGCCTGGAAAACAGTTTTGGTAGAATGTATATATGAAAATCATTAGTAATGGTGATATATTTATGGATTTAAGCATAACCTACCACACAATTAGCAACGTTTGCACAGGATCTGTTTCTTCTGGTTTTTGTCTACGTATCCCCTCTGGCTTTCTTGGCTGCCAGTGGGAACGAACAATACAATCTGTGAAGAGCAAGGCTGTTGTTGTATACTTACATCCACCCATTGCTCTTATGATGTACGAATGAATCTGTGGAAGAAATATGAGCAAGAGGGCTCTATATTGTCTCGCATCGAACCATTTGGGTTATAGTTTTCCAAGGAAGCAGAAGCATAATGGGTCTCTGCCCCTTTCTTCACGTCTGCATACCAAATTTTCGTTGTTCTATCTGATCGGAAGATGTCATCCAAGAAAACGAGGGCCTGGATCTCTCACTCGAGCTCTTGATATCAAGGTAGCCGAATCCCCCATAGTTGAAAATGGGCAGTTCCAAGGGACCGTGGAGATCCCTGTAAACTGTTATCAGGTATGCAGAGTTTATGACTTTTGGTGATGGTTTGGTTTGAAGTAGTGGCAAACCTTTTCTATTTTTATTTCTGTTTTTTGAAGCAGATTTTAGGAGTGCCTATTGGGTGTTCAAAGGACCAAGTAGTCAAAGCGGCCATGCAGCTTAGGACAACTGAGATTGAGGAAGGGTACAACCCCTCTGTTCTGCCATCTCGTCAGGTACTGTAAATCTAAAAACCTAATGTGTGAGAGAGATAATAGGAACGTAAAATATGTGATGGTATAAATGAAGGGTTGTTGGTCTTGAGGGCTTGCAGGAGTTGTTGATAGATATACAGGATAAAATTCTCTTTGAATCAGAGTTTGCAGGAGATGTAAAGGAACATGTGCCCCCAAAATCTACCCTCATCCTTCCATGGCAATGGCTGCCTGCTGCTATGTCTCTCCTGCAAGAAGTAAGGCATGCACATCTGTTATTATTTGAAGAGTAGATTTTGTGTTTTCTTTGTTGTTGGGATGTTTTTTCAATTTGGGTGTTAGGAATGGAGATGATTGTAATTAGTTAGTCACAAATGGAGAAATGTGCAGGTTGGGGAGGAGAAGATTTTCATGGACATAGGCAGATCGGTTAGGCAACAACCCAATGCCAAGCCCTACATTCATGATTTTCTACTCTCCATGGCATTGGCTGAGGTGATCAATCTCCAAACATCTTTTTGCCTATTTTTAATGGTTGGTGGTTCCCCTATGGCTGATCTCGTGTCACGGAATTTTTTTATTGTAATTATGCATGGGCAGTGCTTGATAGCAAGAAGAGGTTTTGAAAGGGGCACAGTTTCAGAAGGCTTCGAAGCTCTTGCTCGGGCTCAGTTGTTATTGAGGAGCAAGAGATATTTGGCAAAGCTGAATCTGTTAACAGAGGTACATTCTATGATTCTACCTCTTTATGCACTTCTTTTCTAGGGCTCCTGATGTCATTGGAATATTTCTTTATGGTACAGATTGAAGCATCTCTGGAGGAGCTTGCACCGATATGTTTGTTAGAAAATCTAAGCAAGCCACGAACACCAGAGAATGCGGAAAGAAAAGAGGGAGCCTTGGCAGCACTGCGTGAATTGCTGAGACAAGGCCTAGAAGGTGAAGCTTCATGTGCAGTTAGAGATTGGTCAGATTTTCTTAGTCAAGTAATGAAGAAATTTCTAGCAATTGAAATCGTTGGTTTGCTTCCTTGGGACACAATTGCTCTCATTCGAAAGAACAATAACTCTTCAGAAGCTCAACAACAACGGTTTGCCATTGATTGTAATTGCTTCTACATAGCTCTGTTAGCTCATATTGCGTTGGGTTTCTCAAGCAAGCACCCTGAACTGGTATGCTTTTTGTTTTGGCTGTCTCTGGTGCTTTGAAGGACTGTTCTCTGACAGAATTCCAGTCTTTGTTGAATTTACAATTGCATTTACAGATTGAGAAGGCCAAGAAGATCACAGAGAGCTTGAAAAAGACTGAAGCAATGATTTTGGGTTTTGAGAGAATAATCTGTAAAGCACTTCTAGGAGAGGTAAGTTTCCCTAGCAATCTAAAATATGTAAAAAAAAAATCTGTAATTTTATGACATATTCTTACTATTGTTCAGGGCAAACTTGCACTCACTGAAGATCTCCAAAAGCTTGGCTTGAACGGGAACTCCTTAAATCAACAGTTTGGTCAAGATGGTTCACGTCAACCAGATAAAGGAAATGCAGACTTCTATTCATTCTTGGTATCTTTCATTGCTAACCTGTGCAATTTTGTTTGCCTAGCAGATTTGGCTTAGCAAGTTACATAACTGCGTCATGCAATCCATGCACTTGAGTGGAAAAAACTTTTAATGTTTCATTAAAAAAAGCTTACTATTGACAAAATAAATATTTATAACTTCATTTTAAATCAAAATAAAATTAAATTTAAA
>JZKD02S1847064.1:1269937-1280828 GCA_000966675.3 Picea glauca
ATATTTTAGTAATTTGAAAAAAAAATTGGTCAACTAATTATTTTATATTAATATAAGATGGAAAAAATTATAGGTGTTGTGTCCATCCGAGCAGAAAAACAATTGCTTCATGGGATAAATGCTCTGAATTTATCAAAAAATAGACCATAGTCATTTATACAAATCTTAAGATAAAACTTGTCCTCTCTATTGTCTATATTGTATGGGGATTATCATTGTGGATGTAAAAACTATATATATTATTAGCTATTAAAAAGAACATGACAAATTATACATAGGAGGAGGGACAATCATTGCGGGGAACCTTGGGATAGCCTCCTTGAGATCACTGAAATTGATTATGTTAAATGGAGTTATTCCTCCGTTGTTTCACCAAATGTGATAGAGGATCGGCATATTAAATGCATAAACAAGAGAAATAAGGTTGCATTTATCAGGTAGGTGAAGGATGGAGTGTTCTAGAGAGTTATATCTTATCATGTATTTTGTAATTTTAGTTTTATGTGAATGTGAAGAAGAGCTCAATAGTTCCATAGTTTCTTTGTGTGTTTATGATTTGTTCTTCTCATGGTTTCCTTTGCTTGAGCTTGAAAATGGTATCAGAGTAGGACTAAGACTCTTCGAAGATATGAGACAAATTTGCAGGTTGTTGGAGAGAATTTTCGAGTTTGGTTGAGCCACAACATGAAGAGGATCCTTTTAAAGGTCATTCTGGTGCAAATCTTTGAGGAAAAACCCTTCAAAAAATCATGTTTTTGAAGGCGCTCGCCCCCTGCTTGTGTACACAGAGTGACTAGGAGAAGGAGGTCTCCCGTAGAGAGAGGACATGGAGTGACCAGGTCCTGAAAGTTGCGAATTTGAAATTTATGTGACCAGTCACCTGGAGGATGTGGACAAGAAGTGACGAGGATGAGAAAAGTAATTGGTTTTGTTTGTTTCAACAGAAGAAAAGGTTTTTTGGTCAAGATCTAAGTTAGAAAGTAGGATTCGAATATCAACAGTAGATTCATGGTGTCTAGAAAAAACCAAGCGTTGTCAAGAGGATTGATTTTAACAGGTAAAAATTATGATGTTTGGTCTATAAAAATGAAAAACATTCTTCAATCTGAAGATTGTTGGGAAGTAGTAGTTAATGGGTTCACAAAACCATATCTAACTGATCTACAAGCAATGCCAAATGTGCATAAAAATGACCTTAGAGAACTCAGGAAGAAGGATACCAAATCCGTATGGCTCATACAACAAGGGTTAGAGGAACATATTTTCCCCAAACTCGCAATGACAAACTATGCCAAATATGCATTGGATACTCTTGAAATATCATATTAGGGCACTGAAAAAGTAAAAAATGAAAAGTTGCATACACTCGTGAAGATTTTTGATACTCTTCAAATGAAGGATTCCAATTATGTGGATCATTTTATGACCCGTGTCATGAGCATTGTGAATCAGCTACACACCCATGGAGAATACATCCAAGAGAATAAGGTCATTGAGAAGGTACTTCGAATCCTTCCTTATAAGTTTAATATGGTCTTGGTTGTCATAGAAGATTCGAAAGACCTGACACAATTGACAGTTGAAGAATTCATGGGATCTTTGTTAACCCATGAAAGTATGTTTAGTCGAAATAATGAATATTTGGAGAATGCATTTCAATCTCATGCCTCCATAATCAAAGGAAGAGGTCGAGGGAATATAAGTAGAGGTAGACGAGGAAGAGCTCTCTCTCAAACATAAGAGAGAGAAACATCAGAATGTTCAGAACTTATTGAACACTCAAAACATCCACATAGGAAATCTTAGAACCAAAGGGGGAGAAGAAGAAATTTTAATCACTCAAGATGGATGGACAAATCAAGGATCCAATGCTATTATTACAAAAAAATTGGTCATTATGAAAATGAATGCAAAACGAAGCAAGAAAATCCGAATAGAGGCAAAGAAAATTTTACCAACGTTGAAGAAGGAACATCTGAATCAATGTTCTTCTCATGCCAAGTTACAGAAGAAGAAAGAAATATTCATGATCTATGGTTGTTGGATAGTGGTTGTAGCAATCATATGACAGGTAAGAAATATCTTTTTTCTAGTTTAGATAGCTCTGTCACATCTCAAATTAAATTGAGAGATAATTATCAAAAGAAAGTTGCAGGAAAGGGATAATTTGTGTATTAACTAAGTTGAAAAGAAGTACATCCATGATGTTTATTATGTACTTGGTCTTAGAAATAATTTAATGAGTGTAGTCCAGATCAATGAACATGGTTAATAAGGTCATTTTTGAAGGTTCCAAGTGTAGAATCTTAAACAAAACACCAAGTAAGAAAATTATAGCCACAATACAAATGACCAAAAATAGAATGTTCCATTTCATATTGAGAAATGTAAGTTTGTCACAATTATATGCCCAAAATGTACCAATCTCAGATGAGACTTGGTTGTGGCATCTTAGATATGTTGTCTTACCATTTAGCAGTCTTAGTCTTTTACAAAAGAAGTCCACAGTCAAATGTTTTCTTATTATAAATGAATAGAAAAATTCTTTTGAGAGCTGTATTTTGGCCAAACACCAAAGGGATAGTTTTCCCAATGCTTCCTATAGAGAAAAAGAACACCTTGAACTAGTGCATACAAACCTTTGTGGTCTAATGAAAACTCTTTCAATAGGAGACAACTTTTATTTTCTAACATTCATTGATGATTTTAGCAGAAAAGCATGGGTTTATTTTCTCAAGCACAAATCAAAGACATTTGAAAAATTCAAAGAATTTAAATATTTGATAGAGAAACATAGTGGGAAGTACATCAAAGTACTCATATAAGATCGAGGAGGTGAGCTTGAATCCAAATAATTTTCTATATATTGTAGGAAACATGGAATCAAGAGACAATTTACCACAAGATACATTCCACAACATAATGTAGTAACTGAAAGGAAGAATCTGACAATAATTAATATGTCCAGAAGTATGTTAAAGGAGAATAATTTTTCAAATGAATATTGGGGTGAAGTAGTGGCATGGTCAATCTATATTTTAAATCTTTCACCAACCAACAATATGAGAGATCAAGTTCCCCAAGAAGCTTGGAGTGGTATGAAATCTAGCGTTTCTCATTTTAAAGTTTTTAATTGTGTAGCTTATGCTCATGTTCTTGAAGAGATGAGGAGAAACCATGATGATAGAAGTGAAAAATGTATATTTGTGGGATACAGTGAACATTGTAAAGAATATAGGTTGTATAATCATATTACCAAGAAGTTGATAGTAATAAGATATGTGAAATTCTAAGAAGATAAATCTTGGGATAACCAAACAAGTGAAATACTTTTAGAAAAAATTCCTTCTATATAGGAAGATAAGCACGTGGAAGCTACAGGACAACAATCTTCTCCACCAAGACTTCCAAGATTGCAAGTACAGGTTCAAGGAGAATAAACAAAGCATAGTTCTTCTTCTTCATCTAATAATGATTCAGATCCCAGTTTATCAAATTTAAGGAACCAAAGAACAAGAAGTTTGAGAAACATTTATGGGAAAAATGATGACATGGATAAAAAATCACACTTTGCTTTGTTATCCTATCAACCAATATACTTTGAAGAAGCAGTCAAGGAAGAAAAATGGGTTGATGCAATAAACGAAGAAGCTGAGGCAATTGAAAGAAACAACACATGGGATCTTGTGGATCTTCCCACAAGGAAAAACACCATTGGATTTAAATAGGTGTATAAGACAAAATTCAATGAGAAAGGAAAAGTAGAGAAGAACAAGGCAAGACTTCTAGCAAAAGGGTTTTCTCAACAACCCGGTATTGACTATGGAGAAATTTTTTCTCCAGTAGCATGTTTGGATATTGTTTGAGCAGTTTTGGCAGTTACAGCACAAAAAAAATGGCCAGTCTATCAAATGGACGTTAAATCAACCTTTCTAAATGGTTTTTTAAAGGAAGAAGTTTATGTGGATCAACCATCAAGATTTCAGATCAGAGGTAAAGAGTACAAAGTGTACATATTGAAGAAAGCATTGTACATTTTGAAGAAAGTTCCAAGAGGTTGGTACAATAGGATTGATACTTATTTTCTCAACAATGGGTTCAACATGAGCAACAATGAACCTACACTTTACACCAAAAGAGACCAGAGAGGTAATATTTTGATAGTTTGTCTCTATGTTGATGACATGATTTATACAGGAAATTTGTTGTTGAATGAATTCAAAGAAGCCATGCAATGTGAATTTGAAATGTCTAATCTTGGTATCATGAAATATTCTCTGGGAATTGAAGTTGATCAATCTGAAAGGGTTCAAAATGAACAAATGCAATCCAGTAGATACACCAATTGCAATAAGTACAAAATTAAGAAAAAACGATGAAGGCACATAAATTTATTATACTCTGTATAAGAAGATTGTAGGAAGCCTCATGTATCTTATAGCTACACGAACATATATTATGTATGCAGTAAACTTGATTTGTAGATTTATGGAGAATCCCAAAATCTCTCATTGGAAAGTTGGAAAACGAATTTTGAAGTATATTGCAGGTACGGCAGATTATGGAATTTGGTATTCTACTTCAGAAAATGATTCACTTGTTGGATATACAGGTAGTGATTTTACAGGTAGAATTGATGATAGGGAAGTTGCTTCTGGGTATTCATTTTTGTTTTGTATGGGTTTGATTTCGTGGGATTCTAAGAAACAACCCATCGTCACAATTTATTCATCAGAAGCAGAGTATGTGGCATGAACTTCAACAACATGTCATGCAGTTTGGTTGGTCTGTTAACAAAAAATTCAATCCTCAATTCTGAAAATAAGTCTGACCGACTGTTTCCCTATTCCATACTTAGCCACTTTCCCAGAATTCCACAAATATACAAACTGACCGCTAAACTGACCTATCATGCTCTCTTTTGTTTTACATGTTTTGCAGTAAAAAATTTCAATACATAAAATTTAACCATGGGACACTCGCCTCTCTTGAGTATCCCACATAACCCTATTTTGAATCTTGTCCGATCGATTTTCATACCTTGCCATTCGTTCCTTTCTCTCCCTCGTCTCCCCAACCTTGTCACTTGTCTATAATAAAGAAATGTTTATATATATATATATATATATATATATATATATATAGTACATTTTGCACTGAAAACTTTCGAGACATACAATTTGACCTTCGGGTCCTTACATCTCCTATAGAACTACTGTCACCTTGTTTTGAAGTGCACCCATCCGCTTTCCATATTTCTCCATTTCTTCGAATTTCTTTCGCGAATTTTCGGGTTGGCAGGTTCAAGAAATATCTAATTCCTAATCGTTGTTTCCTGTGCCCGCGCCCTTTTGCAATTAGCAATTACCATTTATATATAAGATTGTATTTAGGTATGAAATTAGCAAGTGTTAATGCTACACCAGGATTTGAGGAAATCTCCCATTAATATCCATAAAACCAAAATTTTTGGATGGTTATATTATCCCTTCCGAGTGTTAATATCAAACATCATGGAATGTCAATTGCACGTCGTAGGGTTGGTCCATTCACGGAATCTTCAATCTTTGATTCCGAAAACAAGTCTGATCGACCATTTCCCATCATCATACCTAGCCACTTTCCCAGAATTCTGCAAATATACAAACATCATGCTCTCTTTCGTTTTACATGTTTTGCAGTAAAAAATTTTGATACATAAAATTTGACAGTGGAACACTCGCCTCTCCTGAGTATCCCCCGTAACCCTATTTTGAATCACGTTTGACCACTTTTTAGACCTTGCCATTCATTCCTTGCTCTCCCCTATCTCCGTGACCTTCACAATTGTCTATAATAATAAATTTTTTTTTTTTCATATATACAGTGTTTCTAAATATGCAATTACTGACATTTAATTCTAATAGATCATCATGCAGGAACCATATAGATTGTCATTGATGGGAAAAAGGCTCAAGGATATATCTTATTAATACACATTAAACCAAGATTTGCGGGGGGTTATATTATTCCTTCTGAGTGTTGATTTCAAAATCATGAAATGTCATTCGCACGTTGTCGGCTTGGCACATTCACGAAACCTCCAATCCTTAACTTTTCTTCTTCGTACCCACCACCTTCGCACTTCTAAATATGTAATAAGTAAGCTAGATTGTCGTTAATCAGTGAAAGGCTCGAGGAGCTTTCCCATTAATAAGAATTTAACCAAGACTTTGCAGAGAGTTAGATTATCGGCTCCAACTATTCATTTCAACCATCGTCTAGAGAAAACCAATGTTCTCATAACCCTATGGCATTAGCTCGACATTGGTTCTGTGGAGATACAATGAACATTTTTAGGTGTGAGGACCAGAACTTCCAATGTTCTAGGGAATATTCTTATTACTCAACCCATGCCGCCCAGAACCAAGTAAATTGGACCTCTTAGATTGCTCGTGCAGGCTGTATCCCTGAAGTTTTTAACTGTAAGGAGTTGGTCTCTTGGTGCGCTGATAAATTTATTTCAGACAAAATAATTATTCCACTGTAAGACCTCTCTTCTGTTTCTTTGTCACCTCAGGTCTTCTGCCATATGTTAAGATTGTCGGAGCCAATATTGACGTTCAGAGGAGAGGATTGCAAACAATTCCTAGCAAAGCCTAATAACGGGTTGGACCTCTTGCCCCATTTATTGGAAGACCCGATTGTAGTTCCTAAAGATATTACAAGCTTGCAGGTTATTTCATTTAGAAATCCATTCCGCGAAATTGCATGGTTGTTTGCAAGAATAATGGGACAATATTCCACAACAACTGTTTCCCAGATGGCTCTTTATATTTTGTATTTCACAGTCAAGGAGCAAGCCATTTTTTATTGGATCAAGTTAATTTCTCATGAAATATGTTTCCAATTGTCAAGCTTCAAAAGGGAAAATAAATTTTATATGTCATCCTACTTAATTTTTGAGACAGCACATTGCTGGCAGTTTCCATAACTGTCTTTGTCCAAGAATGTCAACTGGGAATTTGACCTAGTAATGTTCTGGTACCAAGCCTTGTGGAAGCACACGGATTGCCACTATTTTTATCATGAGGTTTTTAATGGTTTCATGTCTGTTTTCAATGTTTTGTTGTCAAGAGAATATGCTCCCTGCATATCCGAACAAGCAACCAATTTTTTGGACAAGAAGGGGACACTTGAACATTTGGATAATTACATTGTGATAAGCAGTTTTGGCTCCAGGGAAAAACCTTCTCTCCTTCCATGTCACATTACAGACAAAATGTTTGTTGCAGAATTAGCATGACAATACAACTATTGGTTACATCTATTCCAAAAGAAGAGAAAAAAACAGTTCATTTAAAAAACATCAAAAAAATTGATGAATTTGCAGCGCATTCTAGCAACTTCAACCTGAGATATGTTGAAAGCCTAAGAAGGTTCAACCCCGATAATATTTTTCGACAAAATTTACAAACACTTGTCTTTGGCGATTGTTTTTTCAAAAAACACATGTCCGAAAATAGAGACACTGGGGAAAACGCACCTGCTTCTGATGTCGGTGACCTAGACACACTACAAAACAACACTAAAATGTGCAGGCAATAGGGGAAAATCCCAGTGACAAGAGTGTTCAATCTGCGAATAACACTCCAAAAAGTATGACATCCCGAAGCATCACTCCAACAGCCCACCAAAACAACAAAGCAACTCAGAGTTCTTCAAACGAAGGAGGAGATAATGACCCTCCTCACTCTAAACATGATAGTTCTCACAAGCTTCTAGTAGACAAGAAGAGAAAAAAAAATGTGGGAGAGGCAGAAGAGCCCGAAATTCAGAGTGAGAACATGGAACTTGAGCCTGATCTGGATAGCGTGCTCTGCTACCTTGATCATCTCAGAGATGCCATCTATCATAGTCATCCAATGGACATATCCGATACCAAAATTTTTGACGAAGATGAATCCTTCGTGTTCCAGAGCATTGTTTTTGACAACCAGTCCAAAAAATTGATCATTGAAAACAAAGATGTAAAAAATAAGAAAGGAAAATCTCGTTCAGAGTTTAGCCTTGCAAACATGCGACTGTCCCAAATCTGTCAACTTCACATAGCGAGTAGAGATTCACTTCATGATTCCATTGGAGGCATCGAGGCCAAGAATGCTAGACTGAAGGACCAAGTCAAAGAATTGGAAGAGGCTTTGATTCCTATGACATTGCTTGCCAATCATTTGGTAATAGCCATGCCTTCCACCCCTGCAACCAACTTAAAAGGATCCTTCAACCTCCTCACATCTTGTAGAGGATATGTGGAGAATAATATCAAGAAAATAATGGAACTAGTTACTCAAGCATGGGAAACATCACAAACCATCACTTCCCTTAGAACTAGGGCACATAGTTTGCTTGAAAATTTGCAGGGACAATTAAAAGATGAAGAACATTTATATTTAAACATGGTCCTTCCTTTTGGCACCATTGTCAACAACATGACATAAACAAAAGAAAGACAACAAGATCTTCCATCCAAAAACCAGATCGGTCAATTAAATGCTTGCTGGAAAGAATGTGAAGAACCTGCATCTCATTGTTCAGTCATGTGAACAAGACATATCAAAGAAAGAAAAATTATTCACAAGGCTGTCAAGAATAAACTTAGCCTGAAGGACCAATGAATTCCAAGACCCCAACCTAATCGTCAACTCATTGCCCTTAACTAGGAAAGACTTCAATAGATAGTTTGATATGTTTAAGGCATTGTCTTTGGAAAACTTTTACAACATACTTGAATATGATCAACACCACGTCGACAACTGGCTAGTCCACTATAAAGTACAGAATGAGGAAATTGATCAGGCTCTGCATAATCTTTCTATAGACTTCCGGGAATTAGAAAAAAAACTTTTCAACATAAAAATCCAGAATGAGATCAACGTCGCCCCCAATGAAAAACTACATTAAATAATGGCTCGAAAGGGAATTGAAGCAGGTCGTGGACAAAAGGTAACAGACAATTGCCACGATTCCAGCAGTCGTCGACGACATCAATGAAACGACAGCTGCAAGAAAATAACAAAAGGGCTCATATGTACCATCACTGTAAGTCTACTAATCACATCCTGCTTTGTTTATCAACCCGGTTATTCCACTTTTTTAAATATAAATGTTTAGCCAAACACTGATACCTTTCAATTTATTTTTTTTGCAGGTATTACACTCTACAGTCGCCCACTTCTTCTTTCTACAGTCTTTTTTCTTGTACATATTTCTCTTATGGTTCGCGGGAGCCCCAATCCTAGTTTATATGACAAATGCATTGAAATTTCCAGTAATATGTAACAAACTTTTATTTTTTGATATATTTCAAATAAAATTGTTTTTTATCTCCTTTTAAATTTATGTCCTCATACATTTTTATCTTTCACTAGTCTATATGACAAATGCATTTAAATTTCCAATAACTTGTAACTTATTTAATATATTTAAAACTAAATTGTTTTTTTTATCTCCTTTCATATTTGTGTAGTCATAATTTTTTTTCTTCCACTATGGACAAATTGTATTTTGTTATATACTTTCAAAAAATAAATGGGGATCTACAGGCCACGTGTCATTTACTGTATGGATACCACATGTTCTTCATGCTGCTTGCCACATCTTCATTGTAGTTTCCATCTGCCTCTGCCTCGACAAGGACTACGCTTCCACGCGACCTTGTTTTAATATGTAAGATTTAACGTTTGTCATGGATTTTTTTTTTCCTATTAATACACGTTTTCTATGAAATCCTGAATTAAAACTATGAAGACCTACATACTTTCTTAGTTATAAACCATAGCTTTTATGGAAATGGCTTCAGTTTTGCCATGAGTGCCATGATATATTTTTTAATTCTCAAATGTAAAGCATACGGGCAAGAAATAACTAAAATTGTGGTATAAGCAGATTTTATAGATAAGATCGATAGAAAGAGGATAAGGGCCATGGTTGAAAGAGGTGAATCTCATGATTCATGACAATAGTGGGTCATTTTACTTAAATTTAAAATTAACATTGATATCTTAACTTGATATAATTAAATGACCTTTCTTCCACAAATATAAAAACAAATAAATGTATTCATCAAAACTAAAAAATAAATTATTTAATTTATTTATATTTTGTATATTATTTTAAAAAAAATTAATAAAACATAAATTATATTCAATAATTGTTATGATATTTAATTATAAATAAATAAAATTATGTTATATATGAATATTTTTTTATACTAAAAAAATAAAAAATATTATTAAAATTTTGATAAAAATAAATATATATTATAAAAATAAAAAATATTATTAAAAATTCGATGAAAATGTATTAATATAAATTTTTGTAAGTTCATTATTTGAACACAAATAACTGTTATTATTAAAATTCCGATGAAAATGTATTAATATAATTTTTTATAAGTTCATTTAAATTTGAACACAAATTTAAATGAGGTGAAGTGCATTTTTCTGATATCGACATATAATGTCATATTTAAAAAAGCATTTATATTTTAATTTTTTTTGTTGTTGTTCATATAATACAATATAAAAATTTAAATATAAGTTGAAAGAGATTTTTAGTTAGATTTTGCATAGTATTTTGATAATAAGTATTAATGTAAATCACATTTTCTTTTTGTTTTTCTTTTTTTATAATATAAGTTGAAAGAGATTTTTAGTTAGATTTTGCATAGTATTTTGATAATAAGTATTAATGTAAAATCACATTTTCTTTTTCTTTTTTATATAATATAATGTAAAATTTTAAATATAAGTTGAAAATATTTTAGTTAGATTTTACATAGTATTTGATAATAAATATTAATGTAAAATCGTGATTATATATATATATATATATATATATATATATATTATTT
>JZKD02S1847064.1:1296215-1312278 GCA_000966675.3 Picea glauca
ACCCTAAATCACTGCTGAAACCCTAATTCACTGTTGACTTCTATTTTTAGCTCATAATGACTTAAAAGCATTGTTAACTCTTGTTAGCTCAATGTCACTTTTCGAATATAACACCATGACTGGGGTGACCTCTAGTAAAGCGTTTTTAACTCTTGTTAGCTCAATGTCACTTTCCGAATATAACATCTGTGACTGGGGTGACCTCTAGTAAAGCGATGCTAACTCTTGTTAGCTCAATGTCACTTTCCGAATATAACACCTGTGAATGGAGTGACCTCTATTAACCCTGTTTACCCCTCTTTGGCCCTGGCCATAGTCTAACGGGGTGGTTTAGACCATTAAGCCTCCTCTTCTGGAGCTCCTATTTGGAAAGGGACATTACAATATTCAACAACCTTTTGAGATTGAGATAGATGTCAGCGGATACGCCATGGGTGCAATATTAATGAAATATCGTAAGAC
Organism: Picea glauca; assembly: GCA_000966675.3. NCBI lineage: Eukaryota > Viridiplantae > Streptophyta > Pinopsida > Pinales > Pinaceae > Picea > Picea glauca. The sequence continues at coordinate 1,296,678 of JZKD02S1847064.1, forward strand.
TATATATTACCACATTGAAACTTTTAAGTTGTTGTTAACTATCCTACATATGATAAAGAGTTGTATGCATTAGTCTAGAGCATAAAGAAATGGAAACACTACTTGTTGGGGAAGGAAACAATCATACATACAAATCACCAACCCTTACAGTATCTTCAAGCACAGACCAAATTGCAAAAATCTCGACAGTATAGGTGGATGGGGTTTCTACAACAATTTCACTTGGTAATCAAGTACAAAATGGGTACAAGTAACAAGGTATCTGATATGCTTTCTAGACCTCCTATTGTTGCTTCTGTTATTTTGAATAATATTTATTTATCTCATGATATCTATGTAGAAAAATATGCTATCGAGGAAGATTTTAAAGAAGTATATGTGAATCTAACCCTTCGTGCACAGATAGAGAACTATTGTCTGCAGGGAAAACTACTCTACCATCTTGGAAAGATATGTATTCCTACAAGTGAACGAGTCCATGTAATATGAGATGTTCATAGTTCTCTTGTGTATGGACATTTTGGGGTAGGAAAAACTATGTCTCATTTGCAGAGGTTTTGTTACTGGACTCAAATGAAAGAAATTGTAACTAAATATGTAAAGGGGTGTGTGATGTGTTCTATGTGTAAGCCCACTAATAGAAAACTGGGGCTATAATCACCACTTCATGTTCCATCCCATCCACGGGAAAGTGTATCCATGGATTTTGTAGGGGGTTTACTAATGACCAAAGGGGGTTATGATTATTTGTATGGGGTAGTGGATAGGTTCAGCAAGATGTATAGCTTTATGCCATGTAAAAAAAATATCACTACTGAGCAGATTGCCAATCTCTTATTTTAGCATGTTTGGATTCGCTTTGGGTTACCCACATCTATCATCTCCAATCGAGATACTCGATTCCTTGGGAACTTTTGGACTAGATTGTGGAGAATGATGGACACCAAATTGAAGAGGAGCATTGATTCCATCCATAGAACGACGAACAGACAGAGGTGGTAAGTCGAACAATGGTACTTTTGCTTCGAGGCTACTGCAGGAAGCATCCCAAGTTATGGGATGAACAATCACCCTATGTATAATGTTGGAAATATTTTCTTTGATATATTGTCATTGATGTCATTGTGATGTGATGATAAGATGTTATGATGAATTTCCATTGATGAGTTATCATTAATGAATTTTCATTGATGTCAACAGTATAACCGTTAGAAGAGAATGAAAATGTCAAACAATATGCAGAGAATGAAAATGTCAAACAGTATGCAGAGATTCAAGATCAGAAAAAAGGACATTAATGAAATCTCATAAGGAAGAGAACATTGTAGAAATTCCATCGGGATCGAAATCCCCACAGGAAAACTCCAAAGGATTCAAGAAATAATCTTGCTCATTGAGATAGTTTTAAAGAGTAGTCACGCAAAATACATAACGCGAGGTGGAGGGGAATCCACTCTAAAGGTCAGGAGAGGTAGCATGCAGAGAATCCATGTAGAAAATAAGTAATGAAGCAAAAGGTATTAAAATCTCAGGACAAATAATGATGAATAGATCAGAAGATAGATTGTTAGATCGAGGTGAAGTTAGAGTTTTGAAGAATTATATCTGGACCGTCAAATCTAGGAGTTAAAAGAGAAGGACCATTGGAGGACTGGTAAATGATCAGATCAAGTCATGACTGTTGGATATAAAAGCACTAGATCAAGGGCAGGGATTGATTATGTAACGCGAAGGGAGAATTAAACAACGCGTTAATTCCAATCCTGCAATTAGTCTAGACCATCGATCATCACCTGCCAATAGATCTACGCTCGACATCATTTCCACTACCAATGAGTAGTTTCCATTGCGCAGCTCGACGATAGTTTTAAATGTCGTGCTAGTTGGGACCCCACAATCATCCTTGATCATTGATCTATTCCAGAAGAATTCTTGACCATTGGATCAAGTTGAGTGGAAGGACAGAGTAAGCCATAAAGAAACACCATCAGATATGAAGTAGGAGATTTGGGATGTTACCCAACTATTAGATCGATATTTGATCTAGAGTTAAGTATTAGTCGTTGATCTGGAATAGAAAAGGGGAACCGTTAGATCAACAATGGTCAACTTCAACGCTAACCACTTCAACAGAAAAGGGTTGAGAACAAGTAAGATTACCCAAAGGCCGAAGTCCCGAAGTTGACATGAGTCGTCTGATCTGAGGAACACATCGGATAATATACCGACCATTGGATTGAGTAAAGTGCAAGGATAGTGTAAGCCACAAATGTTCTGAAGAGGACATGTGTCGTCCGATCTGAGAAATATTTGGGGATTCATATTGAACATCCGATCTATATAAAGTGGAAGGATAATATAAGTAAAGACAAAGGTCGAAGCCCCAAAGTTTCAAAGTAAATGAGTGCCATCGGATCTAGACAATACATGATGGTTGTTGGATTAGAATAGTGGTCAAATTCAGTGCTAACCACTTCGGCGAAAAAGGATTCAGAACATATGAGTTCACCCGAAGGCCAAAGTTCTGAAGTCACTGTCAATCGTCGATCTGAGATATATTTTAGTAGTTAGGACAACCATTAGATTCAGGAGAATAACATGTGCCACATGAGGAGATCCACGTCAGCAAGGACACGTGGCGCAATCAGATGATGACAAGTGTCAAAGTGCAGTTGGCATTTTAGGTATGCGTAAGTCACGAATCTAAGTAACACGTGGTTTAAACTTAGTCAATGCCACATTAACAAGTTACGTCACTCTAGGAGTTTGTACTTCGGGATTTTCACCACCAAAAAATGCCCGAAGTTCTGAAGTTCTGAAATGAACGAGAACTATTCATCATGCAAATAAAATATCAACCGGTTGATCTACTATAGAGAAATTTTCTTCAGGAGATTTGAAATATTACAGAGGTTGGAAGTCATGAAGGACAAAGTCCCAAAGTAACTATAGTCATCCATCTCATTGTGTGATTAAAACGTGATCGTTGATCTTGACAAGTGATCAAGCACTTATTTAGCCTAGCACCTAGTCACCCCTTGCATTTGTATGGAATAGAGAAGTAAGGTTAAAAGAAGAGGCAATGCTTAAATCAATAAGCCTGTGGTTTTGTGCATATGATCATATGTAAATGGTTTGAAGGAAGTGCCTCATACAGATTTAATTTGACAGAGAGTTAACACTAGAATAATACAGAGAATCGATAAAAGATAAAAAAATGATCTGTTGGTGAACTGAGAACACAACAGAAGCATGAATACGATATGATGAGTTGATATATGTTTGTGATCAACTCATGAAGACAAAAGAACCAACACAAATTCATGATTAAAAGAGAGTTAATTCATGAGCATTATGAATAAAGAATAAAAAGGAAAAATGATATTATTTAAAGATTACTATTATCATTTAAATGAAAAGGTACATTGGTTAAAAATCAAAAGATGCAATGATTCAAATTCACGCTAGTTGGAATACTATATAAACAATAAATAATGGTGAGAAGAAAGAGTAGTTGAATTTGTTGAAGTATATATATTTACATATAATGGATTGAGTGAAGGTTTATTCTATCAGGTTGGTGCCTGTTTACAAGACGAGTCTTGTATGAGGATTAGATTCCTCACATCTCAGTTGGATTTGAGATCAACAAGCTGGGACTTGTTATGAGGGTTGGATTCCTCATTTCTCAGTTGGATCTGAGAACTACAAGTTGGGTCTTGTAACAGAGAGTTGGGTCTCTCATAATTGTTTGGAGATGAAATTCAAAGATTGATCTTATGTATTCATTCAAGTAAAATAAATAAATAAAGTATTTATTCTTTTATATATTGGTTGAGAAAATGAAATAAATATATGTTTTTTTAGCTAAGTTATGAAAAGTGGAAAATTATCCAAAGTTTTGTGACATTAATTCACCCCCCCCCCCTCAATGTCAAGTTTCCATTTGTATGTGGTAGTGTATAGGTTCAACAATATGTGTATCTTGATGCCATGTCAAAAGAAGATCACTATTGAGAAAACTGCTAATCTCTTCTTTCAGCATGTTTGGGTTTTGTTTAGGTTACCCACATCCATTGTCTCGGATCGAGATACTCGATTCCTTGGGGACGTATGGACTAGCTTGTGGAGAGTGATGGATGCCAAATTGAAGAAGAGCATTGTTTTCCATCCACAAACTGACGGACAGACAAAGGTGGTAAACTGAGCAATGGTACTTTTTCTTCGAGGCTACTGCAGCAAGCGTCCCAAGTTATGGGATGAACAAATACCCTATGTAAAACATGCATACAACCGAGATTTACATTCATCCACTCAGAGTTCAACTTTTGTGATAGGTTTTGGTTACCTACCAAAGGTTCCTTTGAACTTGATGTATGGGAGAGATGTTGATGTGAATGAAGAATGGACAGAGAAAAAATCTTACAAGTTCATCCATAGGATCCAAAAAATACACCAGGAAGTCAGGGAACAATTGGAGAAAAGTCAATCATAGTATAAATCTCAACATGACAAGCACATGGTTGATCATCAGTTCCAAATTGGAGACCGGGTATGGCTTCACATCAACAAGGAGATATGGAAGGGTAAAGGCAATAAACTCAATCCCATTCGTTATGGACACTTCACCATCTTGAAGAAAAGTGGTACCAATGCTTTTTGTTTGGATCTTCCACCTTATATGCATATTTACTCAGTTGTGAATGATTAGAACTTGAAACTTTTTTAGCCTCCCATGATCATGGATCAAGATGAGGAAGGTTTAATACCTTCAGTCGATGAGTTTTCACCTGAGTACTTGGATGAGCTACAAGAATATATAAGCTTGGACATGAGGATGAGGACTTCATGTAGGGGTGATGTTGATTATCTTCAAGTAGTCTTAAAAGGCACACATCCAAGCAAGGCAAAATGGATTGAGAAGGACAAAGTGAGGGGACTCTTCCCTCACTTACCAGTTGATTCATGAAATATTTTGGTGGTTCAAAAAGCTCTCAATGGGCAAGCGTGATCCAAAAAGGATCCAGATAAGGTTAAGAATAACTCAAAACTCACAGAGGAAAATTAGAATGCTCATAATGGATCCAACAGATAGAGAAAGGGAAAAAATTCAAAATTCCCAAAACTCAGCGAAAATGGAACAATCGTGAAGAGTGCGTCGGAAAATTTCTAATGCTGAAAATGAATCATCAAACAAAGTTACGGTTTGAAAGATATTCACAGTCAAAGTTGTGGTCAAATAGGGCAAGTCAATAAGGGCCACATCATCATCCGTATTGTTGATGTCAGCAGTTGACATGGAATGGTGACATCAACGTGATGGATTTTGATGTCATCATGCCATGTGGCAGCACCAGAGGATGCCACATGTCACCTTCCAATAGGATTTTCAAGGGTCCATGCGGACCAGTAGAAAAATGCCACGTGGCACCCCCAAGTGACACCATGTGGCACCACCTATAAAGTGTTAGAATATAGAAGATGGTGTGCTCGTTTTACCATTGATGATACCCTTGTCACCCAACCATAGTCTGAAGCCACCCTCCGAGCACCTTAACCTTGACTGAGAATTTCTCTGAAAGCAAACCCTAGGCTAGATAGCCAAACAAAGGGTAGTGCACCTTTCCCCAAGGATAGCGCATCACAAAAAGATGATCAGATAGTTCAAACCCTAGCCAAGAGATAGTCCAAGCCAACACTGAAATTGCTAGCTGCAGCAGCTACACCTACAACTCTCCTCCACACGTGCACACCAAACTAGGAACTGCAGTGTGCACCAAACTGCTATCTGCAATTCTGAGATACTGTCAAATGAGAACTGGTGCCCTGTATTTATATTGGTTCTACCAGATTTGCTAGGCCCGACTTCTCCTTATGGATATGTGTATGTTCATTATATTATTATTATTTTTGGCTGACTTCTTCTTTTGGAGGCTAATAACCTAATATAAATTATATTCTTGAGCCGACAAGACTTCTAGGGTTATTAGCCAACTCATTAGGGTTTTTCTCTCGCTTTCTGGAGTCTTCTATTCTTGTCAGGTTCACACGTGAAGGTAAATACCTCCCGCAGCTACTATAATATTAATAGAAAGCACCATGTGTAATGTACATATTGGCATGGAGGTTACGTCAGTGATCAGGTGGGCCAATGAATGGATTCCACGTGGACCAATCAGCGGGCGACATGTGGCACCTTTGAAATTCCCAAGGAGGGCCCGTGACCTAAAAAATATATATATAAACAGACCTCCACCAAATTTGGTGGAGGTCTTGCTGTATCTAGCACATCCGCTAGAGATAGAGTCTGATATCCAAATATAGTGAGGGTTCTCACGAATGGCCCAAAAGGGAGGCCCGTAGGTTTGACCCTGGGACCTCCCCCCACATATAACGTTTTAATTATAGCACCAACAACCAACTCACCAATAAAATTGTTGGTAAATCCATCCTCCACATTTCTATTTAAGTCAGGTTATGCCCATCCTAAAGGGGGAGGCATGACTGTACGACTATGGGCATAGAGTACGAGGTGGGTTCTGTCATTATTGCAGGTTGCAGAGGGCACGAAAATTGAGACAGATTTATTCTTGGGCATGGGAGTGCTAGAGTCGGATCGAGGCCCGGAGACAGTCATTTTTGGGTTATTTGATGCCACAAATTGAGTGGTGATATCTTTTTTCTGATCTGAGCATTATTTTTGCAGCTTGATATCAAAATGAAGTATATTTATGTATTTTGCCAAATTCGTTTGTTGAGTTAATGAAATATCCTACCCATTTGAGACTAGGACCCAAAGACATATTCCACCTGGGATGAACTCTGTTATCAAGTTTTTGTGTTCAGATATGATGCTTATGTCTCTTCATTTTGAATTTTCTCTTCTTTAATGGTGCACTTTAATATATTCTCATTTAATACAATTCTTTATAAGTCACGATGAAAATATCTCGGATCAATCATACCCTTCAACAATATGGTCACCCTATTTTATGGTCCATATTCTTCAATGTTGGCCGCACTTCAGTCAACAAACTCTTACAATATTTTACAAAATGACATGACCCCCATCAAATGACCTTTATCTATGAAAAAACCACACCCTCTTTCAAAACTTACATGGGATCATCTGTTGGGATAAGAATTTAATTGTATAAGAGAATCAAAGATTTGAAAGAAGTGGTTGTAATGTCCTTGATCCAGAACCCTTTCTAATTGTACAGATAGCTTGGTGATTCCTTGTAGCCAAGTGTAAATTTTGATGTATTCATAGGTTGGTGACCCAAGGACACTTGGTTATGGTGTTGCACGCATCAAAACAAGTGTGCAGAGAATTGTTATAAAGACAAGGTGTGCACATTCTGCGTGTTGCATGCACCTGGGAAATCTTGCATATTGCACTGTGTTGCACACACTTAGGTTAGTGCGTGGAAATGAATATTTATGTTTTGAGGCCGATGAGTTTATGTAATTATGAGTCCAATGAGATTGGACATATATAGTTCAATGTGCATATCCATGTAAATTTAATCATGTTTATTAATATAATATTGCATCCTTGCATGTTGACTAACTCAAACTAAAAGAGATGGGGGGCATACTCCACCAGAAAAAGTGAAAAGGGGGTGAGTCATAAGTCGTGGGGAATATTTTAATAATATTTCTAGGAAAAGTGTAATGTCTGATATATTATTCTATCCTAAGTTCCCAAGGGTAAGGAACTGGCCAGCAAGTGGCTTAAAGATACTTTTGGAGGTGACAAGTGTCAAGTGGAAGGCATGTAATATATAATTTCGGCCTTAGTGTATATTGGGAATTATTGTTTCATTATTATCATTACCATGGTTGTTGCAGGATTTCATGATGTAACATATCCGACCCCCTATTTAAATTCTAAGGGATGGGGTATCAAATTTTTTGTTTCTTCTAACAACCTTACTATATTCACAAACTCGTGGTGGTGGTATTGTGAAATCATAGTCTATATTTGTACCTCTCACAAACCCACCACCAAAACTTAAATTATTTTTCATTCACAAACTCATGGATGCATGATTATGTGCCTTCCCTTAATAAGTTTGTCTGAGAAGTCTCAACACTTAGCCATTTTTTCCATCCACATAGAATCATGGACTCACAGACTTATAATTTTGTTCCACCCATTCATAAGTTTGTCTGAAAGTATCAACACTTAGTCAATTTTCTATCTGTGTGAACCTACCATGCTTCTAAGTCCAGTCACTTTTATATCTGTGTGAACCCTCCATGTTCCTAAGTCCACTACCTACATGTTACACACGTGGACCTACCCAACACTGTCTTTCATCTTGAACACGTGACACTCAAACCATGTCACCCTTCATTTCTCTAAATACCATTACACCATGCAACATGGCACCGTAGCCACCCCTCCCAGAGTCTTTTCATCAGTGTCCCATATCCAATGCTACCCCAACACCCTTAAATTAGTACAAATCTATTGTTTAATGCTTTGAGTTTTTCTTAGAGGCCTTTCTAAGACTCTTATGACCATCTGGAGGTTGTAAAACCCACCCCAAACTATTAATATTTTCTCAACACAATTTAAGGGTGAGAATTTGCATTCAATTCATAGTTTGTAGCTACTCAAGGCCTTTCCAACCTAGAATACCGAGTTTTTACTCACTTAACTTTGATTTTAACAATATGGGTAATTACCCCACTTATCATATGTAAAATTATTAATCCTACATAGACAGTTGAGGATATAAACATAGTCATTGATAAACATTTTCAGGGTATTACAACTACAAACTCCATTATTGAACTAGTTTCATCGCCAATATGCTCGCGATAATGATAATTATGGAAGCCATGACATAATTACCAGTTTACATCATTATAATTTTTATACAATTTTTATAGTGAATATTACATAAATGGTATTACAAATAGAAATTAATTATGACCAAAATTCATAGTATTTTGCACACTAATACTCAACACATGATTTATGAAGAGTTATGTGGAATATAAATAATGCACAACAACAACAATTCATACATATAATTAATAATAGATACTTCATGATAGAAAAGTCATAATTACACATATTAATTGAAATAAGCACACCATAGACACTTACGTTATGAAATAAACACCAACTGCATGTAGACCTATGATTTTCCTCCCAATCATAGCCATTGTTCCCCACAAAATAATAATAATTCACCCCCGAGATGGGCTTGAAATCCACTAGGGAAATGGAAATCTATCCCTAGAGGCCTCTCAACAACAACAATATCTCAATATAGGTGTCAAGTTCAACAACAATCTTACAGACTCTACTTTCCCCACATGCTTGTCCCACCCATGAAGTGTGCCCCCTATGGTTTCCCACTTCCCTCCATGCATTAAAAACAATACAAAAAAGAATAATAAAGGTGCCAAGTTACACAGACTCTACTTTCCCCACATGCTTGTCCCACCCAAGAAATGTGCCCCCTATGGTTTCCCACTTCCCTCCATGATTTATTAACAATATGGATAGGAATAATACATGTGCCAAGTTCCATAGAATCTACTTTCCCCACATGTTTCTCCCACTCAGGAAGTGTGCCCCCTATGGATTCCCACTTCCCTTCCAGGCTTCAATAACTAGTCGAACAAAAAATATCATAGTTTTGTGATGATAACTTGGCACCTCTGGGAATCCAATTCCTTGCAATTCTCTCACCTGGAGAGAAAGCAAACGAGCATAAGAGCCCGCCTCTTCAACTTAGAAATTATCTAAATTGAAGATAATTCACACAGGCCTGGCAACCCACCTCTTCAACTTAACAATTCTTTCACCTGGAGAGAATGCACACAGGCCTGACAACCCACCTCCTCAACTTAAAAATTCTCTTTCGACGCTCTTCAACAGAATAGTACATGCTCCCTGGTATAGGTACAGGTACGTTAATGACAATATTAAAGTATTGATTATAGCAGCGAGGTGAGGTGGGTGAATATTGATCGAATCATGGATGAATAATTTAAAGTCCCAAAAACTTATGTTCATGTTCCCAACTTGACACTTGTCAGGTTGGACACTACATGGGCCACACATGGTTCTGTGACATGGTGATATATTTTCTCATAGGGACTCAGGATAAAATGCATTATCCCCTATTTTAGACTTTAACTTTAGGAATATTGATAAAATATTCCTTTTTGTCTTAATTCCCCTTAGCTTAGCCTCTTTTCTAGATTTTTATCCCCCCTTTCCCATTCTAGTGGACTTTACCACCCTTACTCTTCTTATCACGATGGTCTGCATGCATTCATGTTTTCTTTCATTAATTTCCAAGTGGAAATACATAATATAAAATAGGCTCTTCGGCCAAAAGAGGTTCTCGACTCACCAGCCTATACACATACTTATAATTATATTTCAACTGAGGTTCAACTTAGAGGTATTACACATGACCAGAAGGGGGTCGAACTATATGGAAAATATGATTATTTCCTTATCTTCCCAGAGAATATTACACAGAGTTGTGGGGGTGTAACCAAAATTCTACCGTCGAAGATTCAGGTTCACGGACTATGAGCACTCTCTCTAGGCGAGAGACTAGTTTTTGTGGAGTGGTTGTCAGACCCGTCGCCATACTCTCTAGGTGAGATTTTTTCTTAGAGTTGTTTCTTGGTGATTTGAGCATTATTCGTAGGGTCCAAAGACTTCTTGTCTGGTATGTTGTTGGTAACCCTAAGAGGGGAAGTGGGGCATTCAAAGGATTGTTGAGAAGAGAGGGGGAATACTTCCTTGGGTGTGACAGGTACATGGGGAATGAGGGATTGTGGACTATTTGTAGCAATGTGAACTAAGGATTGGGAAATTTTGTTGATTTGCAGACCATAGCTTGTCTCTAGAACCCTTTTTTCCCAGGTGGAGTTGTTCCCCAACTCAGGGGTGACCTGTTGTTGAAATATTATGAGAAACAACATCTATGGTTGGGAGGAATGTCTGAGTCGAGGCCTAAGTTCATGTATTTTATAAAATATAAGTGTTCTTTATGTGCTTGTCTTGGTTACTTTGTGCATTTTTGTCTATATTTGACATGGGTTAATTCTTGTATGTTGTTGCATATAATATTTTCTTCTATTCTTTTATTTGTTGCTTGCTCATGTAAATATGGAGTTTTTATCCTTTACTTTTAGTTGTGCATGAGTATGTAAGTTGATGGTAAACTCACATGTTAATTTTAACCTTGTGATTTCTGTTATGCATTTCCAAGAAGAGGATTGAGTGGCCGAGTGCGCAGGATCGTAACATGTTTACTTCAGAGGATGGAAATCCGGTGTGTGAAATTAAGGAATTGGATTCCGTGCACAATGAAATTAGAAGTGGCACATGGCACCTAGGTGGTTTTGCGCACAACTGTACTGTGTGGTCAATATGCTTGTGCACATAGTTGTTTGAATTAATTTTGTTGCTTAACATTGTTTTTAAAAGAGATTATTACTTCCGCATTTACAAGTTGTGTAGTGCAACTCAAGCTTGGGTTGAGCGCGTTACTTCAAGTGAAACTATGTGGATTGTGTTAAATTATATTATGCACAATGTACTTATAAAGTAACATTGTTCAATGGTATGTTGGGAATCTTATAGTTTGGTTGACTTAGAACATGTGTATGGTGATAAAGGAACTCAATAGGGGATTAGGTACATTACAAAGTGGCATAAGAGATTTCTTAGAGGGTTGTATGGAGTGAGGTGGCCCAACCTAGGGTGGATGGGGACATTATAGATTGGTATCAAAGCCATTTGTTCAACACAAGATGTTGAAATCTGGTAGCTTGGAGATACTTCTACATTGGTAGCACTCAACATGCGAAAGTGACGAAGCAAATTTTCTCCTAGTGACTTTATAATATGTTTTTATAAAGTGACTTTATAAAGTGATTTTATAAAGTTGGGTATTTTAATTTTTTAATGTAAAAGTGACTATATGATGTTATGGGTCACTTTAATGACTTAAGTGACCTCAAATAATGATTAAGTCATGATCATTGATCTCATGAGGAAAATATCTAATCTTGACCATGAATCTCATTGGAAGACCAAGGGTTAGCGTAGTTACATTTAAAAGTTCATTAAAAGGAAGCTCATTAGGAGAAGGAGGGTGTACTTTTGAGGAGATAATGAGGGAGTGTAGGCTTGGAGGAAGAGAAACAACAAGGAGGGTTTGGCATGCATCCCAAGGAGCATAGAAACATTTAATACATTTCATACAACAACAATAAAGGAGGTTGTACAACTGTGTAAGATGGGCATACAACAAAGGGAGGGCACAAAAAGCAAGGCTATCATTTTACAGTAGGTTGGCACGATTTCGAATGCACATTTGTTGAGTTTTTTCTTCTATTTCGTACAATTTCTTTTGGCATGATTTTCTATTTATATTGGTGACTATTTCTAAATATTTATTGGTTGTCCTGGTTCATACAGGTCGTACATCCATGGTTGTATTTGTTAGGTACAATATGGGATTGTTTGTTTAGTTCAGAATTGAATGTGTTTTAATGTTGATTCTATTTGTTGTTGTAAAAGTTCATAATTTCCTAGAGCTGAATAAAACTCTTTTTCCTCCTCAAAACTGTCGAATTTTCTGAATATTTCTCTAAGTGTTTATTCATAGATTTTTGTGTCAAATGTGGGTTACTGTCTCTTGTTCATAAATTAATTCCACTACTATTTTATTTCATAACTTGTCTATGATTTTTTATGTTCATAAAGAATAGTTGTATGGTTGTTGTATCATTATAGGAGGATGAAACCTAATGTATACTAAGTGTATGATGAAATAATATGTATTTTCAACATGGTATCAGAGCAGGTGCTCAGAATTTTAGTGATCATACACTTGGGACATCAAGTGATTTGTTGAAGCATTGGGTTGAAGAAAGGAAGATAAGGTTCTTTGTCAGGAGGAAAAATATGACGGCCATCATCATATTTGAAGATAGGTTGGAGGGGATCTCCAACTACTTGCAATGGAAGGTTAGAATTAGTCGTGTTCTCAAGGAGAAAAAATTATGGTTGTTTGCGAACACCATTGTGCATGTACCTTCTTCAGATCCCACAACTCTCGATGTTCATAACGTGAAGGAATATGAGACTGAGAGAATCATCTTGGATAGGGTCAAAGACCACCTTATTCCACACTTGTATGAGAATAAGACAACCAAAGAAATGTGGGATGCACTGAAAAGTCTGTATGAGGCAAAGAAAAAGAACCGAACAATGTCCCTCCGAGAAAATATCCATTGTGCTAGGATGGACAAAGGAGAGTGTGTTGCCACCTACCTCACCCAAGTGAAGGATGAAGTGGAATTTATTTGAGAATTCATTCCTGACATAGAGTTGGTGCGAATATCCCTCAAAGGATTCACCAAGGAGTGGGAGGTTTTCATCAAGTGTGTGGTGAGGAAAGAGAGAAAATTGTGGGATGCTTTTACGCAGGAGGAGATCTGAGAGGGGTCTCAGGAAAAGGCATTGGATGGCATTGATGACAAGAATGTTTCTCTTGTGGTAAAGGGAAACGAGAAGAATAAGGACATGAGAAAGGTGAGATTATTTGCATGTCACAATACTGGCCACTATGCTAGTCAATGTACGAACAAGAAGAAGAAGAAACTAGAACCAGAGGTGTTAACTTCAACAGACGTTGTAGAGTTTGTTGAGAAATATGAGAATGAGTTCTCTCTCATGACTAGTCCCATGGGCAGTGGGTGCCTAGTGTTCAAGGACATTGAGTCTTGGGTTGTGGATAGTGGAGCTTCTTAGAACATGATTGGGTTGATGTTAGTTTTCCTCGATCTTACAGAGATAGACTTAGACTGCAGAGTGAATTGTGGAGCTAGCCCACAACTTGCAATAAAGGATGTTGGAAGGGTGAGATTCCAACTAGGGTTAGGAGGTCTTATGGAGGTTTCCAAGGTTTTATATATTCCAGAGTTGACTATTGATTTTCTCTCAGTGTCAGCTTTGTATGCGAGTGGATTTGGAGTTGTCTTCTATGGTGGAAATGTGTTTTTATATCCTGTAGGAGAAACTGCTAACATATCGTTAATTCTTAATGTCAAGTATGAGGGCATGTATAAGTTGTTGGGTAGACCTTCGTTGGGGTCCAATGGAGTTTTGGATTCAGATTCTATGTCGAAGAGTTGGAAGGAAGCAAGGGAGAAAGAGTTGATACCCGGAACTCATCCTTCTTTAGGGACTCTCAAAGGACTCAACATGCATGATTCGACATACATGGATGCTCAGGAGAGTGTGTAGTCTCCTAGGATCATGTCCTCAGTTCATGGTACAACAAAATTAGCAGCATAGGATTCCAATGCAGTTGGAGTAGTGGCTTCATGTTTAGAGGGATCAAAGACTTCTAGTACAGAGGGAGTAGCTATGGAAGCTAATGAGAATGAGACAAATTATGGCGGTGATACCATAAGTACCTCTCTCACTATGAGGGAGTGTTTAAATTTGGTAGCTTGGAGGTACTTCTGCATTGACAACGCTCAACATGTGAAAGTGACCAAGTAAATTTTCTCCTAATGACTTTATAAGATGTTTTTATAAAGTGACTTTATAAAGTGATTTTATAAAGTTGGGCATTTTAATTTTTTAATGTAAAAGTGAATTTATGATGTTATAGGTCACTTTAATGACTTAAGTGATCTCAATGAATGATTAAGTTGTGATCATTGATATCATGAGGGAAATATCTAATCTTGAACATAAATCTCATTGGAGACCAAGGGTTAGGGAAGTTACAATTAAAACTTCCTATGATAGAGGAAGTATATCGAAATGGTTCTTCAGAAGTCCAGGATGATGGATTGCAAATCCATGGAAAAATAATATGATGAAAAATATGAAGAAGTTGAGAGACTCTAATCCAATAGACCCGTTGTAATATCCCAAAAAATATTAGAATAATAAAGTTTAAGTGTACTTGGGAATAAATTTCCATTTTTGGAAAATTTGGATTTGGAAATTATTTGCCATTTATGGAAAATCCAAATTTGGAATTTTATTATTGTAATTAATTATTTATGATTGTTGAGAAAAGATTTGACTTGCGCAACTAACTTATTTGATTTTGACACATGTGAAAGACAAACTTTTTATAAATTAAATGATGGAAGACAAATGGAACATCGAGGTTAAAAATAGATGACCATGACTCCATGAGTAGGGAACAAATTCTCAAGGCTGATTTTTACAAGTGGAAAATGTATTATTTGACCACTAGCAACCCCTAAAAATCAGGGATTTCAAAAGATGAGAATTTCCCAAGGAGGGAAGGAAATACCTAGGCATAAGATGCATATAAATACAACATATGGAGGAGGCAGGACACTCCTTAGTATGTTGGAGAAAGGAAACTACTTGTTGTTATGAACACTGTTAGTGTGAGGCAAGAGAATTTCTGATTTGTGGAAGGTGACTGTAGAAAAGGGGGATCATCTCAATTTTCCCTTATGGAATCATGGTCAAGGTAGGGGGTGAATAAAGAAAGTAAATTTGGTTGTTCTGTTCTAGGGTTGGGTGGAATGTGGTTGTTCCATTTGTCCC
>JZKD02S1847064.1:1312328-1330391 GCA_000966675.3 Picea glauca
TGTGTGTGTGTGCAAAACAAAATGATAGAAATGATTGCATGTTTCTATTGGTTATGGATATATGTATATAATTGGTTGTATATACATATGTGTTTCATGCATAAAGGAATGGCTATATTCCTATTGATCATTGAATTAGATGTATATTAAATTACTAGTTCAAATCTGTAAAAGTGTCATAAAGAAGAGATACAATGAATAAGAGTCTATATATATACATTATCAATAATCACAAAAAATAATGATTCAATAGTCTACAACAATATGGAAAAGTAGCTCTTACATTCAATGAACCTTGTTAAAAAATAATTGCAAAGAAACATGTGTATTCAAATGATCACGGTTCAAACATTATAGTGACCATAGGCCAAAGACTCCATTACCACTTATAGACAGAATCTATAAATAATTTCATAAGTTTGTACACCTAGATCAAAACTCGAATACCTTTTCAAGTGAGAAGGTTTTCCTTGATCCTCTTTCCTCATTTGTTTAACCTGCAAAAGAGAACAAACGATAGGTTTAGTAAACTATGTGATTTTTGATGGAATTCAAACAATAGTTTAGGCCAAGGACAAACTTAGCTTGATTTTTTTGTTTTAGATCAAGGGTTAACATTACTTCGGTGCTTCAGGTTTTCTCTGATGTTAGAAAATGGGTTTTCCCTGATGAACTTACTCCCGATGTGACGTACTTGTTGATGCCACTACTGATTCGACATCGGCTGAGTGGCTCCCATGCGTCACTTAGACTCGTGTCTTACACGCACCTGAAATGCCTTTTCTTCTTGACACATGTCATCATCTATTTTTTCCACTTGTCCTCGCTGACGTGGTATGCTTACATAGATCTCTTGTCGCGGCTTATTGTCTAGGGGAAACCACATGCTATTGTCAGATTTGTCTTTTTCAAGCACATCATTGTGGGGCTGTCAAAGGAGGTTTGGAACCACACTGATTTTGAGCCTGCAATTCACCACCCTCTGGCACGTATCCCTTTCGCTTACTGTGGTTTTAATTGTGGGACCGCTCAAGAAAATTAACATTCAAGCAGTTTGGGTCCTCGCAATGAAGTGTGGTTGTCGATCATGTCATAATCCGTGATCCGGGTGCTATCCATGTCTTACCTGCTGTAAGGATCAATGGTTCTTGTTGATCTAAGATCAACGGTCTTATTTTACTCCAAGTATTTGGGCTTCAGAAGTTTATAAGTTTTATGCTTGTAAATATCCCGAAGTGTCAAGTCTCTCAAGTGAAGGATCTACTTCCACGTGTCCTCGTTGATGGATGACCCATATTTCACTTTGGGACTTCAGGTGTTCGGTCTTTGGTAGTTTATGAGTGTTGTGATTGTAAATCCTCTGAAGTGTTAAGTCTCTGAAGTGAAGGATATGTCTCCACGTGTCCTCGCTAATGGAAGACCTAGATTTCACTTCGGGACTTTGGGTGTTTGGTCTTCGAGAGTTTATGAGTGTTGTGCTTGTAAATCTCCCAAAGTGTTAAGTCTCTGAAGTGAAGGATCATTCTCCACGTGTCCTTGTTGATGGACGACCCAAATTTCACTTCGAGACTTTGGGTGTTTAGTCTTTAGGAGTTTATGAGTGTTTTTATTGATGTCTCCTACGTGAAGGATATGTCTCCACGTGTCTTCGCTGATGGACGACCAGAATTTCACTTTGGTACTTTGGGCATTCGGTCTTCGAAAGTTTATGAGTGTTGTGCTTGTAAATCTTTCGAAGTGTTAATTCTTCGAAGTGAAGGATCTGCCTCCACGTGTCCTCATTAATGGATGGCCTAGATTTCACTTCGGGACTTTGGTAGTTTATGAGTGTTGTTCTTGTAACTCTCTCGAAGTGTTAAGTCTCCAAAGTGAAGGATCTACCTCCATGTGTCCTTGCTTATGGACGATCCAGATTTCACTTCAGGACTTTGGGTGTTTGGACTTTGGGAGTTTATGAGTGTTGTGCTTGTAAATATCTCAAAGTGTTAAGTCTTCGAAGTGAAGGATCTGCTTTCATGTGTCCTCGTTGATGAATAGTCCATATTTCACTTCTAAGCTTCAGGTGTTTGGGGTTCATAAGTTTATGAGTGTTGTGTGGGGAATCTTTTGAGGTAGTACAGACCCAATTAACATTGTAGGATATTGGGGCTTTTGTCTGATCTTTAATCTTTGCGCGACTTTGATGTTCTGAACGCACTAAAATCATCAATCTGGGTGTCTGCTAGTTCTTCACCATTGTTTTTGTTCATCGGTTTGTTCCTACCATCCAAGTCTGAAATGGATTGTTCTAGTTGTTACGTTTTCACTTGGTTTCTCTCTGTACATACAACTCACTCGATCAACCTACTACAATCTCAGTTAAAGGAAAACAAGATGACCTATAAATTCGAACCTAAGTGTGTAAATTATAGCCCAATAAACGATGTTATAATGAAAATATAACAGTTAGAGATAAGTGGAATGTAAATATCCTTAGGTCTGTAAGGGGATAATGACAAAGAAATGAATTGTGATGCATACATTAAAGGAATAATATATTTATATAATGTATTATCTCTGTGTCACAACCAATGTTGGAGAGTCAAGGAAATTTAATGTCCCTAACATTTTTTTTTTATTTGGGAAATTTGGGGTACATTACATATGGTATCAGAGAAAAGGTTACATCACTTGGACCTCAAGGCAAGGCCAAATTAGTTTAGTTGATTTTATTTCTGTTAAAAGAAAAAGATAACAAATATGTTTATTATTACAAACAAAAACAATTTGGCCTGTTGTGATAATGGTAGCATAGAATGAAGAAGAGATCAGACTTGAAGAAAATCCTGATGAAGGACTTCCTAAAGAACCTAGACATAACAACGAACAAATTTCAGCCACCCAGGTTTTGGAAACAATGAGGAACCTTATCATGGAGTTACAAGTGTTCAAAAAAGATAATGGAAAGTTGAAAAAGGCAGAGGAAGACGAACAAAAAATAAATGAAATGTTGTTGCACAACATAGTAACAAAGAATATCCCAAAAGACAATGACAAGGAGGAAGAAGTCACCAAAAGATCCTCTAAAAATTCTAGTCATGAAACAGAAAACGAGAATAGTTCTTCCAAAGACATGCAAGTGGCAGGAAACAAAATAAGAACATGAAGGAAAATAAAACAAGTAGATCACCTGGAAGGTGAATTAAAGAAGATAAAACCATCCCCTTTTGATAGAGAATCAAGGAAAGGTGAAGAGGCAGAATCATGGCTACTAGATATAAAGAAATACTTCTAGATTTATAATTATTCTAGTAACTTGAAAGTCAGAATGGCCATTTATAACCTGAAGGGAAAAACAAGTATTTGGTGGCAAGACCTGAAATTGGCCGAGGGATTAAAAGTGAAACATATGGAATGGTTAGATTTCAAGAAATATTTCAAGAAGCAATATTATCAAAAAACTATTACGAAAGAAATACTAAGGAATTTTATGAGCTAAGACTCGAACAAATGACCATGGACGATCTAATAAATAAATTCCTCAAATTATTAAGATTTGTGCCATACATCAAGGAAGACAAAGTAAAGATACAATGATTCTTAAGTTGTCTACCATAGTCATACAAGGATATAATTGAATTTGAAAATCCCAAAACTTTTAGCGAAGTAATTAGGAAGGCACATATGTGCTATGATAACTACAAATAGAGGTATGAAATTCCCAAGGCATGGAAGTACAAGAAACATGACAGAATGAATCAACAGAAGAAAGGATTCCAACCAGCCCCTTTCTAGAATATGGAAAATAACTTCGAAAATAAATATTTTCATACAAACAACTAAAATGCTCAAGGGGGAGGTGGACCAGTGAATCTGGGGGTCAAGAAAGTTGGGGACAACCCAATAGAACCATTAAAGTGTTGGGAGTGTGGAGAACCTCACTTGAGGAGAAACTATCCATGCTTAACTTCTGCAACAAGAAATACAGTACATAACCTGGAAGAAGCCTCTAAAGTAGGAGATATGGGTAGAAGCATGCATAGAATTAATGCAACTATAGATGATAGACAAGATAATCATCAATCCACTATCGTGGAAGTTGAAGGTAAAATTCATGATAATGACATTTCTATTTTAATTGACCCAGGAGCTAGTCTGAGTTATGTTACTCCTGGTTTAGCTGAATTAAACAAGCTTAAGAAAGTAAATCATTCTAAGTCCTAGTTAATACAATTAGCAACAAGGACTAAGAGAAAATTAACATATTTCATTTCTGAATCTGAACTCAATATAGATGGCCAAAGTACAAAGTTAAATCTGAATGTTTTACCTTTGGGATCTTACAATATAATCATTGGAATGGACTAGTTAGAGAAACATAAAGTAATTTTGAACTATTATGTACAGAGACAAAAACAACATAGTTAGTACAATACAAGGGATCAAAAAACCAATTTCAGTTAGGCAGATATCAACCATGCAATTTAATAAATGTATGAGTAAGGGTTTCCAAGTTTATGTTGTTCAAGTAACTAATCTATTAGAAAAAGAAAATAAACCCAATCTAGAAGACTTTGCAGTCCTACATGGGTTTAGAGATGTATTTGTGGACGAAATAGCAGAACTAACTCCAAGAAGAGAGATATATTTCTCTATCGATCTACTACCTGGATCGGTCCTGGTATCTAAGGCACCTTATAGAATGAGTTTACCCAAATTAACGGAGCTGGAAATTCAGTTGCAATAATTGTTGGATAAAGAGTATATCAGACCAAGTGTCTCACCTTGGGGAGAACTGGTTCTTTTCATTAAAAAGAAAGATGGGAGTTTAATGTTATGCATTGATTATTGACAATTAAACAATATGATGATTAAAAATAAGTATCCTCTACCTAGGATTAATGACCCGTTTGACCAAGTGGGAGGAGAAAATATTTTCTCTAAGTTAGATTTAAGGTCTGGTTATCACCAAGTCAGAATAAAGGACGAAGATATAAATAAAACAACATTTATAACATGATACAAACATTATGAGTTTGTCGTAATATCGTTTGGTCTTACTAATGCACCATCAACCTTTATGTGTTTGATGAATAGTATATTCAGTAAATATTTGGATAAATTTGTATTGGTATTTATCGATGATATTTTAGTTTACTCGAAAACGAAAGAAGAATAGGAAGAACATATGAAAATAGTATTGCAGACCTTAAGGAAACACAACTTTTATGCAAGGTTTGACAAATGCAACTTCTACCAAAGAAGAATACATTACCTAGGACACGTGATATCCAAAGAGGGTATTGCAGTTGATCCAGAGAAGATAAAAGCCATTATGGAATGGCCTATCCCTAAGGATGTAGTAGACATCATATCATTTATGGGAATTACTGGTTACTACCGCAAATTTATCGAAATATTTTCTAAGATCACATATCCAATTACATCTCTATAGAAAAAGGGAATAAGGTTTACTTGGTCACAAAAGTGCTAGGACAACTTTAATAAGTTAAAGGAACTGTTAACTACAACACCTATTTTAAGGGTAGCGGACCATGACAAAGACTTTAAAGTTTGCATGGATGCAAGAAAAGAAGGCTTGGGAGGCATCCTAACTTAAGAGGGGCACGTCATATGTTATGAATCATGTAAACTGAAAGAACATGAATGGAACTACTTCACACATGATTTGGAGTTAGCATTTGTAATTCATGCGCTAAAAATGTGGTGACATTATTTAATGGGGAGAAAATTTATGTTGTTAATCGACAACAGTGGTGTGAAATTCTTATTCAGTCAACCGGATCTCAACGCAAGGCAAGTGAGGTGGTTGGCCTTCTTGAGTGAATTTGATTTCGATGTAAGACACATTAAAGGAAAAGAAAAAAAAGTTACAGATGCCCTAAGTCGAAGGACTAACAGAATTTTTGAGATAAGTGTTAGCAAAGTAGAAAACGATATCGAACAAAGAATATAATCTGGAAGCTGTAATGAAGAAAAATAAATTAAAACAACAACATAAGTACAATGAAATGTAGAAAAATTGGGCAAAAAAAATCTGAGTTTGGATAAAAATGGACTGTTAAGGGTCAAAAATAGATTGTACATATCTAATTTTGTTGATTTAAAGTCAACAATTCTGGATGAATTGCACAAAAATTCATATTCTGGTCATCCAGGATACCAAAAAATGATAACATCCTTAAGAATTTTTTTTTATTAGCCTAACATGAAAAGTGAAACAGTTGAATACTTATCTAAATGCTTATATTTTCAACAGGTAAAGGATGAACATCAACATCCAGTCGGTCTGCTACAACCTCTACCTATACCAGAATGGAAGTGGGAGGTTATCTCGTTGGACTTCATCATCGGTTTGCCTAAGACTCAAAAGAAAAATGACTTGATTATGGTAGTGGTTGATAAACTCAACAAATATTCACACTTTATACCTGTGAAATCTACTTATAAAGCAATTAATATCACTGAAATATTTAGATTGCATGGAATTCCTAAAATGGTGATTTCAGATAGAGATGTCAAATTTATGTCAACATTTTGGAAGGAATTGTTTGCAAGATTGGATACTAACTTGAATTTCAACACAAGATACCATCCACAAATGGATGGGAAAACTGAATGAACGAATCAGATTGTGGAATACATGTCACGAATGTACATGAGAACAAAACCAACTAAGTGGGAGGAGTACTTATACTTAGTGGAATTTTCTTACAATAATGGCTATTAGACATCAACGAAGATGAGTCCCTTCAAAGAATTATACGGGGGGAAATGCACAACTCCGATTAGCTGGGATAATCCAGTTGACAGACTTCTGATGGGACCATAAATGCTCCAGGATATGGAGAAAATGGTAAAAAGGGTACAACAAAATTTAAAGGAGGCCGAAGACAAACATAAAATCCACACAGATTTGTAAAGGAGACACCTGGAATCTAAAAATGGGGACCATGTATATATGAAATTCAAAGTAAGGAGAACCTCTCTAAAGCTAGGAAATTGTTCAATGTTGGTGTCCAGGTTTTGTGGCCACTTAGATATCTTAGCTCGAATTGGACCCATGGCATATCAACTTACACTCCCTACAAATTTAAAAGTTCATAATGTTTTTCATGTTTCTTTATTGAAAAATTATATTTATGATCCTACTCACATCATTGATTGGAACATGGTGCGTGTGGAACTAGAAGGCGAGTTCCAAGTGGAACCTCTCTGCATTCTGGACAGGAAAGAAACAGTACTATGGAATAGAGCCATCGCCCAGGTAAAAGTGCAATGGAAGCACTTTAGCCGTCGGGAGGCCACTTGGGAATTGGAGGAAGATTTGCAGAAATATTATCCAACCCAATTTCGAGAGAGGAATGAACACTGAGGACAATGTTGTACTTAAGGGGGAGAGGATGTAATATCCCCAAAAATATTAGAATAATAAAGTTTAAGTCTACTTTGGAATAAATTTCTGTTTTTGGAAAATTCAGATTTGGAAATTGTTTGCCATTTATGAAAAATTTGAATTTGGAATTTTATTATTGTAATTAATTATTTATGATTGTTGGGAAAAGATTTGAATTTCCCATCTAACTTCTTTGATTGTGACACAGGTGAAAGGAAATTTTTTTATAAATTAAATGTTGGAAGACAAATGGAACAACTAGGTTAAAAATAGCTCACCATGACTCCAGGAGTGGGGAACAGTTTGAGTTTCCTCAAGGCTGATTTTTACAAGTGGAAAATGTGGGATTTGACCATTAGTAGCCCATAAAAATTAGGGATTTGTAAAGCTGCAAATTTCCCAAGGAGGGAAGGAAATACCTAGGCACAAGATGGATATAAATACAACATATGAAGGAGACATGACGCTTCTTAGTATGTTGGAGAAAGGAAACTACTTGTTGTTATGAACACTGTTAGTGTGAGGCAAGGGAATTTTTGATCTGTGGAAGGTGACTGTAGAAAAGGGGTATCATCTTAGTTTGTCCTTATGGAATCATGGTCAAGATAGGGGGTGAATAGAGAAAGTAAATTTGGTTTTTCTGTTCTACGATTGGGTGGAATGTGGTTGTTCCATTTGTGTCCCATCATCAGGTTTTTCATATATGTACCTTTACTTGCAATCTTGTCAATATTCTACTTGATAATTAGTTGTTGGGAATGTTATGGTTTATGTAGTGATGGTATATACATATATATGTGCTCACTTGGTAGAAATAGAAGAACTATTGTATGTTCTATTAAGCATAAAATAGGGTTAGGTATATATATAAATGATTGTATGTACAGATATAGGTATTCATACCTAAAGAAATGATAGAATTGTTGGATGTTCTTGTTAATCATTAAATATGGCTATACAAGTATGAACAATTGTGTATATATATATGCAAAAGAAAATGATAGAAATGATTAAATGTTTCTGTTGGTTATGGATATATGTATATATGTGGATGTATATACATATATATGTGTTTCATGCATAAAGGAATGGCTATATTCCTATTGATCATTGAATTAGATATGTAGTTAATTACTAGTTCAAATATGTACAAGTGCCATAAAGTAGAGATAGGATGAATAACTATATATATATATATATATATATATATATATATATATATATTCACATTATCAATAATAATAAAAAAAATAGTGATTCAATAGTCTACAACTGTATGCCAAAGTAGCTCTTACATTCAATGAATCTTGTTCAAAAATAATTGCAAAGCAACCTGTGTATTCAAATTATCATGGTTCAAACATTACAATTACCATAGGCCAAAGACTCCATTACCACTTATAAACATAATCTAGGAAGAATTGCATATGTTTGTATGCCTAGATCAGAACTCAAATACCTTTTCAAGCGAGAAGGTTTTCCTTGAACCGCTTTCCTCATTTGTTTAACTCGCAAAAGAGAACAAATGATACGTTTAGTAAACTATGCGAGTTTTTATGAAATCGAAATAGTAGTTTAGGCCAAAGAAAAACAAATCTTGAGTTTTTCATTTTAGATCAAGGGTTAGCATTACTTCGGTGCTTCAGGTTTTCTCTAATGTTAGAAAATGGATTTCCCCTAAAGCACTTACTCCTGATATGACGTACTTGTTGACGTCGCTACTTATTTGACATTGGCCTAGTGGCTGCCACATGTCACTCAGAATTTCATCTTACATGCACCTGAAATGTCTTTTCTTCTTCAAACATATCATCATTTATTTGTGCCACTTGTCCTCACTGATGTGGTATGCTGACTTAGATCTCCTGTCATGACTTATAGACTACAGGAAACTACGTGTTGTTGTCGGATTTGTCATTTTTAAACACGTGATTGCGGGGTCATCAATGGAGGTTTGGAACCACACCGCTTTTGAGCCCACAATTCACCACCCTCTGCCACGTAGCCCTTTCACTTTACCAAGGTTTTAATTGCGGGACTGCTCAAGAAAATTAACATTCGAGCAGTTTGGGTCCCTGCAATGAATTGTGGCCATTGATCATGTCGTAATATGTGATCTGGGTGCTATGCCTGACTTACTTGCTGCAAGAGTCAATGGTTCTTGTTGATATGATATCAGTGGTCTGCTTTTACTCTGGGTGTTCGGGCTTTGGAAGTTTATAAGTGTTATTCTTGTAAATCTCCCGAAGTGTTAAGTCTCTGAAGTGAATGATCTGCCTCCACATGTCCTCGCTGATGGACGACCCATATTTTACTTCAGGACTTTAGATGTTCAGTCTTCAAGAGCTTATGACTATTATGCTTGTAAATATCCCAAAGTGTTAAGTATTCAAAGTGAAGGATTTGTTTCCACGTGTCCTCGCTGATGGATGACCCAGATTTCACTTCGGGACTTTGGGTGTTTAGTCTTTGAGATTTTATGAGTGTTGTGCTTGTAAATATCTCAAAGTGTTAAGTATCTGAAGTGAATGATCTCTCTCCACGTGTCCTCGCTAATGGACAACCCAGATTTCACTTCGGGACTTTGTGTGTTCGGTCTTCGGGAGTTTATGAGTGTTGTGCCTGTAAATCTGTCGAAGTGTTAAGTCTCTAAAGTGAAGGATCTGTCTCCACATGTCCTCGTTGATGGACAACCCAGATTTCACTTCAAGACTTCGTGTCTTTGGTCTTCGGGAGTATATGAGTGTTGTTCTTGTAAATATCCCAAAGTGTTAAGTCTCTGAAGTGAAGGTTCTGCCTCCATGTGTCCTCGTTGATGGACGACCTAGATTTCACATTGGGACTTTGTGTGTTCCGTCTTTGGGATTTTATGAGTGTTGTGCTTGTAAATATCCCGAAGTGTTAAGTCTTAAAAGTGAAGGATCTTCCTTCACATGTCCTCATTGATGGACGATCTAGATTTCACTTCAGAACTTCAGGTGTTTCGGGTTCAGAAATTTATGAGTGTTGTTGGGAATATTATGGGGTAGTATGGACCCAGTTAACATGGTAGGTTCTTAGGGCTTCTGTTTGATCTTTAATATTTGTGCAACTTCGACATTCTGAACACACGGAAATCGTTGATATGGGTGCCTTCTAGTTCTTAACTGTTGTTTTTGTTCATCGTTCAGTTCCTACCATCCGAGTCTGAAATGGAGTGTTTTGGTTGTTACATTTGCACTTGGTTTTTCTCTATACATATAACCCACTCGATCAACCTGTTGCAAGCTCAGTTAAAGGAAAACAAGATGACTAAGAAATTTGAACCTAAGTGTGTAAATGATAACCCAATAAACAACGCTATAATGAAAATATAACAGCGAGAGGTAAGTGGAATGTAAATCTCCTTCGATCCATAAGGGGATAATGAAAAAGAAGTAAACTGTGATACATACATTAAAGGAATAATATATTTGTATAATGGATTATCTTTGTGTCACATGTAACAATCCTAATTAATTCTTTAATTATCATGAATAATAAATATTAGTTTAATGAATTATTAAAATAGATTTATGGACACTTTATTACAAAATTATTACTATTGGTAGTTGAGACAATTAATGGGAGGGATAAGGTGGTTGAGGAATTAATGGGGGGTAAGGCGGTTGAGGAAATAGATTCAAGGGAGGAAGATAAGGGAGAAGGGAGAACTGGGGGAGGGGATATTTTGGTTTGGGGTGATATTTTTGGTTTATGGAAGGGAAGAAATTGGCAGAGGAAGGAGGAGGGGAGGAAACAGTTTATGGCTGCAACAGTTTTGCTTACAGTTTTTCTTGAGGACTCTCATAGGGACACTGTGGTTGCTTGAAATTTTGGGCTTGGGGGCCAGGAAACCATAAAGATTCCTAAGGATAGGGAGCCAGAGAGGTTGTTCCTAGTTAGCAGGGAGGTTACTCAGTTTGGGTAGGATTCATCAGCTTCATGTTCAACATCAGGTTGAGGTAAATACCTCATGCTAATTATGTTGTTGTTCATTATTATGTTGTTCATTATTCTCATTATGTTGTTTTTCATTATTATGTTGTTCATTATGCTCATTATGTTGTTCATTATTATACTCCTGAACATTCTTATTATGTTGGAACAATAAATAAATAAGTAAATTAGAAAGAATTTATGTATTTATATTTATTTTTATGAGGCTCTGTATGCACAGGCCTTACATTTGGTATCAGAGCTAAGTTTCAAAACTTGGACCAAAACCTACCCACCTACCCACCTGTAAGAATGAAGTTTTAGGAATGTTGTTCCAGCAATAACCCATAAATTTACACAACCCTTAAATAGTTATATTGAAGCCCTTTACAACAAATTAGAAATGCAGCCCTGAAACCATTTAACCACAACTAGTAAATAACCAGAAATAACCATGAAATGTTTATGAACATTTCATGAACTTATTCACTTGTACAAGTGAGAACTTTGAAAGGAGATATATAAACAAGAATAATTATATATATAAATAATCTATATATGGAATATACATATATAGATAGATAGATAGATAGATAGATAGATATAGATATCAGGGTCTGAGGGCCAAGCTCAGGATCCAATCTCCATCTCCATGAAACCTGCAAACAAGGGAACCAAGGCTATTCAAACCTGGCCAACTAAACCCTAAAATCAATCAATAATGTACAATTATCTATTTATAATAATTGTTTTGCAATAAGGAAAAAAAAAAAAAACTTATACTAAATATATATACAAAGAAAATGAAATAAGGAAATCTTAAGATATTTGGCAAGGTTGTGCAGGATTTGGAGGCCGCGAGCCATGGCCACATGCTAAGGAGGTCGCAAGCCATACCCCACATGCTAAGGAGTCCACATGCCATACCGCATCGCACCATTCAAAAATAAAATAAAAAAGAAAGAACAAGAAACTCCATGTCAATCCTACCATCACACCAGCATAACTCATCCAACGCCAAGGAGATATCCCACAAGATTTAGTGCATTACGCACCCAAATTCTAAGTCGCAACAACAAAACCCCCCAAAAAAGAAAAATTATGCGCCAAACTACCAGGAGGAGTCCACGCAGAGTTGCAAATATACAACACACAGCCCAACACCTATGGGCGAATCCTAGAAACCAAAATACAAGCCAATGCCCAACACCAACACCTCTAAATCTATGATAAAATTATTGGAGATAACAACACCCAATATCCAATTCATCCATCAAAGCATGAGCTATGCACCAACAAAAACTCAATCTAAATCTAAATCTACGAGCTAAGCATTAAACAGTGAGTCAAGCACCCGAGGCATCGACAGTCTCAATACCAAACCAAGCATCAAGCGAACAATACCAGTTAAATTCCAACGACCAAGTGACAAGCCATGAAGGAGGAGCCCACTGAGGAGGTATAAGTGATTTATTCATAGAGGAGAAGCCCACGAAGGAAATAGTGCTCGACGCATCCAGCCGAGACCAAGCACCCAAGCCACGAGCCAGAAGAGGAGAGCTCATGAAGGAAGCCCACAAGGGGCAACCACACCAACACCTCCTCTGCGCATGGGTCCTCCTATGCTTCTAGGATTGAGAGGGAGTGGGACGAGGAAGGAACGTTATGAAGTTGTTTTAATTTAGTTTAAACTTTGAAAATAATTTAAAATTATTAAAGGTGTAAGTTTTAAAATTTTAATTTTAATTATGTCGAAGGCATATTTAAGAATGGCATATTTAAGGAGAGCTTTTGTAGAAAACCTGTTAAAACCTGTCAAGAGGTTGACAGGTTTTCCAAAACAACCATCTTTGTTCACCATCTCATATTTATTCAACAACTATACCATTGTGCATGAATACCATTCTCCACGTCATGTCTACATGTCCCTATCTCTTTAGAGTAGATATTTCATAAACTTAGATAAGATTTTGTTCTACCGCATTTGTTGTCCTTATTCTAATAAAATATTGTTCTACCGCCTCTTTTTATGACGGTGAGATGAAAAAATCGGTTAACATTATGAGATTAAACTATGATCCAGTCTTTGCTGATCTCTCAGATATCCGTGACTGAATTGATCCTTTAGATTATTTTTTGGGGGTCAAAATAGAGGTTTTGACCTTACTAGTTTGGTGATGTGTTGCTACTACAGTTGGACATGCGTGAAAGGCTATGTGTTTTCTCCATACTTTTTCTATGATGAGGGTGCCACGCATTTCTCCTCAGTTCATAAAATCTTCGAGGCAATGATCAAAATGAGTCATGATCGAGCAATGAAAGATGCTTAGTTCAGTGAGTGGAAATTTATTTGATCATTTCAACTGATTTTGTTTTGCACTGCGTTGAATTGTATTGTATTAATATTTTCTAGGAAAAGGTTTTCTGTGTTCTTTTATATAGCATGAAATTGGACTGAAAAAAACTGCCCCTTGTGCACACAAAAATGATGTTACATGATTATGAGAAAGATCTGTGATGAGATCCGTTTTGTTTAGTTTACGGAAATAAATGGGATAGGGTTATGTTTGAGGGAAATTTTTTTGCTCTTTCGAGTTAGGAATTGATTTTTTAAAGACCCCTATTGATTATAGCCAAACTAGAATTTTTTTTCGAGAATCTTTGGGTCCCTGTAATGTGATCATGTGGTAGAGTGATTATCATGGTGATGCAAAGGATAACTGATTTAGATGGAAGCGGTAGAGAGAACGCTCATGAAATTTGTGGAGAAAGTGAGGGGATGGATTCCTTGCAGAGACGATCCATCGAACATCTCCAGGGACTTTTCAATTCCTGATCATTATTGCAGGCTCTGTTATGAATGCGATTCGTAGTTCACTCTATTCAACTAGAGACACCATTGCTGAATATGCGGTTGAGGTTTTTGCAGGAGGTGCACGTAGAACTCAATTGCGGTATTTGGCGATGGTCGAAGGAATAAGTAATACCCCCTTGTATAAAAAACAAAGGTGTCC
The DNA here is from genome assembly GCA_000966675.3 of Picea glauca. Classification (NCBI taxonomy): domain Eukaryota; kingdom Viridiplantae; phylum Streptophyta; class Pinopsida; order Pinales; family Pinaceae; genus Picea; species Picea glauca. Next base: position 1,326,696 of record JZKD02S1847064.1, read on the forward strand.
AGGTCATGTATAAGTTGACTTCACAATGGTTTCCCACTTTGGATCAGTAGTGGATGCCTCTGAACCTTATTGCTGTTTTCCAAGAGGACTTCGTAATCATGATAACCGTGACATTCATGAATTTGGTGAGGGAGTCTGAAGCATGTCACGCCAAAGCCATGATTCAGAGGGAGATTTGGGCACTGAGGGGACAGTGGGAGTGGTGAACCACTAGCATAAACATAACTTTCAGATTTTGCATTCAGAGGAACCAAATATTTTCTCTCAACCAACAATTCAACACACTTGGTGGAAATACGCAGAGGCCAACCTTCCACCATAGGAATATCATTTATGTTTTTGTTTCCTACTAAGACAATGTTTTGTTCCCTACTATCTGAGTCATTATGCACACATATTTCTCTTTCTGAACAATAGGGTTGTTCAACTTTCATAATTGCAGGAACAATACTGACTTCAACATGCTCAAATTTCTTTGGATTTAGAACTTCATTCTCTTTACCTACTTCCAGCGAGTTCATGACACCTATAAGATGGGCTTCATAAACATAAATTTCTTGTTTACTCTCACTATCAGCTTCTCTAACATCAAAATTTGATTTGTTTCCTTTCCCTAGTGCCTCATATTCAAAAAAACTAGGCTTGGTCTTTGAGGGTCCCATCTCATGTACAATGTCAACAGATAGAACTTTTTCAATTGTTGGACTCCATGAACCAATTTTTTTGGTATTTTCCATAAAATATGGCCTCTTCTAATATCATTGATAGTGTTAGCACATAATATTGTATGTGAGGTGTTTTCCTACAAAGTGTCCCCTTCGACGAAAAAGTGACAAAAAATGGGTCAAAAACCCGCTTATCCTAAGTCGAGGGCGCATAAGCGCTTTCGATTATGCAGCACGCAGATCTGGGTGGTTAGAGTATGCATGCCTAGATCTTCGGTCCAGATTTAATTCCGGACCCCCCTATCATTCTACTTTTAATGGGTTGGGGGGGTCCGATATGACAGTTTTCCCATGCATGGATTTGAAGTGTTAGGCGAGCTGCGCCCAGATCTACGGTTAAGGTCTCATTCTAGATCCCCCCCGTCGTTCTACATTTAATGATGGGGGGGGTCCGATATGGGCGGTTTTCCATTGTGGGCCCCTTTGCTATCATGGCGCCTCCTTCTTGCATCGCCCCCCTCCTCTTGCCACATGTGTTCCACTAGGCCTTATGTCCACCAATCACATCACTCATTTCCCCCTTGTCTCATTAGGACAAACTCGCCTCCCAATCACCCTCGTGGCATGTCATTTTCTGTTTCGCTCCCTCTTGTCTTCCCACACCTGTTCCTCTCCCTATCACATTGTCCCATCATAAGAGATGTGTTCCCCTTCGACAAATCACATCCCACCACTGTATCTCCATGCCCCCCACAAGATCTGCCACATTCATCCTCTGGCCTCTCCTCATCTCACTTCCACATCTAATATGCCAAATCATCCCTGTCTAGTCACTGCTACCCATCAGGTGCCCCAGTTAGTGCGCCTGCCTCCATGCCTTACCATGAAGCCACTTAACAGATCAAGGTGGCATCAAGAGAAGCCTACATGTCCCAAAGGTGCAGAGTTGACTAGGGCCATTTCCGATCCCAAGGAAGCAGTTATTGAAATGGTTGGTGGTGGGTGGACATCGTTTCCACCATAAATGGAAAGTCCAGGAGAGGACTGTTAGCTTGTCAACTTCTTGCATGCTCGTTATGGAACACGATGGCATATGACCGAAGTGCACGATGTCCTAGAGACTACATGTATAGTATTCCAGTAAACATGCAGATGTAATGCCTTCGATGCAGTAACTTAAAGCTCCTGTTGGGTTTTGCTCCAAGTATATGAAGGAATTTTTTCCATTTTTGTATCCATCGATGGTTGAGCTATGCTCCTGAATTGTAAATCTTTAATGAAATTTATGGTTCTCTGATTATGAGATGTATATGAGACCTATTGTTTAATAAAAGTCAGATTCTCTCCATCTCTTTGTAATCTTTATTTTAAGACACTCGGAATTGGCAGGTCCAGTCGAGGGAGATTATGTTGTGTAATGTATGTTTGATCATGACAGTGTTTTCACCAGTTTTAAATCAATTTCCTGTGTCTTTTTCTTCCTCTTACCTTGAGTAGCTCCTTGAAAGATTCAAGCGAGCTATTATAGTAGCCACCGTGATGTAGGTATGATCACTGTGTTACTTTAACTATGTCATTCTAGCACATTTAGGTGTTTTTTTTTCTTCTACAGGCTATTGGAAGTTTGATGCCTACAACATACCTTTGCAGTTTTTGTCTGAATTCTTCCTCCTACTCACCCTTATTACAACTTACTGACTGAAGTTAGATCAAGACCTCACCTGCTTGTGCATAGCCTGGCCTAGGATTTTGAGTTAAAACAATATTCTTCTAGGTTTGTAGCCATTCGATCACCCTTTTATATACCAATCGTGACATTAAACTGATGGGCATCAGGCTCTGCTCTTGCCGCAATCCAGGAGTGGCTTCTTATTCTAACATTTCTGGCGCCGTTGCTGCGGACGAAGTTGAAGATTTTCCCTGGAACTGAATTACATTGAGCCTCTGATTCTAAAGGTGCATCAGGCATAAAAGACCTTGAATATTTCTACTGTGCACCTGGTGACTCCATTGTGATGACTCCACTGAGGTGAACCTGTTGTTTCAATCATGGCTTCTAGAGGTAGACACACGAGGTCTACCCTGCAACTGCCCCTGGCGACACCTGAAGCAAATACAGAGAAGCTTGTTAGAAATGGAAAGGCCCTCGGATAAGGAGATTTTGTTGTTGTGCCAGGTATTTTTGACAGTTCTCATCTTCCACTGTTAGAAGCTCCATTATCTTCTTCTCAGTTTCCTAGCAGACCTTTTTTTGAAGTCTCCCATTTTCTAAACTTTGGGAGTGTTCCTGTTGAGATTTATTCTCCTGGTCTGGGACTAGAAGAAGAAACTCTTGTCACTCCTATCTACCCTGACATTGTAGTCGGGTCTAGACTGAGGAATTCAAAAGATTTTCCTACCCCAGGCTTTACCAACCCTCCTCCTATTACTGTTGCGACTGTTGTGATAACACAACCCTCCATCTTACTAAACCCAATACCTCCTCTTTAAATCCTCCCCTGTTTCCCTTTCCTCCTACAAGCTCGATTCTAGTCTCCCCTTTTCAAGCCCCTTCTCCTCCTAGTTCTCCTCCACCTAATATTCCTATGGCAGGAGAAAATCCCCCCATGACTAGGATGGAGGTTATAATAGCTTCTAGGTATGCTTCCCTAGTGTTACCTCAGCCTCTCAATTCCCTTCCAGCAGATGGCTACCTCAAGCAGCTTCCCAAGTTTACATGCAAAGGAGATATAACCACAGAAGAATACCTTGAAGCCTTTTACAGTTTTACAGATCATCATGGCATCATGCATACAGACGTATGGATGATAATTTTGATCATAGCCTTGAAGGTGAGGCTAGGAAATGATTTAGGGCCTTGCCTCCTAGATCTGTTGATGGGATAGAGGCTTTGGATAATGCCTTCTTGAGACAGTGGGGAGATCAGAAAGACTTCATGTATTACATGACAGAGTTCGGGTCTTTGAAGAGAAAGGAAGGAGAGTTTGTCTTTAACTTCTCCAAGAGATTCAATCATATGTACCATAAGATG